>ML058552.1:2627500-2850056 GCA_003013855.2 Liriodendron chinense
TAGGCACATTCACACACAAGATAATGTTCACTAATTGTGTAGTCTTGACCTCATATGATCCATTCACATATAGTCTATGTAAGTTGCATAGATAGGTGCTTGATTAGTTAAATTATTTGATAATCTATGCATGCTTAGACTAGGTAGTTTAATTGTTTAATCGTCTTTATGATTGGACTCACTTAAACTTGGAAGTAAAGTATTCTTGCTTAATTAGTTTATAATTTGTAATTAGTTTAATTAGGCAAGAAATTTTTAAAAGGATTTTAAAACTATCATAATCAACCCCCCCCCCCCCCCCAGGACTTAGCCATAGTTTTACAAGCTCCGCAAGCTTCCGCGTATAGGGTACGGTGTCGTATTTGACTACCGACACAATTTCAATTGGTATTAGAGTGGGTTCCTCTTCAAGGACTTAATTGTCTAGAGTAAGATCTGATACCGAAGCTATAGCACGATGCCCACCCAAGAGGGCAGTAGTTTTATCATTCGACCACCATATTTTGATAGGTCAAATTATGCATACGGGAAAGCCCGGATATGAGTATTCTTAATGTCCCTTGAACCAATAATATGGAACATTGTAGAAGGAAAAAACTTGTTCGCTCGCCTCAAGTGCAAGGCTGCGATGTAGTAATAATTCTCAGTAAGACCGAGGTCAATCCACAGGGAATTAAAAAACAAATTCGAAACTATTCCAGCAACTTGGATTAAAACAATTTGGAGATTCAATTAAGAAATCTAACTCAAAATAGTAACTTAAGAAAAATCAGTATTTAAAGGAACTAAGGCTTTCAAGGATCCACTTGTAGCAATCCCATATCAATCCAATCAATCCAAGCATAAAACACAACTAGATTTGAAGTTCTATCTCTCATCTAGTTGGAAGATAAAGCATTGAAACACATTCAATCCCACTTAAGTTGAACTTCCAAGTTCTAATCCCATTCAACCGCATAGTATTCGAAATCATAGCCTTCGAAGTAACAGCCATGCCTATGGACTATGGCATGCTCAAGGATTACCATAATTCGAATCTAATCAAGCAAAACATGATAATCTCATAAAATTGCAAGGAATCCATGTCCGGAGCACATGAATTCTCATAAAACTTCTAAAAATATCAACTTTATATGAACTAGAACATTCAAAATTTAAACTTAAAGTGAAAGTATTTGAATCAAACTGAATTAAACATGAAATTAGCTACAAGCTTCACCTCTCAGTCTTAGCTGAGAGATTCTAGCCGAGCATTGTCATACTACAACTAGAACTTAATGAAAAAGACATAAAAACTAGAAAAACCGAAATCGACGGAGTTATGGACGCTCCACGTTGCTCTCCTTCACTTCCCATGACCTCCAATCTCTTCTAGGCTGCCTTAGCTATGATCTCTAGGTCCCCTTTTATAGTGGAGAGGCCCTACCACCTCAGAATCTTCCAAAATTGCGCAATACTTACGCAATTGCGCAATACTTACGCAAGCGCGCACAAAACTCGGAGCTTCAAATAGAAACTACTAATTTCTAGCGAAATACAAGTGGCAAATCGGTCTTGACTGGTCGAACTGATCCTTAAACAGTCCAGAGAGTGCAGAGAGGTCCTGGGGGCTATGGTCGACCGGTCAAGACCGATCGGACCTGTTGGCAGCGTCCTCCAGCAGTTGCTGGAGTGATTCATAAGGTTGGCCGACCGGTCAAGACCGGTCAGACCTTGTTTTTTATCTTCTTTCTTTCTTCTCTCCTCTCTTTACTTCTTTCCTTGCTTTCTTTTTTGTTCTTTGGCCCACCTTAGGTCTTCATCCAAGGGTTCTAAATAGATCTTTTTGGTCACCAATTGGGCGAAGTCGCTCTCATTCCTAGAATCACAAACCAAGCATTAGATGGGTCTTTTAAACATGCAAACCATGCATATAATGTGATGTAATGGGCTATATCATGTATAAATTGGAAGCTCAATACACCCCCCAACCAGCATTTTGCTAGTCTCAAGCAAAACATGCGTGAAGCAAGATCAAATCTCCAAAAACCAACTCTTCCTCAGAAACTATTCTTCTATACATCCCAAGATGCACAAATATAAAAGTCAGAAAAATTAGGTGATAGAAGTTGAAACCTTAAACTCTCAAAACATAATAAGTGTTTATATGAAATTCCTGCTTATTGATTGATAAATAGAAGAACTTGAACAAATTCAACCTAGTGTGCATAGTGAATGTTCATCTCATGAGTTTTCAGGATTATCTTTTTCATAGATCGACTAAACTATGAATCTTAAAGTGTACAGATCAACAATCAAGCCAATGATAGGAATTTGCCTTATCGTCCTTCCGATGGCTTTCACACTACATCCCATTTTCGGCTTTGGTTACGAGTAGACCCTCCCCCGGTTGGCAATAGGTAGCCCTTTTCAGAATTTTCCACCATATTCTCCATTATTCCCATGCTTTCATCATTCCTTTCCTTTGTTTTTACATATTAGATAGGATTTTTAGAAATCAATATCTTTCGTTATTTTTCCATGGACAAGGATGGACAAAGTACCCCAGCTTGGTTTCTCAACACCTTAAGTCAAAGTCTAGCTAATCCACAAATCACATAATCCTTTCAAACTATGAAAATCGTGTAATGTGAACTAGGTGTAAAAGTATTCAAATTTCCTATCAATTATATAAATAAGGGAATTCACATATAAAATTATTATATTAAGAGTAGTTCAAAACTTGCAACATCACTCACTTCGTATCTCCTTTTCTTATACTCGTATCATTCTGAATGCATAGAAACAAAATTTGCTAAAGGAGTTTTGAATTTTTTTAAACAAATTAAAAAAAATTCAACAAATAATGCTCGAAATGTCCACAAACTGCTAGGTGAGAAATCACATCTCACCCACCAACCAAGTCTTGCATTGTCCTCAATGTAAAAAGATATGCAATGAGCATGAACATGAGAGCAAAAATAAGAGAGAGTGAGAACGATAGTACCTGAGAGAGTCGATCATGGAAGTGTACAACTCCGACAACTAAACTACTAATGAAATAAACCTAAAACAGAAAATCAAATAAAACAAAATCCTATGCCATACCTCCGTCAGACTAGGAGATCAATCGTCCTGATACACAGGATCATCCAAAGTGATGGAAATGTCCTCTGAATCAAATTTTTCAACGAATGATTTAAGGCGTTGTCCGTTCACTTTAAAACAGTTACCATTCACCGCATTCTCTATCTCAACAACCTCATGTGGAAAAACTTCTTTTACAAAATATGGGCCGGTCCATCGAGATCGTAATTTTTTCAAAAAAAGATGAAGCCGAGAATTATACAAGATCACTTTCTGACCTTCATGGAAAGATTTCCTGAAAATATGCTTGTCATAAAAGGCTTTCATCCTACTCTTGTAAATTCTCGAGTTCTCGTAGGCATCGTTTCGAATCTTGTCAAGCTCATTCATTTGGAGTTTGCGAAGCGAGCTAGCCTTGTCAACATTAAAGTTCAATACCCAAATTGCCCAATAAGCTTTGTGTTCAATCTCTACAGGCAAGTAATAAGCTTTCCCATAGACAAGTTTATAGGGGGACATTCCAATAGGGGTCTTGTAGGCGGTACGGTGAGCCCAAAGAGCATCAACTAATCTAAGTGACTAATCTTTGCGATCCAGGCTCACCGTCTTTTCCAAAATTTGTTTAATTTTTCGATTAAAAATTTCAGCTTGCCCATTTATCTGTGGGTGGTATGGGGTACTCACTTTATGTCTAATGTCATATTTCTTTATTAAGGCTTTAAATGGCCTATTGTAAAAGTGAGAACCGCCATCACTAATGATGGCTTGAGGCGTTTTAAATTTGGAAAGTATGTTTTCTTTTAGGAACTTTAGAACCGTACGATGATCATTGGTTCTACATGGAATAGGCTCTATCCATTTAGACACATAATCTACGATGAGCAAGATATAGACATGTCCAAAAGATTAGGGAAATGGTCCCATGAAATCGATGCCCCAACAATCGAAGACTTCAAGATGTTGAATGGGGGTAAGAGGCATCATGTTTTGATGGGACAATCCTCCTAGCTTTTGACAGCGCTCGCATGCTTTACAAAACTCATGGGTGTCCTTAAATAGAGTGGGCCAATAAAAATCACACTGCAGAATTTTAGCAGTGGTTTTCTTGGCGAAAAAGTGGCCCCACATGCTTGATCATGACAAAAGGAGATGACGGAATTATTTTCATCATCAGGGGTACATCTCCTAATTATTTGATCTGGGCAATATTTAAAAAGTAAAGATTCATCCCAGAAAAATCTGTGCACTTCCCTTAGAAATTTTCGTTTGTCCTGCGCAGTCCAATGAATCGGCATCGCGCCTGTGGAAAGATAATTGGCTATGTTGGCATACCATGGTGGATGCATAGCAACAAAGAGTTGCTCATCAGGGAATGAGTCCTCAATAGGTGACTCAATGGAATTGGGTAGGACTAGGGGGGATAAATGATCCACCACCACATTTTCTACTCCCTTCTTGTCCTTGATCTCCAAATCGAATTCTTGAAGGAGTATGATCCATCTAAGCAAATGGGGCTTAGCATCCTTCTTAGAAATAAGATATTTAAGCGCCGCATGGTCTGTGTAAACAATGACCTTGGATCTTATTAAGTAAGGCCTGAATTTGTCCAAGGCAAAAATGACGGCTAAGAGCTCCTTCTCCATAGTTGAGTAATTGACTTGGGCGAGATTCAAGGTCCTACTAGCATAGTAGATAACGTGGGGCTTCTTATCCTTCTTTTGGCCTAACATCGCCCCAATAGCATAATCGCTTGCGTCACACATCAACTCAAAATGTACGGACTAATTCGGTGGTTGCATGATAGGAGCGATTGTCAACATGTCTTTTAGCTTTGAAAAAGCTAATTGACATGCGGCACTCCACTCAAATTAGTTCTCCTTTTGGAGAAGGTTACATAAGGACCTTGAGATATGACTGAAATACTTTATGAACATTCTACAAAAGCCGACGTGTCCAAGGAAGGACCGCACATCTTGTATGCTTTTAGTGGGTGGTAGATTGGAAATTATATCGATTTTGGCCGGTCTACCTCTATTCCATTAGATGAGATGATATATCCAAGGACTATTCATCTCTGTACTATGAAATGACACTTTTTCCAGTTTAAGACGAGGTTCTTCGCCTCACACCTTGTCAAGACCAATTTCAAACGATTGAGGCACTCATCAAAAGTACAACAAAAAATAGAAAAATCGTCCATGAATACCTCGAGAAATTCACCCACCATGTCCGAGAAAATACTCAACATGCATCGTTGGAATGTGGCGGGAGCATTACATAGCCCGAATGGCATTCTTCGGTATGCGAAGGTGCCAAACGGGCATGTTGTTCGCTTCCCCAAGTGTAGGGTTGCGAAGTAATAATAAACTCGGTAAGACCGAGGTCGATCCACAGGGAAGGAAGTAAACAATTCCAACTATCCTAATAACTAGAATCAAAGAGGTTTGTGAAATTGATTTTTAACATAAAATAGAAAATCTAATAATGAAAAGATAACTAGAGCATCAAGGATCCACTTATAGCTCTTCTTAGATGCATCATTCGCTATGGTTTCTTATTCTCTCAACTAGAATCGACATTCCTGTCTATCTAGTCGGATGATAGAACTGTTAAACCAAACATTCTGTCATATGTAAGTTCTATGCATAGGATTCACTCAATGAAGGCTGAGCTGAGCATGCTCAATTGCATAGGTCATTCCCCTTTCCAAAAGGTCCAGTTCACAATCATAACCATCCTCAAGTCCTCTCACAAGACAAGGCTAGATCATGATTTGAACTAGATTCAAATCACATGCACAATCCATACATATTCAGAAAAACAGAAAAATAGAACTTTGGTAGGAAGTTCCTTTATGAAGAGCTTAGTACTAGAGCGCACTCCGATTCCTCAGATCATACAGGTCTAGACCGTTGCAAACGAATTAAGAGGCTAAGTAATTCATCCAAACATCCGTGAGTCATCACAAGACTAAGAAAAATTACTTTAAAACTTGTATAAACTTCAAACCTTAGTTCATAATCATGAAAACCAATCTTAAAACCAATAAAACGAATTAAACATTCTAAGAAAACTATAAGGTTCACCTCTTAGCTCTAGCTAAGAGATTAGCTAATAAAAAGCATATTAAAAACTAGAACTAGAACTAAGAAAAGGAAGAAAAAGTAGCTGGAGGAGGCTAGGAAGCCTCCTATGACTTGAACTCCTTGCTCCCCACGTCCTGGTTGCCCTGGAATAGAAGAGAGCACCTCCTTTTATAGTGCAGCACTAGTACAGCAACATAGCAGAATTTGTTTCGCTTGGTACGGCTTAACCAATGGTCGGATTGCCTTCAAATTTGATTTGTAGCTTCCTTGTAATGTGATCTTCCTCATAGATGATTTAGATTTCCAAGATTATCCTCTGAATGGGCCCACCAATCACATCACCGACCGCCTCTCAAAATCGCGCACTTCGGGTACCTTCAGAACCAGTCATCTTGCTTTCAACGCTTCGGAGTGTACAGAGGTCGGATTGATCTCAAATTTTGAAAATGAGTAGAAAACTTCCTCCTCTACATGATAGACGGATTAGATTGTCCAAAACGATCTCAGAATGTGGTCCGAAAATTAAAACAATTAGGGCTTTTATAAACTCTGCGCAGTTGGAGCTTTCTAGATGGTCCATCTTTCTTCAACCGGTACGATCAAACCACACACCCTTTTGATCTGAAACTTTTGTGGTTATTCATATATGGATGTGGTCTAAAAGATGGTCAAAGTAGATTTTTCATATCCTCAATGATGGGCCACCTGGACCGGCCCAGAGTGGAACAGCGAAATCTGGAACTTTCTGGACAGTTCGTATTGTTTTGGTCACCACGATCAATCCGTAACTCCGATCGACACGAAACCACTTGGGTTAGTTCGGCGTCGAGTTCCTCTTCGATATGGATGTGTTGGATTTCCAAATATCATCAAGATCGGCCCAGAAAACTGGTCCAAAAAACCAGGTGCGGGAATACATTGCTGTTTTAGAATCTGGAATCTGAAACTTGCATGGCCGACCGGTCGTGGCCGACCGGTCACGACCGGTCAGGCCCTCTTTGGCATTACTCCAGCAAGCATGGCCGACCGGTCAAGACCGGTCGGCTCTGGCGACCGGTCAAGACCGGTCGGTCTCTTTTTCGTCTTGTTTTCTTCCTTTCTTTCTTCTATTTTCTTCTTTCTTTGCTTCTTTCTTTGCTTCCTTCTTCCTTCAGCCCTCCTTGGGTCTTCATCCAAGGTTCTAAATCAGCTCTTTTGGTCATCAATTGGGCAAAGTAACTCTCATTCCTACAACCACAAAACATGTATTTGATTAGTCTTTAAATTATGAAAACCATGCATAATGAGTGATGAATTGGGGTTAAAATATGCACAATTAAGAGCTCAACACACTCCCCAACCAGCATTTTGCTAGTCCCGAGCAAAACATGCGTGAAACAAGTTTCATTCTCCAAATCCAACTCTCCTCTAGAAACTATTCTTCTATACATTCCAAGACACACAAGCATAAAAATCAGAGAAATTAGGTGATAGAAGTTGAAACCTTAAACTCTTAGAACATAATAAGTATTTATATGAAATTCCCACTGATTGATTGATAAATAGAAGAACTTGAAAAAATTCACCCTAGTGTGCATAGTGAAAGTTCATCTCATGAGTTTCTGGGCTCATCTTCATCATAGATCAACTAAACTATGGATTTCAAGGTGCACAGAGCAACAACAAGCCTATGACAGGAATTTGTCTTACCGTCCTTCCGACGACTTTCACACTACGTCCCATTTTCGGCTTTGGTTACGGGTAGACCATCCCCCGGTTGGTAGTAGGTAGCCCTAATCGGAATTTTCCACCATTTTTCCATCATTCCCAATTTCATCCTTCCTTTTCCTTTTTCTTTTTAAATTAGATAGGATTTTTAGAAATTCATATCTTTCGTTATTTTCCCATAGACAAGGATGGACAAAGTACCCCGGCTTGGTTTCTCAACACCTTAAATCAAAGTATAGTTAATCCACAAATCACATAATCCTTTCAACCCATGAAAATCGTGTAATGTGAACTAGGTGTAAAAGTGTTCAAATTTTCTATCACTCACATAAATAGGGGAATTCACATATAAAACCATTATATTAAAAGAAATTCAAAGCTTGCAACATCACTCACTTCGTATCTCCTCTTCTTATACTCGTATCATCTTGAATGCATAGAAACAACGTTTTCCAAAAGAGTTTTGAATTTTAGAAAAATCGAAAATTTTCTACATAATTGCTCGAAATGTCACAAAAGCTAGTAGATTCATCTAAGGAATCTCACCCCCCAACCAAAATCTTACATTGTCCTCAATGTAATAAGATATGCAATATGCATGACATGAGAGCAATGACACAAAACAAAGGAGAGTGAGAACGAGAGTACCTGAGGTAGCAAGTTGATCAATTCTAGCATCTTCCATTGTCTCAATGAGACTTATTCAATCCTAAATGCAGAAAGAAATCCTAACCTACCTACCTACCTTTGATTAGTCTGATCGACTACATGATCAAATTTGAGCAGGATCTTCATGAATTTCAATAGGTTTCTCATGAGGACCATCCAAAGTCCTGCTTGAATGTATACATGTGTGCGTTTCTTCATGAAAGTCCAATCATAGTATGCACCACACGCATGTAAGGAGGAGATAAGAGCAGCAAAAAGATATCTCCTCAAGTTCTGAATTGGGTTGTAATTGATTAAAAACGGGTCCTCCCAATCAGAATTTTCAATGGGTTGAAGAACCCATGATGGTGGAGAGACATTCATTAAGTATTTTTCAGTTTGGATTGTCTCCTCCACAAATTCAGATTTGCATGGTGCTTCCACAAACCATGGTAAAGAGTGTAAATCAGTGGAATGGTGTTCTTTAGGCACCGACACCATGTCTAACAAACTATCCAACTCCTTAATCATCTCATCATCCAGATCATAGGGGTGGGTCATGCATTCCTTTAGGAAATCGAGAGAGTCGAATGAAGGGTCCTCGTTCTCCCTAAGTGATTGAGGAAATTCTGTTTCAAGGGTAAGGAATTCCTCCTCTATAGAGGGGAGGTCTTCCAAAGAAAAATTTTCAGATTTAGTGGTAAGCACATCATCTAGCATCGGTTGATCTTTTGAAATTTCAGATTGTGCCACCCCATCATCCAAAGAAGCAGAATTTTCAACCCGAGGGAGTTCTTCCACAATAGAATCCGGCATGTGTTGTTGGTGGAAGGACTTAAAAATATCGACTTCGGCCATCTCTCTAGCAAGAATATCTTTCGGTGATTCAAAAACCTTCGGCCCTTTGGAAGAACAAATCATGGACTCACAATCATCCTTTAAACCCTCATTGTAGGCAATCAAACTATCACTTTCAAATTTTGTAGATTCCTCGGGTTCGTCAACCGTCCTTGAAATCTCTTCATCATTCAAATCGAAATAGCTAAAAGAGATAGTTGATTTACCATAATCGATGGTAATGGTGGGATCACTGAGATCAATATCCTCTAGAAGTTTAGTCATTAAATCTAGAGAAGGTTGGGTTTGGATAGCCTCATCCTCCTCATTGTTGGGGATTGATTCGGTGTTCCCAATGTTGGGTTCAATATTTTGAGATGGCGAGAGATTTTGTATGTATTGCTCAGTTATTTCCATAAACTCTCGCAGTGTATCCTCAAGAGTTCGTGTCGGTTGAGGATCATGAGAAAGAAACTCTTGAGGATAATTGTTGGCATCCATGGTTGGCTCATCCTCCATTGGACTAGAGGTGTGAGGACTCTCTCGATGAAGACCATACGTGTTATATGACGAAGACTGATAAGATGGTTGATAGGCATAACCATACAAGTGATCACGCAATGTCTTTACCGGTTGGTCATTACTCCCCCGGTCCTTTTTCTTATTCCTACCTCCTATTAAACTTGGTGGGATACTCATGTTATTTTCAACCCAGTAATCACGTAGCGTCTTACGTTGGGGGGTAGTGGAGGTTGATTTACTCTCAGAATAATACTTATGCTTAAATTGGTTCCAATCATAAAGAGTTTTGATTCCATGGTCTGTCATCTCATCTTCCAAAAGGTATGCATAAGCACCACACTTCCAATCAGCCATAATGAGATTTTAAAGAGTTGGAACTACCCTAATCTAGAAAAAAGAACAAAAAGAAGGGAGATGGAGAGATGTTACCCAATAGAGCGAGATATATGTCAGCAACAATGTCCTACAAAATCCAACAAAAAATTGTTAGTAATCTAGAAAAAAAATAAGAAAATCTTCTTCTATAAAAACTGAAAATTCTACCTAACTAAGACTACTCTATAGTTACTAGAACAATTAGAACCGTTTAACCTTTTCCCCGGCAACGGCGCCAAAAACTTGTTCGCTTCCCCAAGTGTAGGGTTGCGAAGTAGTAATAAACTCGGTAAGACCGAGGTCGATCCACAGGGAAGGAAGTAAACAATTCCAACTATCCTAATAACTAGAATCAAAGAGGTTTGTGAAATTGATTTTTAACATAAAATAGAAAATCTAATAATGAAAAGATAACTAGAGCATCAAGGATCCACTTATAGCTCTTCTTAGATGCATCATTCGCTATGGTTTCTTATTCTCTCAACTAGAATCGACATTCCTGTCTATCTAGTCGGATGATAGAACTGTTAAACCAAACATTCTGTCATATGTAAGTTCTATGCATAGGATTCACTCAATGAAGGCTGAGCTGAGCATGCTCAATTGCATAGGTCATTCCCCTTTCCAAAAGGTCCAGTTCACAATCATAACCATCCTCAAGTCCTCTCACAAGACAAGGCTAGATCATGATTTGAACTAGATTCAAATCACATGCACAATCCATACATATTCAGAAAAACAGAAAAATAGAACTTTGGTAGGAAGTTCCTTTATGAAGAGCTTAGTACTAGAGCGCACTCCGATTCCTCAGATCATACAGGTCTAGACCGTTGCAAACGAATTAAGAGGCTAAGTAATTCATCCAAACATCCTGTGAGTCATCACAAGACTAAGAAAAATTACTTTAAAACTTGTATAAACTTCAAACCTTAGTTCATAATCATGAAAACCAATCTTAAAACCAATAAAACGAATTAAACATTCTAAGAAAACTATAAGGTTCACCTCTTAGCTCTAGCTAAGAGATTAGCTAATAAAAAGCATATTAAAAACTAGAACTAGAACTAAGAAAAGGAAGAAAAAGTAGCTGGAGGAGGCTAGGAAGCCTCCTATGACTTGAACTCCTTGCTCCCCACGTCCTGGTTGCCCTGGAATAGAAGAGAGCACCTCCTTTTATAGTGCAGCACTAGTACAGCAACATAGCAGAATTTGTTTCGCTTGGTACGGCTTAACCAATGGTCGGATTGCCTTCAAATTTGATTTGTAGCTTCCTTGTAATGTGATCTTCCTCATAGATGATTTAGATTTCCAAGATTATCCTCTGAATGGGCCCACCAATCACATCACCGACCGCCTCTCAAAATCGCGCACTTCGGGTACCTTCAGAACCAGTCATCTTGCTTTCAACGCTTCGGAGTGTACAGAGGTCGGATTGATCTCAAATTTTGAAAATGAGTAGAAAACTTCCTCCTCTACATGATAGACGGATTAGATTGTCCAAAACGATCTCAGAATGTGGTCCGACAATTAAAACAATTAGGGCTTTTATAAACTCTGCGCAGTTGGAGCTTTCTAGATGGTCCATCTTTCTTCAACCGGTACGATCAAACCACACACCCTTTTGATCTGAAACTTTTGTGGTTATTCATATATGGATGTGGTCTAAAAGATGGTCAAAGTATATTTTTCATATCCTCAATGATGGGCCACCTGGACCGGCCCAGAGTGGAACAGCAAAATCTGGAACTTTCTGGACAGTTCGTATTGTTTTGGTCACCACGATCAATCCGTAACTCCGATCGACACGAAACCACTTGGGTTAGTTCGGCGTCGAGTTCCTCTTCGACAGGGATGTGTTGGATTTCCAAATATCATCAAGATCGGCCCAGAAAACTGGTCCAAAAAACCAGGTGCGGGAATACATTGCTGTTTTAGAATCTGGAATCTGAAACTTGCATGGCCGACCGGTCGTGGCCGACCGGTCACGACCGGTCAGGCCCTCTTTGGCATTACTCCAGCAAGCATGGCCGACCGGTCAAGACCGGTCGGGCTTCCTTGGCCGACCGGTCAAGACTGGTCGGTCTCTTTTTCTTCCTGTTTTCTTCCTTTCTTTCTTCTATTTTCTTCTTTCTTTGCTTCTTTCTTTGCTTCCTTCTTCCTTCAGCCCTCCTTGGGTCTTCATCCAAGGTTCTAAATCAGCTCTTTTGGTCATTAATTGGGCAAAGTAACTCTCATTCCTACAACCACAAAACATGTATTTGATTAGTCTTTAAATTATGAAAACCATGCATAATGAGTGATGAATTGGGGTTAAAATATGCACAATTAAGAGCTCAACACATGTAAAGGTGGTCTTCTCTTGGTCCTCTGGGATTATCTCAATTTGGTTGTACCCGGAATAGCCATCTAGGAAGCAATAATAGGAGTGACCCGCTAACCTCTCCAAAATTTGATCCATGAATAGGAGAGGGAAGGAGTCCTTCCTAGTGACCATGTTTAGCTTCCGATAATCGATGAACATACACCAACAGGTGGTCACTCTAGTCGGTATAAGCTCGTTGTTGGCATTTTCTACGATGGTAATACCAGATTTCTTAGGGACAACTTAGGTAGGACTCACCCATTGGCTATCTGAGATAGGGTAGATGATACCCATATCTAGTAGCTTTAACACCTCAACTTTGACAACCTCCATCATGTTTGGATTTAGCCTTCTTTAGGATTGTCTAGTCGTTTTTACATTTTCTTCGAGGTGTATACGGTGAGTACAAACCAAAGAGTCTATCCCCTTGAGGTCCGCTATTGTCCAACCTATGGCTCCCCTATTTTTTTTAGTAGCTCAATCAACTGGAGCTCTTGGTCTTTCCCTAGGTGAGAGGCAATGACAACCGGGAATGTTTCTTCTTGACCCAAATATACATATTTAAGCTCGGATGGTAATGGTTTAAGGTCAAGCTTCGGTGATTTGATGTTAGACAGTAGAGGCCTTGATGTGGTTGGTGGAAATTTTTCAAAATGGGGCCTCCACCGGCTAGTATCAACTACAGGTTTCTCAATGTTCAATGCTTGCACAATTTCACTAATAATAGGGTCTTTGGAATCCTCAAAATGTGCCAAGCATGTCTCCAAGCTTTCTAGTGATTCAAGTTGGAGGAGCTCTTCTTCTTCAAAAGATTTTAGCATGTTTACCTCGAAGAGCTCATCATCATCATCCATATGCCTTTTGCCTAAATGGAACACATTCACCTCCAATGTCATATTTTCAAAGGATAATTGCATTACCCCATTCTGACAATTTATAATTGCGTTTGATGTAACAAGGAATGGGCGGCCTAAAATTACCAGTATTTGAGTGCTAGTATCCATAATCGGTTACGTGTCTAAGACGATGAAATCTACCGGGTAGTAGAATTTGTCAACTTAGACTAGCACATCCTCAACTATCCCTCTCAGTACACGGATGGATCTATCAGTGAGTTGCAACGTAGTTTTAGTGGGTTTTAATTCACCAAGGCCTAGTTGCTCATATACCAAGTATGGGAATAAATTTACGCTTGCCCCCAAGTCTAGCAATGCACGTTCAATCCGATAGTCACTAATGATGCATGGAATTGTGGGGCTACTAGGATCCTTGAATTTTGGGGGGTCTTTTAAGTGAGAATGGCACTCACTTGCTCATTCAAGAAGGCCTTTTGCTGCACATTATATTTGCGTTTGGTTGTGCATAAGTCCTTTAAAAACTTGGCATAAGGGGGAATTTGTTTGATATCATCAAGCAATGGAATGTTTATCTTGACTTGTCTGAAAATCTCTAAAATATTATGAGAGTTTGGGAGAGATTTTAGAGTAACCAATCTCGAAGGAAATGGTACTATAGGCTTATAAATGCGTTCCGTTTCTTGTGAGGCTGAGTTAGGTCCGTCCTCATCCTCAGAATTTATCAGGATTCTTAGGTTTGTCGGCCTTCACCGGAATAGATTTGTTAATTTGCTTACCACTTATAAGAGTGGTGATGGATTTGGCTTGCTCCACATGTTGGTTGGGGAGATTAGGGATGCTTACTTCATGTACTTGTTTTGGATTGGGCTGAGTTTGGGCCGAAAAAGTTCCTTCCCTAACATTCAAGCGTCCCTTAATCTCATCAACCAAAACTTTAAGCTCTTAGAACATTTGCCGATTCGTTTGATTTATTTGCATTTACCCTTGCATGAACGCCTTTAGAGTATCTTCCATTGAGAATTGAAGTGGGGCCATGTTTTGCATGGGTGGCCCTCCTTGAAAGTTTGTAGGATTTCCCGTGGGATTATTTTTCCAACTGAAATTTGGGTCGTTCTTCCAAGTAGAGTTATACGTGTTACCTACCGGTCCATTGAAAGGCCGTTGATAACCATATGTGGCATTTGCGTGTTCTTGTAACACCTCTTGAAATGCATGAATTGTAGGACAATCTTGCGTAGCATGTATATTAGTAGAATAAATTCCACACATGTCCTCAATAGCTTCATTAGACTTTGAAACTCCACTCTTACTAAGTTCCATGGCTTCGATCTTCCTTGTGAGGCTGGCTATCTTTGCATTCACATCATTTTCTTCTTTAATAATATAGATGCCTCCTTTTTCCTTTTGTTGAGAAGGCTTAAGATTACTAGATTTGTCCGAGGTATCCCATGATTGGGCATTCTCGACCAACATATCCAAGTAACTCCAAGCTTGATCTGGATTTTTACTCATAAACTCGTCGTTGCATATCATCTCTACGAATTGGCTCATGTTAGAACTCAATCCATCGTTGAAGAAGTTTATGATTCGCCAACTTTCCTAACCATGATGTGGGCAAGTAAGTAGGAGGTCCTTAAACCTTTCCCAACATTGAAAGAAAGACTCATTTTCTTTAACCAAAAAGTTCATTATGGCTCTTCGAAGGGTATTTGTTTTGTGAGCCGGGAAGAACTTTTTCAAGAACTCCCGAGTCATCTCGTTCCATGACCCTATCAAATGTGGTCTAAGAGAGTGAAGCCAAGTCTTAGCTCTTTCTTTCAATGAAAAGGGAAAAAATTTGAGTTTTATAGCATCTTTTGAAACATTAGTGTATTGCAAAGTAGCTACTACTTCTTCAAATTCCTTTAAGTGTAAATATGGGCTTTCAGAGTCTAGCCCATAGAACTTTGGTAAAAGTTGAATTACACTCGGGTTTATATCAATATTTCCCCCGGTTGGTGGTAAGACCATGCACGGGGGTGTAGTTGTACGGGCCGGTTGTAGGTAGTCTTGTAATGATCTCATTGGATGAACGTTATGTACATCATTCTCTCCTACTCCCTCTTGATTTGCGTTTGTAGTTGGAGTTGGGGGGAGGGTTCCTTAAAGATGTTTGATCCATACTCCCCAAACTATCACAATACTCTTGGTATTTTCAAACTCGTCTATGACTGATAATAGTCCAACTAGACCACCTTCGGATTGGAGACAATTGGTGTAGTTACATTCCCAATGGGACATAAACCACTTAACTAAGAACTAAACTAATCCTAAGTCCTAAAACAGAAATTAATCAAAAATCTAAATTGAAAATCTGTAAAAAAAACACTAAATTAGAAAGATATTACCCAATTCGTTTGAACTAGAGAAGAAGTCCTACCAAGAAAAATAATTTGTTAATCCTAGAAAATCAGAAAAACCTATCTACTTCTATTTCTACAGCCACTAAAATAATCTAGAACCGTTATCTAAATTTTCCGGCAACGGCGCCAAAAACTTGTTCGCTCGCCACAAGTGCAAGGCTGCAATGTAGTAATAATTCTCGATAAGACCGAGGTCGATCCACGGGGAATTAGAAAATAAATTCGAAACTATTCCAGCAACTTGGATTAAAACAATTTGGAGATTCAATTAAAAAATCTAACTCAAAATAGTAACTTAAGAAAAATCAGTATTTAAAGGAACTAAGGCTTTCAAGGATCCACTTGTAGCAATCCCATATCAATCCAATCAATCCAAGCATAAAACACAACTAGATTTGAAGTTCTATCTCTCATCTAGTTGGAAGATAAAGCATTGAAACACATTCAATCCCACTTAAGTTGAACTTCCAAGTTCTAATCCCATTCAACCACATAGCATTCAAAATCATAGCCTTCGGAGTAACAGCCATGTCTATGGACTATGGCATGCTCAAGGATTACCATAATTCGAATCTAATCAAGCAAAACATGATAATCTTAGAGAATTGCAAGGAATCCATGTCCGGAGCACATGAATTCTCATAAAACTTCTAAAAAAATCAACTTTATATGAACTAGAACATTCAAAATTCAAACTTAAAGTGAAAGTATTTGAATCAAATTGAATTAAACATGAAATTAGCTATAAGCTTCACCTCTCAACCATAGCTAAGATATTCTAGCCAAGCATTGTCATACTACAACTAGAACTCAATGAAAAAGACATAAAAAGTAGAAAAACCGAAATCGACGGAGTTGTGGATGCTCCACGTTGCTCTCCTTCACTTCCCACGACCTCCAATCTCTTCTAGGATGCCTTAGCTATGATCCCTAGGTCCCCTTTTATAGTGGAGAGGCCCTACCGCCTCAGAATCTTCCAGAATTGCGCAATACTTCGCAATTGCGCACAAAACTTGGAGCTTCAAATAGTAACTGCGAATTTCCAGCGAAATACAAGTGGTTGACCGGTCTAGACAGGTCGGACTGGTCCTTAAATAGTCCAGAGAGTGCAAAGAGGTCCTGGGGGCTATGGCCGACCGATCAAGACCGATTGGACCTGTTGGCAGCGTCCTTTAGCAGTTGCTGGAGTGATTCATAAGGTTGGACGACCGGTCAAGACCGATCAGACCTTATTTTTTTACTTCTTTTTTTCTTCTCTCCTCTTTTTACTTCTTTCCTTGCTTTCTTCTTTGTTCTTTGGCCTACCTTAGGTCTTCATCCAAGGGCTCTAAATGGATCTTTTTGGTCACCAATTGGGCAAAGTCGCTCTCATTCCTATAATCACAAAACAAGCATTAGATGGGTCTTTTAAACATGCAAATCATGCATATAATGTGATGTAATAGGCTAGATCATGTATAAATTGGAGGCTCAACAAGGTTGGACTGCACCGATGGAAACCGTGTATCGGGATGGAGCTCCGGTCACCCAACTTAAACTAATGAGAAATTGGAGTGACCGAGAAATGTCTCTTTATGGCTACAATACCAAGGGTCTCAATGCAATCTTTCCTACTGTCTTGTTCGATGAATTTAATCGTATATGTAATTGTAAGACTAGGAAATCAGCTTGGGAGATCCTAAAGATCACACATGAGGGGATGTCTTCCATCAAACGATCCAAATTGCAACTCAAAATACCACAATCTAAAAATATTAAAATGGGTTAGGATGAGTCTTTCATTGAGTTTTATACTAGATTGAATTTAATTTATAATTCCATGTGTAACTTAAGAGAACGGGTTCCAGATGAGAAAATTTATAGAAAAATACTTAGGTCCCTCCCGGAGATATTTAACTTAGGTCTCTTTATGGCTACAATAGCCTTAGAAGAGTATAGAGATATAGACAATATGAAAGTAGAAGAACTCTTAGGTTCCCTACAAACACATGAACTACGCTTTAAAGTCCCCTTTAAAAAGAAAAGCTTCGCCTTGAAGAATTCACATAGGCACTCATTTAGGCAAAAAACAGTTGAGAGTGAGTCTTCTAAAAATAGTGATGATGAGGAAGAAAAATTAAACAAGAGATTTAAAAGATTCCTCAAATTTAATAGAGTGAAGAGTTGTGACAAAAGGATAAGAAGGGTAAGAATTCAAATGAAAATCATCCAAATTCAATCTCGCCTATTGTTATAATCGTGATTAGTATGGTCATGTTGTCAATGAATGCCCAACCAAGCCTAAAAGAAAGGGTAAAAAGGTTATGGCAGCAACATGAGATGACACGGAAGGAGTCAAAATCTGAATCTAGTAACTCCACTAGTGATGGGAGCAAAAATCCCGTGAGAATACTCATGACCTCCACTACTACCTCTCTTCCCGATAATCTAAGAGAGGATCTCAACCATTATCCCTTTTAGGAGAAGAATGAGTTCCCAATATCTCACCTCATGCTGAATTTTATGAGGGAGTTGTAGAAATTAATTATTCTTAAGATGATCAAACTGGAAATAGTTAGTGAGTGTAGCTAGAATCTGATACTATAAGTAAATCTAAGGATTTTAGCCTCTTTTAGTATACGTAAGGGCATATCAGAGGATTCAAGCATCATTAGCCCACCTTTGATAGTTTAGCCTTTTTTTTTATCTTGCTTAGATTAGCATAATCTTGTTGAATTATGTGCTTAATTGGTGTATGCCTTGGTCATTATGCCTTTTTGTTTATCTTAAATGGTCAATTATGCATGATCACCTATGCTTAGATAGTTACATTTTCTTGTTGATCATGTTCCATGTATGCTGCAGGTTTAAATGTTCATGTATCCCTATACTCTTCTTAGTTAGCATGTGCTTATAGTTAAAACTATGACACTCTAATTTCTTATACATTTCCTTAAATGGTATATGATTAAGGGGGAGTGATTAGTTTATTAATTGCTAACAAAAAGGGGGAGAAAAATCAAGTCCCACCAAAACAAGTTTGCTATGTTTTGTAGGATTGACAGGTTATATGGGAGCAATTGAAGCTAAGCTTCTTAGTTAGTCATGTCAAGAGTCCTGTATTTATTTCATATCATTGTGATCTCTTGTACATGTATTTTGTTTTGGTAGGTTATGTTTTGTTATGTAATTGACAAAGGCGGAGATTGTTCGTGCACTTTTTTGTGGCATACTAGTGCACCTTGTTTATCAATTACGTAGGTTAGTGAATTTAATGTTGGTTGAGCTTAAAGAAGATGAAGACTGAAGACTTAAGTGGACCTGCTGCATCAAGGAAGAAGAAACAAGCAAAAGAGATGCCTTGGTGCAGCCTTGAACCTTAAACCTTAACTAAAACCCAAACCTCTAGATGACTTAAACCATTAGGCATAGTTTTCGTCATCTTAGATTGACCTTAAGTGTCCCAAAAGAACACCTAAAGAATGGTCCAAGAGGTTGCAAGAGATGTTGTAAAATATAATACAAAACAACAGCTACACAGGTCTGCCGACCAATCTTGACCTATGGTTGACTGGTCGTTAGAGACCCAAGAAGGGACAGCAACAAATTGACTAAATTAGCTTATCCCTAGGCCAATTCGGCCGATCATATAGTCTGACCGACTGGTCGGTGGAGGCAAAAAATGGGATAGCAAGCTTTCACCAGTCTCATGCCCTAATTCGACCAACCGGTCGTCCCTCAATGACCAACCGGTCGACAACTAGCCGTTGGCTGCCATTTTCTAGCCGTTGGAGCTTTTCCTTTATATACTCGCAGCCCAGTTTTTTTAGATTTTCAGAGAGATTTTAGTTCATTAGAAGACACCCTCATTACGCATACCATTAGGCTCTAATTTTAAACATTCCAAGCCATTTTCCTTGTGTTTGATCACAAGATAGAGCATCTAAAGCTCATATGAAGATGGACTTACTCTCACTTGATCTCTAGATGTTTAGGCACCTTGACCATATGTAGATCTTTTGTCTAAACCCTTATAGAGATCCAAATAGGTGGAATTCCTCTAGGCAACCCATTCCTACTAGTTGTAGAGAATTTTCACTACCTCCCATCACCTTAGTCATATTACAGAGATCATATGCAAGATGATCGGTCGTTGGAGTTGAAGCCTTAGCAAAGCAACGACAACAAGATCAGGGGAGCAAAGGGGATGTGATTGAAGCACAGGAGAGCGGAGATCAACCAACCCAAGCAGCGCTAAACAAGGGGCTCATCTGATAAGTAAGTGTCATATTGAGAGTCCGATTACATTCTTTCTTCGAGGGGGATTGAGTGTGAGAGTTTGGTATTCAAACTCGATTAAGTCTCCGATGGGAGCCTTTAGCGGGAGTGTACCCTAGGTTCTAGGATTAGAACCGAAGGGTTGAGAGGATCATTCTCAAGCTCCTATGTAGGATGGAACCCGTAAACATCCTAGTTGAGAAATGAACCAGTAAAATCTCCGTCATATGTTGGAAGGAACCTTGTCAAACTCCCTGGTAGGGTGGAACTGATTTAAAACACTTAGGTTGAGAGGAACCTCATTTAAACTCCCTAGTGAATGCTGGTGTGCTCAAGGGATGAGTTCTTGAATCGAGAGTAGAGTAGACAAGCAGTCAAACCACTATACATGCTTGTGTTTCTGATGCATTTGAGCACATTGTTATCTTAACATTATATGTTTAAGTGCTTAATTATGAATGCTTGATAGGAATGTATGCTGGGCACTAAATATGCACATTCACACACAAGATGTATATATACTAATTGTGTAGACGTGTCCTCATATGATCCATTCTCATATAGTCTGCATAGGTTGCATAAATTAGGTGCTTGATTAGTCATTTGATAATCTATACATGCTTAGATTAGGTAGTTTAATTACTTAATCTTATGCTAGTCTTTGTGATTGGACCTACTTAAGTTTGGAAGCTAAGCGTTCTTGCTTAATTAGTTTGTAATTGATAATTACTTTAATTAGGGGAGATGTTTTTAAAAGGATTTTAAAACGGTCTTAATCACTCCCCCTCCCCTAGGACTTAGCTATAATTCTATAAGCTTCCGCGTAGGGTGTCGTGTTAGACCACCAACACAATTTCACTTTAACTGCCATCATTTTTTCTTCTTAGATTGAGAAGGTTTTTCATGTAAAATCGATGTGCATGTCTTTTTTCTCTATCCTCTAATTTTCTTTCAATTTTACACTTGTTATGTTTATTGTGGTTTTGTGTATTGGTTTGTGCGTTGATTTGTATAAACAATACGCCCTATGTGTTTTTAGCAAAGGGAATGAGCTCGGTTGCTTCTCCTCCACACTTTTTTCTCTGTGTGTAAAACTGCTAAAAAAATTCCTTTCCAGCAGTCTTCTTTCGATCCCTCGGTCGCGAACTGCACTTCGAAAAGACCCATGGTTCTGAATAGGAGAGTATAGTTCATTCGTCTGTAATATGATGGCTCCACTGTTAGCTAGATGACCAAATCAGAGATGCCACCAGAACACGTCGGCCAGTCTTTTGGCCAAATCCCCCTAAAACTATATGTGTGGGTCTCCCCCCATGCAGATCATGTCATTTGAATTGGCTAAGCTTAGCATTCATTAGCAAATAGTTGGAGATGGGATTGGGCATGTCTATAGTCTTCCCAAGATTTACTGGTGTTCAATATAAAATGGGCAAATTCGAGAAGGGAATGAAGCAAAAATGTAAACATTAGTCTTTTGGGCTTGTTTGGCCCGTGGAATTAAATGGTATGGAATTGCGTTAGATGGGATTAACTCCATTATTACACAATGATTACATGTCTGGAAATACCATGGTATTTTGACCATCCAATCCCCATGTTTGGGATCAGCTTCTTCCTCAAGTAAAACACTGTATTAAGAAATACCCAGTGTTGGCGAACGATGGATTTGTAATCAATGAACCAGATTCATAGCTAATGTTGGTCACTTGCACACGTATACAACTCAAATGTCAAGTGTTAAGGATGAATATGGATGGACCACATGGATAAAACACATGCATCAATGTGGGCCCCACATATGTAGTGATTTTAAAATCCACTAGAAATCCCGAATGGGACCAAATGTAATTCTGTTCCACCTAATCCCATTCTAACACAGAGAGGGACGTGATGAGGTTGATCATTGTCTTCCTCAGGGGATAATTACTCTGAATCCACATAGCTCTCTGGACTCCTCATAGAGCTTCCTCGAATCCACGACAGATAAATGCTGAAATAATTCCTAATAAATTCAAAGAAACTTGATCGTTGATTAAAAAAAAAAATTATAACTCTTTAAATAAGGAACTGAAACCGAGGATGGAGTTTAAACTCAGACTCCAACTCAAACACCCTAAAAACGTAACTTTTTTTTTTGTTAGCTATGCAACGCACCCACCCTGTTAGCTACGCAACACACCCACTTGGTTAGTCACAAGATGCACCCACCCACCGGTGGGGTTAGTGTGTCTCCTTAGCACTCGAACCTTAGACCTACTATTGAAACGCTTAGGCATCTTCCAGCTGGGATAGCAGGCGAGACAATGAACGTGGTTTTCGGCCAAAAATAGTAAGTGTCCAATTTGGCCCAACCACATTATTCTCCTAACTTTTCTAAGCCCTTTTCATGTTGGGCACAACTTATACAACTCGAAAGATAAAGAGACATACTCAAACTAAAACTAAAACTTAATATTTATAGTAAAAATGAAACTAAACAGAATTTTCAACCGTTGATTTGATAGAATCTCGCAAATCCGGCATGGGGGGAGGGGGTTGTGAGACACGATTGATTTAAGGTTATGACAGTCTGAATCGTTTTCACCTCTAATCGAGCTTTCTCTGGTCCATCTGTAACAAGAATGTGCTCGATCCGCACCCTCCATCAGGGGTTCTCCCTCTACATTAGGGCTCTCAATGGAGCGGGTCAGATCCGAGATCCGATTCGCTCCGAATCCGTATAATGCGGATTTGGATCTTAAAATAGGTCCGATTAGTTAAATGGACCAGATTTGGATCTTAAAATAGGTCCGATTACTTAAATGGACCGGATATGGATTCTCAGGAACATATCCAAGTTCGATCCGAATCCGATTAAGATCCAACTCATTGTCACCTTACTGTATGTGCTATATTCATGCTAGCCATCTGTTTTACAAATTATTTTAGGCCATGTCTCAAAATTGAGACATGCCACTCTTAGGTCAACCATACCATAGTAAATAGTGGGATTTGCATCATTTTTCTATTAAATTAAATATATTATATTATATATTTTTTTAGATTTGTAATGGGGTGGATTTAGACCTAGATCCGACCGGAATCTAATGGTTATATGGATTTTGGATCGAAAATGGATCTAACAATTTATAAACGGATTGGATATGGATATCACCTTTTGGATCCGATTCTGATCCGAATCCGTCTACGGATATATGGACTTGGAACCGGATCGAATTGGATCCGATCCAGATCGGACCCATTGAGAGCCCTCATCTACATCACATTCCTTCCCATTAGTCACACTTCAATGTTAGCCACCCCCCACGTTGGGATTCGATGCCAGGACCTCAGCAATTCCATCCCACTTTAATCCCTCGTGAGCCCATGTACCAAAGTGCTTCCGCATACAAGGAAAGAGTTCCGCATCTTTCAAACAAAATTACGTAGTTCACTGATGGCATTATAAGTTATAGTGTTGCATTGGGACACTTGAAATCACACTAATCGGGTGATCATAACCATTCAATCAATATCCAACAAATTGGATGGTCACGAATCATTTACACAAAAAGGGGCACTCTAGTGGTTGGAACAGATTAGGTGTTACCCGGTTAACACCCTAGTGGGTGTTTCCCTTACCATGGGGCCTACCTTGATGTATTAATTGTATATCCACACGGTTCATCAATTTCCAGCTCATTTTAGGGCATAGTCTCAAAAATGAAGCAGATCCTAATCTTAAGCCGTTTATTTTCCATCCAACCCGTTGATAAGGTCACACATACTTGGATGAAAACACACACACACACACACACACACACACACACACAAAGCTTGATCCAAAGCTTTAGTAGCCCCCAGAAGTTTTTAATGATCACAAACTGGATGGACCTCACAGCCAGCGAAAAACCCACTACGGTGTTACTCGGGTTACACTAGATCGGCTCCCTTCAGCCGTAGCTTACGGTGGTACCGGTCAGATGCTGGGCTCAAGTGGTGTATGTATCTTTCAACCCGTCCATCTGTTGCGTCCCCCAGGTTACCCCAAGTGACTGAAAATCAGCTCGATCCAAAAACTTTGGTAGGACAAAGAACAGGGAACAAGGTGGGAGGGGATGTCTACCCTTGATTCTCACCGGGCCCACCGGCATCATAGAGCAGCTTGATTTTTGTCCTGAACCTTCCTGCAGGACAGATAAAGGATCTGGACGGCTTGGATTCCTTATTCACAATATGATAGGCCCAATGCAAATCAAGCCTTAGCCATCCCCACACGGTAGACGGCATAGATATATAAAAAATACATCAAGATGGGCCCCACACGGTAGGGGTAACACCCACTAAGGTGTTACCAGGGTAACATCTAATTCGCTGGTGCACCTGACTTTCCATCTTGGGCTGATATCCACACCGTCCATCCGTTTTGCCAGATCCAAATGACGCAGGTCCAAAAATATAGTGAGCTGCACCACATGGAAAAATTGGGTAGGGAAATAACTACAGTTGAAACCTCCCTGAGTCCACCGTGATGCTTATATGCCATCTAAACCGTTCATAAGTTCATTCCTACTCGGATGAACTGAAAACACAAAAATATAGCCTGATCCGAGACTTCTGTGGCCCCACGAAAGTTTCAACGGTTGACTTTCAATCCTTATGATCTTGCAAAACGGATGGACGGAGTGGATTTCTGACAAACATCACGGTGGGGCCAACCTTGCTTCTGCGTTCTGACCCCAGGAACTTCCTCAACAGGTGTCGCACGCAATCCGCTTCCGGTTCAATGTCATTAATGCATCACGTGCCCCACTTCCACCGGGAACGTTATATCTTACAAGGACTTCCTTTAAATGTTAGTCCCATCAAACAATTTGGAACGTTCATTTCATGGGCCCATCACTCTTATCGGTCATTTCTAACCATCCCATGCATGGTTTGGAAGATGGATGGCTATAAAAAGATATCTAACATACAGATGGAGTAGGCCATCCAATCCATGTTCATCACTCTCATTAGAAATTTCTAAAATGGATGGCTACAAAAAGAAGTCTAACCATACGGATGGATTGGACCATCCAATCCAATCGATGTGTATTTTGTCGTAGATTCATCAGTTACGGACTCAGGCCCAACGACATTATTGTTCCATCCATCACAACTGTACCTTATCGTGCGGTGTTACCCGGGGAACAGCTTAGTGGGTGTTACCCCTACCGTGTGGCCCACATGGGTGATATTCTGTATATCCACACCGTCCATCCGTTTCTCCAGCCTATTTGAGAATGGAGTTCCGAAAATTATATAGATCCAAATCTCAGGTGGACCATACCAATGGAAACAGTGGTGATTGAGTGCCTCACCATTAAAGGTCTTAATAATGTTTATTTTCAATCCAAGCTGTTGATAATTTCAAGAACATCTGTATTGATAGAAAATATAAATATCAGATTGATCGAAATCTTTTGTTATCCGCAAGAAGATTTTAATGGTAATTCATCACTGTTTCTAGTGGTATGGCCCACCTGAGATTCAGATCTTCTTAGGGTTTGGTATCAGGTCTTAAAATGAGATGGAAAAACAGATGGAATACATAGATATATAAAAAAATATATATCAAGATGGGCCCCACACAGTTATGGTAACACCCACTAAGCTGTTCCCCTGGTAACAGCTAATCCGCTCTCTTTTGTCTGATAACTCTCACAGGAAATGTTATTTTACAACCGGCAGAATCGGAGTACGGTACATCAGCATGTTCACTGATTTCATACCAGGTTAATTTAGAATTTTGGACCGTCTATCTAGTTTTTACAGAAAATGGTTCTACATATAGGTAGATCGTCTGGATGAAAGTAGCCTTCTGACCATTGGGTTTCAATATCAACGGTAGAAAACAAAATGCATAACATTAACATTAAATGCTTGAAAGTGATGATTTTATATGTAACAATGACTTATCATGATATGGCCCACTTGATGGACAGCTTTAATTGATGTATAACCAGGCCACGTGTATTACTTCTCGTCCTTATCGCTTATGTCGGGCTGGAGACTCCTACCTACGTATGTTTAGCACCATGTAAGAGACGGGTGTGACCCTACGAACATTATATGTATGTTTGTAACGAAATCTAGACCGTCCAAATCCGTGATTCAACTATGGATGAGCATGAACAGAAAAAAATTGCAATTCAAAGACCAAAAATGACGACAATCCGTCCGGGCAGGGATCTGTGGGGCCCACCGTGATGTAAGGGTTTCATCCACTCCGTCCATCCCTCTTCTCATATCATTTTAATGAGTAAGATAAAAAATGAGGCAGGTCTAAAGCTCAAGTGGACCA
This sequence comes from Liriodendron chinense, assembly GCA_003013855.2. Lineage (NCBI taxonomy): Eukaryota > Viridiplantae > Streptophyta > Magnoliopsida > Magnoliales > Magnoliaceae > Liriodendron > Liriodendron chinense. The sequence goes on from ML058552.1 coordinate 2,653,945, forward strand.
CACCGTGATGTTTTTTTACCATCCAACCTATTTATAAGGTCATGTGGACCTGGATGAAGAGAAAAAAAAAATATGAGCTTGATCCTAAACTTCTGCAGCTCCCAAGAAGTTTTTAATGGTGGGAGTTCAATCCCCACTTTGTGGTCTAGTTAAGCCTGTTTTCTGCCAAATTTTTGGGTTCATACTCTAAAATGATCTGAAAACATGGATGGACGGAGTGGATGAAACCTTTACATTACGGTGGGCCCCACAGAGCTCTGCCCAGGACAGATTATCGTCCGGCGGGGTAGGACGCAATCCGCTTCCGATGGTCTGGATAGCTGTATATCAGGTAGTGATGAGTCACCATCATTTTTTAGATGTTGCAAAACTAACACAGAAGTCTTGTCGCGGTTACGTCTGTCTGGAATACTCTGCAATGGACCTTAGTAGCCTGTGCCCGCCGCCGACAGCCAGTTCAGGTGGGAGGAAGCTACGTGGGGCCCACTACCATGTCCACGAAAAATCCATTCCGTCCTTCAGCTTAGAAAGCTCACAATAGGAAAGAAGCCCAAAAATGAGGCAGATACAAAACTTAAGTGGACCACACTACAGTAAAAAGTGATCCAATTTCAGAATGAACGGTGGCTTTGGATCTGTTTTCTTTGGTGGGGTCCACTTGAGCTTTGGATCTGTCTCATTCTTTAGGTCACGTCCTAAAATGATCTCTCCAAATGGATGGACGGTGTGATAGCACATACATCACGGTGGGCCCCACAGAAGTTGGCGACGTCACTTCAGTAGCGAGATAGCTACTCCACCTGTCAGTAGCTAATCCGCGTCCAGTAAAGGTATATGCTTGCTTTCGACAGGTAGAGGGGCCATCTATTAAATTTCGCAATTAAAGAAGATTGCGAAATGAAACCCAAACGCCCACCAACTCCCACCGTCCCAGTACTGCTTCATTGATTGCTAGGAAAATAGTATGTGGACTCTTGATGGAATCCTCAAGTCGAGGATCTTAACAGGCTACTCGGGTTCCCAATTTGAGCAAGTGGGGCCAATCATTCTTTGATGGGTGGACGTGTACGTGCCTTATGTAAATATCTAGGGACCATTATTAGGACATTTACAATTGAATGTTGACGCATATTGTCGTTCTCCTCTTAACTGTCTCAAAGGCTGGGATTGCCTCTGAGACAAATGGTTTGATACTCTGGCAGTGGGATGGATGATACACAAGCGTTGAGGAATTGTACGCGTTGCATACAAGTAATTCAAATTGCACTGGGTAGACTACGTGTCCCAATTTAGATTTAAAATAAAACAATAATTTATATTAGCGGACATTTATTGGACGGACTGTCCTATTTTAGAGAACATGTGTCCACGAATCAGAGGCTAGGATTGCTAAAAAAATATGATTTTGGGATTGTGATTTAGTGGAAGTGGGCTCCACAAATTAGACGGTTTAATTTGAGTTATTCTATATTAGGTCCATGCTTTCTAAATAGTCGTGTATCGAGCATCACATGCTGCCAGAGTATCAAATAGCTCCCTAAGTGAAGATGGATTCAATACGTGAAACCCGTGTCTTGGATTGTCGCTCGGGTGCACCGGATGGACGGCCTGGAGCCACCTCACGTGCATCTTGCTTCTCAACCATCTGTTTTTTTTATCACGTGTCTTGGATTGTCTGTGTGACCTTATCAGCAGGTTTGGATGGTCAACAAACATTACGGCGGACTTTAGGAAGTTCTTAATGGTGGGTATTCAACGACCATTGTTTCTTGTGGTGTGGTCCACCTGAAACTTATATCTGCTTCATTTTTGGGCCCATGCCCTAAAATAAGCTGGAAAAACAGATTGATGGCGTGGATATACAATGCATACATTGAGGAGGGCCCTACGGTCAAGGTCCCACCCACATTGTTCATTCCTCCGTCGCAGCTAAGTGGCGCTCCCCATTTTAGGATACTTTAACATCACTGTACATCCACATTGGGCCCACTTGATCATTGATCTAGATCACTAAGGTCCACTGACGAAATCTATAAGAAAATATTTTTGTTATATAGCACCCTCTCTTTTGAGACAGACAAATAACACCCTCTCTTATATGTTTATTCAAATAACCCCTACTGCTTCCCAACATAGATAAGAGACCACGGTGTAGTTTACATTGGTGGTCCAAAACATAAGGGAACCATGTCATATGGCCATAAACGTGTTGTATTTTGTTTCAAAATAAAATCTAAAAATTAATTTTCAAAATTTTTCATTTTCCTTCAAAATTCGAAATCACTTGCTTTTGTGTTGTGGGTTTTGGTCTCACATCGGATTTGAACAAAAACTTTCTCATGTATATAAGATAGGCTTTTTGCTTTAGGGTTTGAGCCCCTTTTAGGGAGCATGTGAATTTGGTCCTGTGGGGGCTATGCTAATAGCTCTAATATATGCCTTTTACCACACACACGCGCGCACCCAGTCCACACGCGCTCGCCCAATCCGAGTCTGAGTCCATGCGATACTCACAGAACTTTATTTGTGCGAGTATACTCGCACTTGTGTCTTTTCATCTCCGATTGGGTTTAAACCCAATGGACCAAACCCTTTCAAAATGGTGCTTAAGGACTCTCATTTCGATTTTAAATAATTAAAATTACTTCTACTTCTCTGGAAAAACTCTCTCTGTTAGTTCTGGTTTTAAGAAGGTTTTCTTTCAAAATTCTGCACTGAGTTAATTCAGCACTTTCAGCTTAATCTACAAGTGGTTCGAGACTGTGTACAGTGAGTGTACCGCTGGGTCCGGGTCATAGTCGTTGTATCCTGGAGGTCGATTGCTCTGAAAACCTGTTGCACTTGAGACACTATTCAAGGGGAGTAAATTCGATTTCAACCCAAACGACTTTCATCATGCCCCGACTCAATCCAATAAGTTTTCTATCTTATTTTCTTTTATTTTCTTTTTTATTTTCGATTTTAATAGTCTATTTGATTCAACCAAATATACTAACAAAATGTTGAGTATGAAAAAGGACTTTTTGTACCCTTGTGCCGAGAGAGGGTAGAGTTAGTGATTCCTGTAGCATTGAGCATTGTTGAGCCCATCATGTCATGTTGTATGTATTATATTCAGTGTTGGGAAACCACACGCTTTCCTCTTCTATATGCAAATCAATGGGATTAACAAGATAAGAGATTTAAATGATGAAGATAACTTTTAACACAAACAAGCAAATCATCAAACATGTAGGATGAAAGAGACATTAAGTGTTTTTATGTGGAAAATCCTCCAATGTAAAGGAAAAAAATCATGGGACCTAGTCTGGCGCAAATCCATTATAATAGATATAATAGAAGTACAATCATCAAGAGACCTCTCTTGAATACTCAAAGTACACCATTCAAAGGTGGATTACAAGCAACATGAAATAAATGAATTTCTCACCAAATAAAGATTGTAGAAAATCTAATAATAACCCTTAGAGCAGACTATCGAAAAAAATCAACATTGTAAATGAATACTTACGAACTCGAATGTAAAGATTTCGGTAGTAGAAGGCTCTTGATCTTCTTCTTCTTCTACAATACTCTCTATTCTCTTCTCTTTCTTCTTCTTTTTTTTTTCCAAGAAAGAAAAATCTCAATGTTTACTACAAAACTTTATTATTATTATTATTTGTTTTTTTTTTGTTAGTGCACACACCCTTGTTGGAACACCCACCCACCCCTGTTAGTTACACTGCAATGTTAGCCACCCCCACTTTGGGAATCGATACCATAACCTCAGTGTTGAAACGAGGCTGTCTTCACTCACTCAACCACTAGAGCTATGGATCCGAGTGTCTACAAAACTCGTTCCTTGGCAAAAGCCATTTTTTCTCCTTTTGCTTTGCTTAGCCAAAAGACTAAAATACCCCTCACATATATATGGCAATAAAATACTACATAAGGCCACACATGTGGGTCCCATCTCCACATGAGGAGGGACCCCAACATTTAGCTCATCCCTTTTGCTGAATTATTCTAGGGCATGAGCTCAAAATGAGGTAGATACAAAGTTCAAGTACTGGATAATACCATAGGAAATAATAGAGAAAATGATGGCCATGATTGAAACTACTACTGCCCAGCATAATTTATTTTATTGTTATTATTATTATTTTCATCCAACCTGTTCATAAGTCCACTCCAACTTGAGCAAAAATACAACCTTGATCCAAAACTTGTGGGCCTTGAAAAGTTTTTAATGATGTTGTATTCAATCCCCACTATTTCTCATGGTGTGGTCCACATTAGCTTCATATATGACTCATTTTGGGCTCATGCCCTAAATTGAACTAGCAAATAGAATGGATGGCCTCGATGTACATACATCACAGTGGACCCCCAGAGAGCTTAGGCTGCAAAATCCCTTGCAATCAGATGCTGCGGGCAGTCTGCCTACAGGCTTAGGCGAAGAGAGGAGAAATATCAAGGGCTGTTTCTTTTACCATTTAGTGAGTGGATAATAATTATTTACCTTTGTAAATTCATGAAAGATGCCTTTGTGACTTTCACAGTGTCCCGGAAACCAAGAAGAGGAGAACAAGAAACATGAAATCTATGGAGCCCACTGTGATGTGTCTGATCCACACTGTCCGTCTATTTTATCAACTCATTTTAGGGCATGAGCCTAAAAATGAGGCAAATCCAAAGTGCATATAGATGATACCACAGGCTACAATGGGAATCGAACTCCTACCGTTGAAAACTTCTTAACACCCATTTAAGTTTTGGATCGAGCTGATATTTGTGTTTTCTATTCATCCATGTCTTTCTAATCTTATGAACAGGTTGGATGACAAATGCTCATCACTGCCGGCCTTATACAAATTTCAACTTTTAATGTAGATGCCATTATCCCTCTTATTCCCTATGGTGTGGTTCACTTGAGTTAACACTCTACCTTAGTTTTATGCTCACGCCCCGAAATGAGATGGTAAAACAGGTAGCCAGTGTGGATCAGACACATATATTAAGACCCATGGATTTAAGATAGGCACTAATGTAGGTTGCATTCACCTCCGTATTTTTTCTCAATGTATGAAATGTAATCATTAAGTATTTACCACTATTTATCACGTAAAACGAAACGGGCAGGTTTTGGGAACCTGGAAGAGGTGTGATATTGGACCGGATGGTGTACTTACACTGTCAGTAGCAAGGTGGCTACTGATGGTTCACAATGATGTATCCACGCCGTCTATCCATTTTGGATCCTTGTTTTAGGACATGAACTCGAAACTGAGGCAGATTCAGATTTCTGTTGGACCACGCCATAGGAAAAAAGTGGTAATCAAACGGTCACCATTGAAAGCATCCTAGGGCCCACTGTAAGGTTTATTTTCCATCCAACCCGTTAATTAGGTGACAAAGACTTGGATGAAGGAAAAACACAAATATCAACTTGATTAAAAACTTCTGTTGCCCCAAAAAGTTCTCAATGATAGGTGTTCAATCACCACTATTTTCTTTGGTGTGGTCCACCTGAGATTTTGATCAACCTCATGTTTGGGATCATGATTTAAAATGGTCTGAAAAAAATGGATGGAGGTATGGATAAAACACATAAATCATAGTGGGGCCCACAGTGTAAGGAGGCAAACCGCCTCCTGTTATATTGTAATCTTTTAAAAAGATTTTACTAACCTAACTGTATTTAGTTTTGACATGGATTTTACCACATTTAGTTTTCACATGGTTTTTTTTTTTTTTCGTATTTAGTGTTACTTGGAAAACGTGCAAGGATGGTGTAATTCGTGGGAGCGGATTAGCTGTTACCCGGGTAAAAGCTTAGTGGGTGTTACCCTAACCGTGTGGGGCCCACATTGATATATTTTTTTATATATCTACGCCGTCCATATGTTTTAACATCGCAGTTTAGGATGAGATCCTAAAATTTAAGAAGATCCAAATATCAGGTGGACCATACCACTAGAAAGAGTAATGTATGACCATTAATGACATTTTGTGGGTCACAAAATTGTTGGAACAAGAGGATATTTATATTTTCCCTTCATCCAGATATTATTTAACATTATCAACAGATGGGATGGAAAATAGACATTATGAAAACCTTCCTATGGGCCCTTTGGAAATTTTAATGGTGTTGCAATCAATGAACACTGTTTCATGTGGTGCGGTCCACCTGAGATGTGAATCTTCTTAATATTTGGGAATACATCTTAGAATTGTGTGGAAAAACGGATGGACGGCGTGGATATACAAAAAATCATCAAGGTGGGCCCTATCGTAAGGGTAACAACTACTAAGCTGTTACCCGGGTAACACCTAATCCGCTCCCGTTATTTGTCATTTAAATAAAAAAAGAGGGTGCTAGATGCAAAAAAAAAAAAAAAAAAACTACTGGGGATGTCCTCAGCTCTTAAGATTCCAAAATTTCACAAATTGGAAGTACCGTTAACTGAGACGGCCAATTTACACGGTTTATCATCAAAGCTCTTGTAAATGGCTTTCACACTCTCTCATCAATGCTACATTTATATTCAGCTCTCTTTCCTTCCAACCATTCCAACCTCTTCCTCCATTGATCTTCTTCCTCATCTACCTATCATTGTTCTTCCACTTTTTTAGTAGCTAGAACTAGTACTAGTGGTCCAGATTTCATTGTGATGGAGATCGAAGTGACCACGGTAGCAGGTGCAAGTAGGCCTCAGCTTGCACCGTCGGATCCATTACTGTCGTTGGAGCGGGGTTCTTCGAACTCAGCCTACTTGGTTTGGGAAGATCTAACTGTCGTGCTTCCCAATTACGGTAAAAGCCCATCTAGGAAGTTGTTGCATGGGCTGAATGGTTACTGCGAACCCGGTCGGATCATGGCCATTATGGGACCTTCTGGTTCGGGGAAGTCCACACTGTTGGATTCGTTGGCGGGTGAGTGTTGGGTCTTGAATCTTCTTTCGTTCTTCACTTTTGTCAATTGGTCGAAAACATATTAACAAGGTAACAATCTTTGATGTTGAGTATTGTTTTTTTTTTTTTTTTCAATTAATTGATATTTGGTTTTTCTGTCAGATTTTACCATTTTTAGGCTAAGAATTTTATTCGCGTTTTTCGTTTGGCTGCACCCATTATAATGAAATTTCATGATATTTTGCGCTAAATTAGACTGAGGGTGCATTTGGCTTCACCAATCTTCTTTCGTTCTTCACTTTTGTCAATTGGTTGAAAACATATTAACAAAGTTACAATCTTTGATGTTGAGTATTTTTTTTTTTTTTTTTCAATTGATATTTGGTTTTTCTGTCAGATTTTACCATTTTTAGGCTAAGAATTTTATTTATGTTTTTCATTTGGCTGCACCCATTATAATGAAATTTCATGATATTTTGCACTAAATTAGACTGAGGGTGTGTTTGGTTGCACCAATCTTCTTTCATTCTTCACTTTTGTCAATTGGTGGAAAACATATTAACAAAGTTGCAATTTTTTATGTTGAGTATTTTTTTTATTTTTTTTCTTTCAATTGATATTTGGTTTTCTGTCAGATTTTACCATTTTTAGGCAAAGAATTTTATTCATGTTTTTCATTTGGCTGCACACATTATAATGAAATTTCATGATATTTTGTGCCAGATTAGACTGAGGGTGCATTTGGTTGCACACAATATAATGAAATTTCATGATATTTTGTGCCAAATTAGACTGAGGGTGCGTTTGGTTGCACCAAATATCATGAAATATCATAAATTTTGCACCAAATTAGACTGAGGGCGCGTTTGGTTGCACCCGATATAATGAAATTTCATGATATTTGCACCAAATTAGATTGAGGGTGCATTTGGTTGTGCCAAATATCAGGAAATTTCGTACATTTTGCACCAAATTAGACGAACTAATCATGATATTTGGTTCAACCAAATGCACCCTCAGTCTAATTTGGCGCAAAATATCATGAAATTTCATTATATTAGGTGCATCCAAACACACTCTAAATGAAATAATGCTGATTGATTTATCTTTTATTTGTAAATTCCTGATATGAGGTGAGTGGAGTAGTGGATCCAGATGTCCATATAGTGGGTCATGGCAGTGGATGGCCCTTGGTTGAAAGCCACACTTTCTGGACCAGTGTTGACACCCAAATAGTAGCTTTGAAATGGATGGTAAAACTGAAAATGATTAATTGTCAATTTTCAAATGGACAATCAGAGGATTGCCCATTTGGTGTGATCTTCGACCAGCGCCATCACCAACAAGGCCCACTAGATGGGTGATGTGTTTGATGTTGGATCAAGAAGAATTTCTTCAATAATAGAAGCAACATTTACAGTTAATGTTCATGTAATTCTGTATCAGATTCTGTGGAGTGTTGATTAATCGACGGACAGCCCATCTTATAATATCTTCCGAAATCATCTTAAGAACTGAGGCTTTGGATGATTGTCGAAAGTAGAAAAGAAATGAAAATTAAAATCCAAATCCGATGCTACTACTTTGTTTCTGTGACAGACAGACATCGTTTTTTATTTTTTATTTTTTTATTTTTTTATTTTTTATTTTGAACAGGACGACTAGCAGGGAATGTTATTCAGACGGGCAAAATCCTCCTTAATGGGAAGAAGAGGAGGCTAGATTATGGAGTTGCGGTAACTACAACAGTTCTTGTTCCTTTTTTTTTTTTTTTTTTGTGAAGTTCTATGAATTTCACTTCTCGCAGTACACTTGCGAAAATGTATAGCGATCAGGATGTTGATCTAGTGGACCACCACTTGGATGGGCTGTGACCCAAAAACCGCAGACTGTCAAGTTGTTAGTTTTTCATGTTGAATGTGGATTGCTACTTTGTTTCCATTTTCCAACTAACCATCTCATTTTCGGGCCATCGATTTGGCGTCTATGACAATAGGATTTGGTCCTGATCATCGACGTATTGGGTCTCTCTTTTTTAGTAGTGTTTTATTTTATTTTTTATTTTTTTATTTTTTGTAATGGAGGAGATATTCTACGTTTCAGGCTTATGTGACACAAGAGGATGTGTTGCTTGGGACACTCACCATTAGAGAAACCATCAAATACTCTGCGCTTCTGAGGCTTCCAACAAGCATGAGTAAACAAGAGATAAGGGGCGTGGTGGATAGCACGATCGAGCAGATGGGCCTCCTTGATTGCGAAGATAGAATGATAGGGAACTGGCACTTACGAGGCATAAGTGGTGGTGAGAAAAAAAGGCTGAGCATTGCCATTGAGATCCTCACACGCCCTCGTCTCTTGTTTCTTGATGAGCCAACGAGTGGACTTGATAGCGCATCGGCTTTCTTCGTTATCCAGACGTTAAGAAACATGGCCCATGATGGAAGGACCATCATCTCCTCAATCCACCAGCCAAGCAGCGAAGTATTCGAACTCTTTGATGACCTGGTTCTTCTCTCTGGAGGAGAAACTGTTTATTTTGGAGATGCCAAGTTAGCCATAGAAGTATGAAACATCCATCCTAATTTATTTCTCGTATTTTATAACATGAATCTTTTTTTAAGTTTGGTCCAGTGGGCCGATCATCTTATAATCCAAGCGATTGATCACATTATCTTCCATATCATATGATCTGAGTCGTGCCATGAAAATGGACAATTACGACTGAAGGTCCATGTTCAAAGGATCCTGATTGGATTGATAGGATCACTTGATTAAGAAATCATTTGGGTTGTTCTCCACCCAACATGGGGCCCACCATATGTAGAATTTAGAGGGCCCCACATGAACATTTTATTGATCTGAGCAAATGTTTGATCGAACTTGGCTAAATTTGCTCTGATGCCATGTTGGAGAGAAAGGGACTTTGGGAAAATGGTGTATAAGGAGAGAATGGCGTCCTAACCCTTATTATTACTTGAAATATATACAAAGACATTGTGTTATGATGGGGCACTGAAATTAAACAGAAAATACTCTCTAACAGCACTTACATTTTTGAATCAGATGAGAATTTGATGTTGTTGTTGGCTGTTTCTACAGTTCTTTGCTGAAGCTGGATTTCCTTGCCCCAGCAAAAGGAACCCTTCTGATCACTTCCTTCGGTGCGTTAACTCAGATTTTGACCGCGTCACAGCAACAATGAGAGAATCTCAAAGAATCCGCGCATCTTTGGTATCTTATTTTTCTTTATATATCTTCTCTTCGACAGTCCCACAGTTCTCATACTCAATCAGCTAACTTATTCTATTCGATACAATCTGCTTGTTTCTGTTTGTGATTGGTTTCTTTCTTTTCTCAAGGAAAATGATGCATGTTTAGATCCTCTATCAAGATTCGGAACTTCTGAGATCAAATCAATGCTCGTTGAGAAATACAAGACCTCTGAGTACTCTGCAAGAGCTCGAAGACGGATTCGAGAAATTTCCCAAATTGTATTCATGTCAACTCTAAAAACAAACCTCTTGAGTTTCTGTGCATTGCTTTGCGTAGAACATGAATTGATTTTGTTAAAAATGCAGGAAGGGCTAGTTGTTGAATGGAGCAAGGGAAGCCAGGCTTCTTGGGGAAGGCAGCTCTCCACATTGTGTAGGAGATCCTTTGTTAACATGTCTAGAGACATGGGATACTACTGGATGAGGATCGTAATCTACATTGTGGTGGCGATTTGCGTGGGGACCATTTATTTCGACGTGGGGACGAGCTACACAGCCATTTTGGCAAGAGTATCATGTGGTGGATTTGTTTCTGGCTTCATGACCTTTATGTCCATCGGAGGCTTCCCATCATTCATTGAAGAAATGAAGGTAGTTGATCATCGAACTATACTCGAAAAGCTCATTTTCTTCGACAGATATTAGGCATGGCCCATCCAATGATGGGGCTCACACGATCAACAGCTTAGTTTACCAAAAGAATGATTAACAACTTAATTAAACTCAATTTGGAAAGCTTGTTCTGTTCCAAACTACCATATTTATTCAAATAATTCGCAATGGGCATAACAGAACCGTCTTCTTTTTACAAGGTCTATTATCGCGAGAGGCTAAATGGGCACTATGGAGTGGCTGTTTACATCCTATCGAACTTCCTCTCATCGTTCCCATTCTTGCTTGCGGTGACCATCTCTTCGGGGACGATAACCTACTACATGGTGAAATTCCATCCGGGGTTTTCCCACTACGCTTACTATGTTCTCAATCTGTTCGGTTCCATTGCGGTAATAGAGAGCTTGATGATGATCGTGGCATCGTTGGTGCCCAACTTCTTGATGGGCATTATAACTGGAGCTGGAATTATGGTAAAAAGCTGTTTCTTAGCCAATGCATGCAACCTTCATATACAATCAATGGATGATACTATACAATTTTTTTTTTTTTTTAGGGAATTATGATGATGACAGCCGGGTTCTTCCGATTGCTGCCCGATCTTCCCAAGCCTTTCTGGCGCTACCCGATTTCATATTTGAGTTATAGCTCATGGTCATTACAGGTAACTTAGTTTCTTTGCCTTCTGAGTTTGAGGATTGCCAATCAGGCACATGCCTCCATTTTGGAAGATCCAATCCATTTCTATGCCTTCTGAGTTTGAGGATTGCGAAACCAGATACTTGCCTTCATTGTAGAACATCCAATCCGTCCATCTGGTGGGTTGTTCCATGTATATGCTCTGGCCCAATAGCAGGGCTGGCCCGCCTGATTAGCTTCAGCCTGATTTTTGGGCATGGACATATTTGCAATGCAGCAAACCAGAAACTCCTACCATACATGTTTTACATGGTGTGTAAAACACCCAAGCTCTATGGGGTCCACCATGTTGTATATGTAATATCCACTCTGTCCATCAAGTGAGAACTATTATTTGGACCATACATACAGGGACGATCCGGACTAAAATCTCATATCGGCCACCCAGTAGGAATGATGTACAATTGATCCCAAAACCACTAAGTTCATACAGTGTGGCCCATCTAAGCAGTGGGTCTATTTGATTTTTGGCCTTAGGGCCTAATATTGAGGATAGAACCTGATTGACAGAGTGGATTCTACAGATATAACTTGGTGAGCTGCACAGACTTCGTTGTTTTATGCACGGCAGAAAACAGGTGTCGTAGAGGATTCCAGTCCCACTGTAGCCAACTTGATGGACAGCTAGGATCTTCCACATCTTTGTCACGTCAGCACATGTACACGCACATGCGGGATTGGAAAAACTCTCTAAGTTTTGTGGCATGATAATAAGTGAAAGCCAATCTGATCAAGATGCCATAATAATGGGAACTGAGGCCACTTGCTTTGATTTGTTAGGATATGCTAGTTTCCATCAATGGCTATCATTTTCTTTTAGTCACATTCACCCTTAGCGAAATCTAGATACAGATGTTTTACTGTTGGGCAGGGGAATAATCTAGTGTGGTAGTGTTAAACACCATCTTAAATCTTCTTGTGGTTAGGAATTCAAGTGAGAACCACCTTAGAAGAAATCCATTTGTGAAGAATCAAATCATCGTCTGATCGAGATCTGGAAGTGGGCCCCACTGATTTGACTTCTGAGGATGAGGTTTGATCCATTTGGTCATTTCCATCACCCTCTAATCAGGATCAAGATCAGATATGATGATAACTGCATTGTCTTCCAACCATACCATTTCCTCAGTGTGAAGCGCGCAATGCGATTCGGATGTGTTGATCTTGGCCCTCTTTCTTTGACCTTTTAGGAGGCAGAGGGATCATTCGGGGTCCACTTCCCATCTACATCCGTTAAGGAAATTGCACTGGTTTTGACATTAATATCTTTAACAGTACTAACATAAGTACTGAAACATTTATGTTGAACATGGATCATGTAGGGTCAATACAAGAATGACCTGCTCGGGCTGGAGTTTGATCCTTTGATACCCGGCGATGCAAAATTGAGAGGAGATGATGTCATCCAGAATATATTTGGGATTGAGCTGGGCCGTTCAAAGTGGTGGGACTTGGCTGCGGTGTTCGCTATACTCTTCTCTTACAGAGTTATCTTCTTCCTCATATTGAAGTTCAACGAGCTAGCTTCCCCATTTTTCCGCACTCTTTACGCCAAGAGAAACCTCAAAAATCTCAAGAAGCGGCCTTCTTTCAAGAAAGTTCCATCTTTCTCAGCCTCCTCAAAGCTGTCTACTTCTTCCCGTCGAACATCTTCACCTTCTCAAGAATACCTCACCCACAAAGAGACTCCCTAACAATATACCATGACATTGCTACGCTCATTCCGTTAAGAATCAGTACAATAAAACTCAAGATTTATTAGGAAATGATAAAAATACCACTGTAAAAAGATATATTAACAATTTTCATTATCTTTCACAATTGTGAAAACGTATTGACATCGTTATGTTCAAAACTTCAAGAGTTATTTAAAATGCAAAGAAATTCCCCTGAGAGAGAATGTATTAACAGTTTTCAAGATCTTTCATTATATTGGGGCCACTGCAAGTTGCCCGTTCTTACATAGTTTCAGATACCTAGAAACGATTTCAGAGAATTTTCTTTAGAAATAAAGAAACAAATCAAAATTTTCTTGAGTTTCTCTGGGATTACAATTCTTATATTGTTTGGGGCATAATTCAAGAATTATGAACCATTCATGAATCACTTTTGAGCTCTTTTTTTCCCACAAACTACATGTATCTTTGTGATGTTTGGACAAACAAACAGAGAATATTTCAGCAATGCTCGGCGCTTGCACATACATGCATGGTTCTGGGCAGTTGTCAACCTGGGAATTACAGCTCCTGGATTGACTGATCTACTGTTTGATAGACATAATAGACTGTAAGTTGTATATATTGGATTACATGCATGCTCTTGGGCAGTTGTCAATACTGGGAATTATAGATCCTGGATTGACTGATGTACTGATTGATAGATATAATAGACTGTAAGTTGTATATATTGGAATTTGTATATTTGTTGTTTGGTTGGTCTGCATGGCTTCTTTTTTGTTTAAAGGAAATGGAAAACCGTGGAAACAAAAACCAATCTCAACTGCTGCTTTTTCTTTTGCAATGGATCAAAAACATCACATCTAAGGAAATCGATTTCTGTTCAATTGTTGAAGTTTTCCACCAGTGCAAACAGACCTCAAGTGGAAATAATATTTGGTGAGGAATATAAATTATATGAAGGTTGGCCACAATATTAATCCATAGCTGCCGGCATCTCATATGTGTATGACATTCAAACCATGCAGAAGGTGGGCCTCGCCACGAAGCCATATGTGCCAATTTCATAGATGTTTCCTGCATAGAAGCTACATGGAAGATGGTCCCATTATTAAGATTTCTTGGCGAAAAAACTCTTACTAGTTGTGCATGTTGACCACCCCCATTGCCAAATCCAACTGTAGATCATCCATTATTGCCAGACTGAAATGTGGATCACTCAATATTGTTAAATCCAACTGCTTGATGATATAGGACAGTCAAGGACAATCACATCGAAATAAATCGAGTTAGAAAGTTCAATCTGAGAGTCTAGCACCTATTATAGCTTCCTATGTCTGTAACTTTGTGACCAATTATCCTTTTTCACATATACAATATTTCATTGAAAAGTTATCAACGAGCTCTATGTCCTCACAATCACCCAAGTACATCCATTACTTCAAGCCAAAATTCAATTGTTTTAATGTTGAAATTAAGGTTTCAAGTTGAAACTTTCAATTCCTTTTTATCATATTTTGGGGGTTATAAGAGTCGAGTTCTTGTTAAGAGTCCTTGTTTTTAGTCATCTAACTGTTGTTTATAATTTTTCATAGGATAAGCGTGTTTTTTTTCCCCCCCTCTTTTTTTGTAATTTTTACTATTTAAAGAAAAAAAAAATCTATTATGAGTCAAATGGAGGTCTAGGGTTTCTCTAGAAGCACATTAGAGAAGCAGCACCTTTTGTCAATAAAATCAACTCTCTCATTCATAGAGATATATTTTCCTTTGTTGATTCAAAGGTTATTTTTGAAAACAAAACAGTGATCTTCTCTTATCTATGCACCCGCTATAGTTACTTGACTATCCCGTGCAACAATATCTGACCATTAGTCATCCATTACCACCAGATCCAACCATTGATAGTCTATTATGAGTAGATCTAACTCTTAATCTTTTATTATTATTTGATCACTGGACTGTACGCTAACACCTTTGTAAGATGGGTTGTCCATCTCTACTTTAAGAAACTTGGGAATGGTGAGTGAACTCATCAACCTTAATTTGCTAGTACTTGAGGACCCCAACATTGTATTCAAAACCAGTCCTTCCATGGCAAATTTAAGAATGAAATATGCAAGAACCCAAAGACCCCACATTCTGGCTTGTGAGATCAATTAGGCCTCAGTGGCGTATGTGCCAATTTAAGACACGTTTGATATCTAGAATGTTCATTGGGTAAGCACCAGGGCCTACTTTGTACAAAATCTGTCTAAATAGAGCCTTTGTTGGGTGGACCACACTCTTGTGAAAAAAAATGAATGGTTAGACAGAAAATCGCCAACACTAAATGTGGCCCACCTGATGAGTGGACAAGCTTGGATTTGGCAAAGAGTCAGGATCCTCTGTTAGCTTCCAAGCAGGAAACCGTGCTTGGAGCCTTTTCATTGGTTCACATCATCACATAGGTCTGCAACCCTATCACATCCTCAATGCAACCTGGTCACATGATGTCCTGGAGTGTGATGTGGAACAATGAAATGGCTCAAGCAGGGATTTCCGCTTGGAAGCCAACAGAGGATCCGGACTCTTTTGGCATATTAACTGTTGACATTCATTCCCGGACGCGGATTGCCTGCTAAAGCCCTTCCCAGGCATCTCCTGTGCTCGAAATTTAGTTGGGGCCCACCGTGATGTTTGTGAGAAATCTACGCCGTCCAACCATTTTGTGAGATCATTTTAAGCGTTGTGACAAAAATGAACGGGATCCAAGACTCAAGTGGGCTGAAAACGTGACGATTGAACTTCCACAGTTGAAATATTCGTGGGGCCACTGAAGTTTCGAATCAGGATAATATTTGTGTTTCCAGTTCATCTCAGTAGGAAAGACATTATGAACGGTATGGATGGCATATAAACATCACTGTAGACCCCATCGAGGTTTCAACGGTAGGAATTTCCCTACCCACCTTTTGCTTTATTGCGGCCCACTTGAGTCTTGGATCCCGTTGATTTTTTGTTGTAACACCTAAAATGATCTCACAAAATGGTTGAACGGCGTAGATTTCTCACAAACATCATGGCGGCCCCACCTAGATTCCGAACGTAGGAGATGCTTTCGCAGGCAATCCTCGTCCATTGAGCCCCACTCAGAACATGGTAGAGTGTGCCACCTAGGCATGTGTGCCATAAGTCACCTCGTCAGTTTCTACCAGACATTTTAAGCCCGGTGATTGTGCAGGTGTTATTTAATGCTAGGGGCTGAGAAATTGTATAGTACATCCGGTTTTGAGCTTGCACATCCGGACCATTTGGATGATGGGCTCACAAGAAATGGTCTGTTCATAAAAAAATTCAAAAATAAAAAATAAAACGCTCCATGTTTGAAGACACCAACAATAAAGAATTTGGCATTTTAGCTTAGCAATGGAATATTTGAGCATTTATTGATTGAATGCCAACCGTTGCTATATTTTCTTTCCCGATGGGCTCTCCATTGGCAACCTCTTAAAAGTCTTGAGACTCGCTATGGATATTTTGGTGTAGGTCTATGAGGCCCATCGTGATGTATGTTTCATATTTATTTTGCCCATAAGTTTTAGTACATAAGCTAAAAAATGAGGCAGACCTAGAGCTCAAGTCCCGACACCATGGGAAACCATGGTCCATGGAGATGGAAATGCCCATGGTTGAAACCTTTTTGGGACCAACATGTTGTTTATATGCCATCTAACCTATTCATAAGATGCTTCCCACTCGGTGAAGGGAAAACATAAATATCAATATGATCTGAAACTTCTATGGCCCCTAAGAAGGTTTTAATGATGGATGTTTGTGGATGCTGTCCTACGTGGGCAGGTGCAGGCACCCAAATTATAGTACGTCCCTCACTCTGGTTGGCCTGGTCTTGGATGGGCATGATGTAGATTCAAAACAGTTTAGTTGAAAGACTTGGGGTCTCCACTAGCCAATAAAATCCTGGAATCTATGATCGACTAAACGTGTAAAATCGCCTTGGATTAGGGAATCAGAGACTCCCAAACGTAATATGACTCCTTGATAAGGTCTGCGACTAGAAATTCTAATGACCTCGATGACGGCGGGAAGAGTTAGGCACCCTCTTCCACCCGCACTTGTGTGTAATCTCTACTTTACAAGATTTAAGACTTTTTTATGAGAATTTTCAAGATTTCAGAAGACAAATTTAAAAACCAATTAGTATGCCACTACTCACCTAAACCACTACTAACAATATCACAATGTTTCACCCTAGTGTGAGGTTTTTGCGGAGATAGTAGCTATATTGCAGACAAATGCAGTATGCTAATAATCTAAAAGTATTTGAAATGTTATCAACTAATAAGCCACTATTCATCAAATTACCGCTACGAATATCCTTAGTCTTAGCCTAGAATGGTTTTGAAGAGATAATAACGGCAAAAAAAATGAAGAAAACAAGAACAATTACAACATGAGGATGATTAAAAAAGAGATATAAATGTTTAAGCAAGACTTGACTTTTAATACACCATGATCTGAAGGTTTAATAAGGTGTAGAGCATACAATCAATGATTACTTAAATTATAAGGCGAAAGTGTAAAATATAAAGATAAACAAAAATAAATGGATGGTCGAATTACCGCCTATGCATGTGAAGATGTGGAAGGAGGAAATGAGAGCTAGGATACTCCTTTCAAGAGGAGATGATCGTAGATTTTGAATCATGTAATAGACCAAAATTCCTTAAGTCTTCATTGGCTTCCCAAGCACAACCACACTCCAACTTCCCACACGCCTTTCATGCGTGCGCTCCAACTTCCCGAGCGTAGATCAACCCTTTGTACTTGTGTTAACGACCTCGTGTACACTGCATCCGCACCCCCGTATGAGTGTGATTGACTGCCTGTTCCTACATGATTGTACCCCCATATCCGTACAATCCTGCACACATATGAACCTACGCAAGTGAGGGCACACTTGTCATGCTCTTGAGTACTAAAGAGAAGACTGTCGGGCCTCATCCCCACCCGTCATGAGGTGGGCTTTAACTTAGTCAAGCCCATGTAAGCTAAGGCACATCGACCATTCCATCTCCCTCCACTATCTCTCTCACCTCACATCCCACTCACCTTATCCTACCCTCCGCTCACTATCTCTCTTCTCCACCTCACCCACATGCACCATGCATGCTTGTCACCTCACCCACATGCACCATGTATGCTGGACACCTCACCACACACCTCTTTTTCCACCAATGCATGCACTCCAACACATCTCATTACACCCCTATAACCTAACATAAGTTAGCTAACCCCACCCCCTTAAACTTTAGTTAGTTCTTTACACCTAAGGTTAGTAGTAAATGAAAGAAAGAAAATGGGGGGGGGGGGGGGGGGGGGGGGGGGGGGTGCAGAGAGAGAGAGAGAAGGGAACAAAGAAAGGAAAGAAAGAAAGATATGTAAAAATAGCATGCACTGCACGCTGATTAATCTTTCGTACACTTCATTTCTAGTGTCGGCATACCCTGAATAATTCGAATCATCATGTTTCGATCGAACACCCTATTTTAGTACTACAACGACCCGAGACTTATATCCTAGTGACTGTGCAGGCGCCACGATTCCAACGCTGCGCGACACGCTTTGTTTCAATACCCAGTTTGAAAGATACATACATGTGCACAAATCGAGGCAGGCCATGCTACATACACATGGCGTGGGGGCCACTTGCATGAATCCCAAGGAAATCTTAACAATCAATCTCCCACTTACCCCATCATTTCTTTTCCCCTAAAGTCAATAGTTATACCCCCTATCCTACCAAAACCATTATTTCCCCTACTTTTTCTTCTCCTTTCTACCCCCACTCTTCCTTATAATACCATCTCTGTCCCTCAAGCTTCCAACAATAAAATCCTCCCTTCTCATATGGAGGATTCAAGCAATTTAAGAGAGAGAGAGAGAGAGAGAGAGAGAAGAGCTTGTGGGCCATCATCAACACCATCCAACCTATCTCAACCATCCATCAATGTGAGTACACCCCCTCACTTCTTTTCTTTCTTTTGTTTGTTTTGATTTTCTTACCTTGTTGACAAATGTATGCGATTTGTTGATGAGGACCCCACTGTGATGTATGTACATCATCGGGGGGGGGGGGGGGGGGGGGGGGGGGGGGGGTGATTAAGAAAGGAGCCCAATTGTTGCACGTATATCCAGCCCTCAATGACTGTGGATTGAGGTTGGATGTGGTTGAGAGAGGAGCCCGGTTGGTATTAGGGCTGCCTTGTATGTATACATGGCTTACATGTATAGCATTGCTGGAGTGCGATTATGCTACATGGTGCACTTGTGGATTCTCATGGCATTTTTCATAGCACCTCTGTGTGATGGATTGAACACTACAATAACACCATGGTTGTATTGATTAAACCACCACAACAGCATCGTGCTTGGTATTATGGACACCGGAAATTGGTTATAGCACTTGGGCGTCAAAGATGTCCTTGGGTGAAAGTCCCTAAACCTTATGGCAACAGGATGCTTCAATGGCTGGACTAAGTGGATACATGAGCACATGAGGGCTGGACATTGTAAGCCGCGTTTTCCATTGTGTTGAGGTCGGTTGGAAGGGGATGTGACCTTACCCACCCGTTGCGAAGGGGGATATATAGTAAGTTGAGTCTAGCTAGCTCGTGATGAATGGATTCGTTATTGTTGAGCCAAGTGGATTTTGGTATACCACTGATGAAGCAGATAGTAGGGTCTCCTCCACTCACTGGTTATGCGCGCGATGGGGGGCAACCAGAGTCAGAAGTGTACGAGACCCCGACGATTTCAAATGAGAATCGTATTGAGATGTGATTAGACATCAAAATTGATATGTGGCAAATGGTAATCATACATTCATGCATATGGGTTTGTGGATGTATAAATACAATCTAAGTGACATACAATCTTGAGTCACAGTCCCCAATAGGTATGACGACTATTTGAGATCAGGAGTTTATCATCTTGGAATTACTTACATGTTAGGTTATGGGACTAACATGTATTGTAACCTTAGATGAAAGGCCCCAGCGACACACGATACTATGCTTTACAACTCATTCATTCATCATACAATTTTGCATTCTTACATCATGTCTATGGTAATAACATGTCCCACTCACATTATATCATAGATATATATGGTATACTCTTGATATGACTAGTTATATGATTAATCTCTATCATTTCTTCTTATTCTGATATTAATGTTGATATATTAATGTAATATATCTGTCGCACGCATTGTGTGCATACACACACGTTCTACTAAGCTTCATTAAAAAAAACTTAGCACGTTGTTTAACGTGCAGGTTACTGAGAAAGGTAGCAGTTGGCGATGCTTAAGCACGCTCATTGTTTATGTTTTGAGAAACTATGTATTTACCTTATTGGCATTGTACATTAAACGTTTGATTAATGGATATGTAATGTAATGCTTTTGGTTTAGTAAACTTGTGGTTATGGTATTACAAAAATATTCACCCAAAATAAAATCCTCATTGTAGGGTCCTGTTTTCGAGACTTTGCGTAACGCTAGGTGCTGAAACTAGGGTACTACAGAGGCTGCCAACTCTAAGTTCAGATTACGGCGATTGTGTACCATAAATCGGATTTGGGGCGTAACAGAAGTTGGTGCATGTATATGTGTGTGTGCGTACAAATGCAGTATGCGCGACTATCCCTAGACTAGCCAGAAATAATCACAACATCAACTAGGAAAAATGGTGGTCTGGTGTGCACTCTCCCTCATATATAAACAAGTTAGATGTCTGACAAACCTTATGGTGGGGCCACGATCAGTGGGTCCCTTATGAGGATTTAGATCAAGCCGATTTTTGTATCTTCCTTTCATCCAAATCATTGGAGCCGATCGAATGGTCCTAATGATATATGTACATCATAGTGGGGTCCTCATCAACGGATCTC
Source organism: Liriodendron chinense (assembly GCA_003013855.2). Taxonomy (NCBI): domain Eukaryota; kingdom Viridiplantae; phylum Streptophyta; class Magnoliopsida; order Magnoliales; family Magnoliaceae; genus Liriodendron; species Liriodendron chinense. The sequence continues at coordinate 2,675,057 of ML058552.1, forward strand.
ATACCTTTGTCAACAAGGTAAGAAAATCAAAACAAACAAAAGAAAGAAAAGAAGGGGGTGTACTCACCTTGATGGATGTTTGAGATGATTTGGATAGTGTCGATGATGGCCCACAAGCTCCTCTCTCTCTCTCAAATTACTTGAATCCTCTCCATATGAGAAGGGGGGATTTTATTGTTAGAAGCTTGAGGGATAGAGAGGGTATTATAAGAAAGAGTGGGGGTAGAAAGGAGAAGAAAAGGTAGGAAAAATGATGGTTTTAGTAGGGTACGGGGGTATAGCCTTTGACTTTAGGGAAAAAGAAATAATAGGATAGGTGCGAGATTGATTGCTAAGATTCCCTTGGGATTCATGCAATTGGGCCCCATTCTAGGCGTATGTAGCATGGTCTGTCTTGATTTGCACACATGTACGCATCTTTCAAAGTGGGTATCGAAACAAAGTATGTCGCGTGGCGTTGTAATCATGGTCCTCACGCGGTTGTTGGGATATAAGTCTCAGGTCATTGTGGTACTAAAATAAGGTGTCCGATCAAAACATTATGATCCAAACTGTTCCGAGCATGCTAGCACTAGAAACGAAGCATACAGAAGATTAATTAGGGTACAGGTCTAACAACTCTACCCTCCTAATAAAAAATTTCGTCCTTGAAATTTCTCAACAACCCTAACTTTAGGCAAGGTATACTCGCGAAGGAGATATATTCAAAAGTCAAGGAGATTATTCAAAAGTTTCTAAGTTCTCAAACGAGAAATGCTACTTTAGACTTAGTTCGCAAATCAGAAAATTTGAATGTAATTTCTCTAGGTCCTTTCAAACCAGGATCCTAATGATTCTAAATTTGCAATAACCACGCAGTGAAATATAGCCAATTTAAGTTCAATAGTAGATATGTGATGTTGTTAACAAGTATTCCCAAGTTATGCTCTGATACCAAAGATGAATCATACAACACAATTTAGGCCCCACACATACTACATCATATTAGGCCCGCTAGCTACACACACAAGTAAATCAAGAAAAAGCCCAACTTATATAACTTATACAATTTAAATTGGGCCTCATTAGGTGTGGTCTAATTGACCAGTGTTAACATGCAAGACACGCTATCCACTAGGCAATGGGCCTACTAGAGGTTCAAGAAAAGTCATTTTGACGAATTTCTCCATTCCCAATGGTTCCCTGCAGTATATGGCCAACTTGGGCCGCAATTTTACTTCATTTGCATGGGCCCAAGGCCACCTATTACTTATGAAAATAATGAGCAGCAATGTTTGTCCACTAATTACCCCACAAAATCAAGAAATATCAAGTTCACACCACATAATAAGTGGGCCTCTTTACACAAGGGTGTTGCCCATACAAGATAGCCCACTTGGAATTTTGGGCCCACCATGACTTGGGAGTTCACTTTCAGGCTCCAAATGGTCTATCATATGCTTGAGAAGGTGGTGGACCCCACATATGTGGCCCCCACATGAATTTTAGGTCAAGCAGATTTTAGTGCAGAATTGGTTTGGGGCCATTTTTTAATCTGTTTTCTTATCACATGGGGCCCACTCCTGGTGAAGGAAGTAGGGAATTTGGAAGCCTTATATATGGGATTTAAAACCCACAAGGTGGCCCTTCTTAATCATTCATATATAATTTATGGTGAAGGTCTAAACTTGGGTTCTTAGGAGAGGTGCAGAACAACTGTGCATAAATGATTTTTGGCTATTTTGGGTGCATCTCACGATCAGATGGGGACAACTTTTGATGTTACGTCAAGTTCCCTTGGTAGACATATGTGTTGCCTTTACAATACATTAGGTAGAATCTACTGGGTGCATATATACAATTTTTTTTGCAAGACCCAACATGGGCATTTGAAATTTCAGCACAGAAGTTACTACACAACTTAGCTCAGTCCCATTTTGGGATCCAAACACCAATCATATGGGGTCCAATATGTCCCAAGAAAAATATCATTTCTCCAGACATAGGTGTGGGATAAAAGTTACAGTTGGTGGCTCCCACATGTCCTGTGCGTGGGGATCACCATGGAGGCTCGAAGTTGATTCACAATAAAGAAAATCAGATATGCCATTTCAGAAGTGGGGTCTATCCCAACTTTGGGCCCACTTCTCAAACACTTGGAGGCCATCCCCAATGTGGTAGTGGGGCATACCATCACTATGTTATATGGAATAAACATCCCCCATAGTAGAACTCTTATCCACAGAGAATGGGGCCCACCATGAGATCCCAAAGTGGCCTACTTGCAACACAATTCTAGCATGAAAAATTTTCAACAAACAGAAATTCTAAAGAGAAGAAAATGATCCAACGCAAGTATGGTCCACATGCTGGAAATGTGTGGATAAAATACATACATCTAGCACATGTCTATCAATGCAATAAAACACTTACATCACAAGTGGGTCCCACTTCTATGTGGGCCCACAATAAGAGGATAAATGGCATGGATAATATACATACAATATTCACATCAAGGGGCACATGAGTTGTGTTGATCAAATCTGTATAATTATATTATCTGTTAGAAAATCTGAGGCAATGGATAGTTTTAGAATATATTATTTAGTCTAGATATAGGTTTCCATCCTTACAGAGACTTGGATCCATCTGATCCACAAATAACAATTCTAGATATGCTCTTATATAGGCACATGTCGATCCAAAAATTTGATAAATATTATGAACATAAAATATAAATATAAGGACCATGCATCTATTAACTAACTAACTCAAGTAAACTCATAAATATTTCCAACTAGATCTGACCGTTAGAACCACAGATATGACCCACGTAATGTTTAGTCACAATGAGTCTCCAGACATATTTTCGTATATGGTCAACATCTCGTTCGTCCGAGATCCAATTGAGGCATATTATATGCCATTGGAAATATATTTCGTCAATCTAGAATTTCAACGGATCAAATATTTTATTGATCCCATAAATAGACCAAAAGGTGGTCCGTTTTATACAAATCATGACCTTCTGTACGTTGTTGGACAACAGACTGGTAAAATTGATTCTATGGGCGATTGGACTGTCAGATTGCCACACAATTCTGTCAAGTGTTAGCTCTTAGTATGGGCCATACCTCCCCCAAGTTCTCGGTCAGATCTTAATATGGTTGATTTTATAACATGTTTTTACAAATTACTGTCTAGATTGAAAAATGGGTTACCTAGACAGATGTCAGTACGAACTACATCATGGTGGGCCAACTTTAGGGGACACATTGCTGGCCTCTATGGCCAGCCACACATGCACACAGGGTTACCATGTCAGAGGGTTCCCATGCCAGTGGGTCCTACGAAAGGGCTGGATCAAGCCAGTCTTTACATTTCTTCCTTCATCCAAACCATTAGATGTGGCGAACGGTCCGAATGAAACAGATACCCCACATTAGCCCACTTGGACCTGATCATGTTGATGTTTGAATGGCCCCTTCACACTGGTCAATGTGACCTTATAAACAAGTTGGATGGATGACAAACCTCGTGGTGGGGCCACAATCAGTGGGTCCCTTATGAGGATTTAGATCAAGCCGATTTTTGTATCTTCCTTTCATCTAAATCGTTGGAACCAATCGAATGGTCATGATTATGTATGTACATCACAATGGGATCTTCATCAATGGATCCCATACCTTTTTCAACAAGGTAACAAAATCAAAACAAACAAAGAAAAGAAGCGAGTGGGTGTACTCACCTCAATGGATGGTGTTGATGATGGCTCACAAGCTCCTCTTTCCCTCAAATTGTTTGAATCCCCTCCATACGAGAAGGGGAGATTTTATTGTTGGAAGCTTGAGGGATAGAGAGGGTATTATAAGGAATAGCAGGGGTAGAAAGGAGAAGAAAAGTAAAGGAAATGATGGTTTTGGTAGGGTAGGGGAGTATAACTTTTGACTTTAGGGGAAAAGAAATGATGGGGTAGGTAGGAGATTGATTGCTAAGATTCCCTTAGGATTCATGCAAGTGGGCCCCACACCATGAGTATATAGTATGGCCTGCCTCGATTTGCACACATGTATGCTTTTTTCAAACTTGGTATCGAAACAAAGCGTGTCGCGCGGTGTTGGAATCGTGGCGCCCGCACGATTGTTAGAATAGAAGTCTCGAGTCATTGAGGTACTAGAATAGGGTGTCCGATCAGAACATGATGATCCGAACTGTTTCAAGCATGCCGACACTAGAAACAAAGCGTACAGAAGATTAATTAGGGTACAAGTCTCACAACTCTACCCTTCTAATAAAAAAATTTCTCCTTGAAATTTTTTAACAACTCGAACTTTAGGCAATGTGTACTTGCCAAGGAGCTATGTTCAAAAGTTTCTAAGTTTTCAAATGAGAAATGCTACTTTAGACTAAGTTTGCAAATCAGGAACTTTAAATGTAATTTATCTAGATCTTTCAAACTAGGATACTAATGATTCTAAGTTTGCAACAACCATGAAGTGAAATGTAGCTAATCTAAGTTCAATAGTAGATTTTTGATGTTGTTAACAGGTATTCCCAAGTTATGCTCTTATACCAAAGATTGATCATAACACAATTTAAGCCCCACACATACTACATCATGTTGGGCCCGCTAGCTACACACACAAGTAAACTAAGAAAAAGCTCAACTTATACAACTTATACAATCCAAATTGGGCCTCATTAGGTGTGGTCCAATTGACAAGCGTTAGCATACAAGGCACGTTGTCCACTAGGCAATGGGTCTACTAGAGGTCTAAAAAAAGTCATTTGACGGGTTTTTCCCTTCCCAATGGTTCCTCACAATATATGGCCAACTTAGGCCGTAGTTTTGCTTCATTTGCATGGGCCCAAGGCCACCTATTACTTATGAAAATAAATGAGCAGCAATGTCTGTCCACTACTTGCCCCACGAAATCAGAAAATATCAAGTTCACACAACATAATAAGTGGGCCTCATTACACAAGCGTGTGGCCCATACAAGATAGCCCACTTGGAATTTTGGGCCCACCATGACCTAGGAGTTCATTTTCATGCTCCAAATGGTCTATCATATGCTTGAGAAAGGTGGTGGACCCATCGATGGGGCCCCACACGAATTTTAGGTCAAGCAGATTTCAGGTTCGGGCCATTTTTTTGTCTGTTTTTTTTCCTATCACATGAGGCCCACTCCTGGTGAAAGAAAAAGGGAATCTGTCAACCTTATATATGGGATTTAAAATTCACAAGGTGGCCCTTCTTAATGATTCATATGCAATTTATGGTGAGGGTCCAAACTTGGGTGCTTAGGAGAGGTGCAAAACAACTGTGCAGAAATGGATTTTAGCCATGTTTGGGTGCGTCCCACGATCAGATGTGGACACCTTTCGGTGTTACATCAAGTTCCATTGGTAAACCTATGTGTGTTCTTTAAAACCCATAAGGTGGAATCTACTGGGTGCATATACACATTTTGTGGCACAAGACCCAACATGGGAATTTGAAATTTCTGTACAGAAGTTACCGCACAACTTAGCTCAGTCCCATTTATGGATCCAAACACCAATTACGTGGGATCCAATATGTCCTAAGAAAAATATCATTTCTCCAGACATAGGTGTGGGCAAAAAGTTACAGTTTGTGGCCCCCACATCTCCTATGCGTGGGGCTTGCCATGGAGGCCCAAAGTTGATTCATAATATAGAAAATTAGATATGCTGTTTTAGAAGTGGGGTCAACTTTGGGCCCACTTCTCAAACACTTGGAGGACATCCCCAATGTCGTAGTGAGACATACCATCACTATGTTATGTGGATTAAACATCCCCATAATAGGACTCTTATCTACAGAGAATGGGGCCTACCTTGAGGTCTCAAAGTGACTTACTTTGCAACACAATTCTGGTACTTCCGAAAAATTTCCAGCAAACAGAAATTACAAAGAGAAGAAAAGGATCCAAGGCAAGTAGGGTCGACATGCTAGAAATGTGTAGATAAAATATATACATCTAGCACATGTCTATCAATGTGATAAAACACATACATCACAAGTGAGGCCCACCTCCATGTGGGCCCATAATAAGAGGATAAATGACACGAATAAGATACATACAATATTCACATGAAGGGGCACATGGGATGCGTTGATAAAATCTTTATAATTATATTATCTATTGAAAAATCTGAGATAATGGATAGTTTTAGAACATATTATTTAGTCTAGATATAGGTTTCCTTCCTTACAAAGACTTGGATCCATCTAATCCACATATAACGGTTTTAGATATGCCCTTATATAGGTACCTATCAATCAAAAATTTGCTAAATATTATGAACATAGAATATAAATATGAGGACCATGCATCTGTTAACTAACTAACTTAGGTAAATTCATAAATTTTTCCAACTAGATCTGACCGTTAGAACCACGGATACGGCCCACATAATATATAGTCACAACGAGCTTCCAGATATATTTTTGTATGTGGTCAACATCTCGGTCGTTTGAGCTCCAATTGAGGCATATTATAACCATTGGATAGATATTTTGACAATCTACAAACTTAACGAATCAAATATTTTTATTGATCCTATAAATACACCAAAAGGTAGTCCATTTTCTGCAAATCGTAACATTTTGTGCATTATTGGACAGCAGATTGGTAAAATTGCTTCCACGGGCAATTTGACTGTTGGACTGCCATACAATTCGGTCCAATGTTAGCTTTTAGTATGGGTCATACCTCCACCAAGTTCCAAGTCAGATCTTAACATGGTTGATTTTATAACATTATTTTACAAATTACTGTTTAGATTGAAAAATGGGTTACATAAACAGATGTGACTATGATCTACATCATGGTGGGCCTACTTTAGGGGCCACATTGCTGGCCTCTTTGGCCATCCACACATGCACACAGGGTTCCCATGTCAATGGGTCCCACGAAAGGGCTGGATCAAGCCATCCTTTATATTTCTTCCTTCATCCAACTATAAGATGTGGCGAACGGTCCAGATGAAGTAGATACCCCACAGCGGCCCACTTGGACTTGATCATGCTAATGTTTGAATGGTCTCTTCACAATAGTCTCTGTAACCTTATAAACAAGTTGGATGGCTGACAAACCTCATGGTGGGGCCACGATCAATGGGTCCCTTATGAGGATTTAGATCAAGTCAATTTTTGTATCTTCCTTTCATCCAAACCGTTGGAAACGATCGAATGGCCATGTTTATGTATGTACATCACAGTGGGGTCCTCATCAATGGATCCCGTATCTTTGTCAACAAGGTAAGAAAATCAAAATAAACAAAAGAAAGAAAAGAAGTGAGGGAGAGGATTCACCTTGATGGATGGTTGAGATGGGTTAGATGGTGTTGATGATGGCCCACAAGCCCCCCCTGTAACGACCCGAGATTTTCGACTCTCGTGTATAACACGACGGCCGAATTCCCAAGTAATTCATGGACTAATTGATTTATTAAATAATGAAATATAGCATTCAAGCACAATGGCGGAAACAATTATCATATTATTCTATCAAACTTACTACGTCATCATCAATGTTTAAATAAGGGAACCAACCAATATCCATACTGATTAATTAAAATACAAAACCATGTCTTCTCTTGAAGACTTATTACAATTCCATAAATGTATCAACTACTCAAAAGAAATATTTAATAAATGATAACATCAATTAAGTTTCTCTAACATCGTCATTCGCCATGTGATCGTACGAACCATCGAACTCTTTTCCTTAAAAATCGGGTTCAATACCTGGATCTTCACCTGCATAATCTAAATTGTGTTTGGGATAGCGTTAAACGCTATCATAATGGGGAATATTTCCTCCAAGACAATCAAGAATAATAATAACAGTACAGAGTAAATGCAAGCAGTATATTATCATTTAATCAATCATAACAACCAACTAAAAATCTTTGTTAATGCGATGCATGGAATGCATGCTCTGGCTAAGGCACCCTGGCTAGAATCACAATCTATGAAGTGGGAGACTCCCTGTTACGACTTCATGCTAACCACTAGTCACCAGAGGTTCTGGGACGCACAAGCCCATAGTTTTGCCCGACCACGTGAGAAATGGGACGCTCATAGCCCAAATCTACACGTGACAGTGTACGGGAGAAGTAGGACGCTCTAGCCTATTCTCAATTCCGTACACCCACATGGAGCCAAGTGAATGCATGACTTTAGTTTCACCTTTATTTAAGTGTTTTCGCATACAACCGATTTAAATAAAACTCAATGGTCACTATGGGGAGTCGCAAGCAACCCAGCATAGGCCGACAGCACGGGATTAGTGTCCATAGCACCAACCCCGGCTCATGAGAATTTGTATACCAGTAGTGTCCACTCATTGTCCCGTTTTATGATTTCATCATGTCCCAAAAAGCCAATGTTGTACATCATGACCAAATTCATTAAAATACCCATGTACTATAAATGGATCAAATCAGGCATCATGTACATGTAAGGATCCATTAACAAACAATCACTTCATTCTCTCAGTTAAGTCAAGATATATTCTTCCATCATGGACACCTCTCATGGGTTTCATCTCTCTACATCGAATAATTTTACCAACTTAGGGACAAAGAGTATACAATAATGGGATGTCCATATGATGATCTTATACACATATTTCATATCACAATATGAAAACAATGTTATTTGTAATACATGGACTAAGAAAATAAGGGCATAGATTTCACAAAAATAAATGACACAAATACACATGCTTCTTAGCAAAAAATCTAAAAAAAAGGAACCACATCACCATATAATGATATTCATTACAAATCTCACATCAATCTTCATGTTATATGGATAAGTAATTCAAAACAAAACAACTTCACATGCCACAAAAGAAACTTATGATAATCGTGATATTATTAATGAAAGGCTTGAAGGAAAATCCTCACCTTAGGATGGACTTAGAAGAAGAGGGTTGTAGAAAATCCTAGCCGCTGGAAAAATATGAGAAAGAACTCTCTTCTCTTCTCTCTCTCTCTCTCTCTCTCTCTCTCTCTCTCTCTCTCTAGGGCATGGAGGCTAGGGTTAGGAGAAGGATTTGGAAGTGCGTAGTAGAAATATGGAGAGGGATGTGCACGCGAGGTCTTGTGTAACAATCTCTTGAGGTGGGTTTCTCAAATCTCAATATTCGGATGATCTATGATCAATTTCAATCCGTTCATCTTATCAAGTTCGAAGAGTAGAGTCAGAATACGTAAATTTCTTGATGATCCACATTCTAGATTGGCCGATCCTTGAAAATGGCCTAACGGGTGCTAAAATGGGCTAGATCTCAATTAACGGTCTACGCTTGATAATCATGGTCCAAATTTTGAGAAAATATGTAGTCATGATAGGCAAACAATTGTACAAAGTTTAGTGGTTGATTGATGGTGAGAAATGCCTAGATCTGAAATTTCAACTTTTGGCGGCAAAGGAAGGGGCTGGCTTTGTGGTTCAATGGTGTAGGATTATAAATCGGGGTCCAAATTTTGTGTAAACTCGTAGTCATATGAGTATAATAAGTGGTCCAAATTTGAGAAGCGATTGATGGTAAGAAGTAGGTAAATTGAAAGGTTCAGATTTAAAAAGAGTTGGTAACCCATTAATTTCTAAAACGGGATAACTTCGCGCATAAGAAAGATGCTTATCAAGGTGGGGCACTCAAATCACACTATTGGTCCATGATAAAGACGATCCAAGTCACTCATATGAAGAGAAATATTCGACTACGACTAACCATCTACTTTCCTCACTCGATGGATATGAAAATCAAGGGTTAAGGGGCTGATTTGACAATCGGACCACTTCTACCATGATTTAAGGGCTGAAATTTGATGTGTATGGTTAATATGTGCCCAAAAGCTCAAATCTAAGATTTTGCGTGAAAGTGATCGTCAGAAACTATAATACTTAAAAATGGCATCTTAACTTAAGTTTAACTAATGGCATTTTCGTAATTATCTAAAAAGTGCGTGATTTTTGAAATCTGATCTTTCTACGATGTTTATGGGATCATTCTAAGCAACTTTTGTAAAGGGTCCCCTATCGGATCTCCTACGGATGTCCCGCTATTCGCAAATCAACAGTAAATGTACAATAATTAATAAAAAATAAATTAAAAATGAATTTTCAATAAAATCTCAAAAATCTGGGGCGTTACACCCCCCCCCCCCCTCAAATTTGTTGAATCCTCTCCATACAAGAAGGGGGGATTCTATTGTTGGAAGCTTGAGGGATAAAGAGGGTATTATAAGGAAGAGTGGGGGTAGAACGGAGAAGAAAAAGTAGGAGAAATGATAGTTTTGGTAGGGTAGGGGTGGCGGGTATAGCTTTTAAACTTTAGGGGAAAAGAAATTATGGGGCATGTGAGAGATTGATTTATAAAATTCCCTTGGGATTCGTGTAAGTGGGCCCCACGCTATGCGTATGTAGCGTGGCCCGCCTCGATTTGTGCACATGTACGCATCTTTCAAATTAGGTATCGAAACAAAGTGTGCCGCGCGATTGTTGGGATATGAGTCTCGGGTCATTGTAGTACTAGAATAGGGTGTCCGATCGGTACATGACGATCCAAACTATTCCGGGTATGCCAACACTAGAAAGGAAGCATATAAAAGATTAGTTAAGATATGGGTCTTACAACATGCCCTACATTGTGGGGCCCAGTGGATAGTCACATAGCCCTGAATGAAGGCAAAACACCAGTATCAAATTTAAAACCATTTGGCTCGTTAGACCATGGGGCCCACCACATGGTATATTGTTATCCAATATGGTAATCACGTCTCACAAATTTGGATGTTCGGAAAACACAAATATCAGTTTGATTTACAAGTGGGCCCCACACAATAGGATCAGTGGAGACAATGCCATCAACTGTTGTAACTATCCTTTGGGGGGGGGGGGGGGGGCGCTTGACACACCTTCCTATCATGTGGACACATGGACCAAGAGATGTGTGGAGCCCACCATTGACTCAAATCCAATCAAAGCAAACAGTAGTGATGTTGACACCACCATTGAAAACACCAATGGGGCCCATCTTGCTGAATGTACTCTATACCCATGTTGTTCATCTGATTGACCCGGCCATGCTTTGGACACGTGTTCAAAGATGGGGTGGATCTATACCTTAGTGGGACCTACTATCTGAATCAGTGGAACAATAACCTTCACCGATGAAACCTTTCAGAGCCCATTGTGTTGTATGTGTTTTAATCTACACCGTCATTTTTGTTAGTGCATTAGTTGTGTACCTTGTTTATCAATCACGTGAGTTTGTATGTCTAAGAGTCGGTTGAGCCCTTGGAAACTTAAGACCGAAGACAAGATGCATCAAGGAAAGAAAAAAACAGGTAAATGAGGTGCCTTTAATGTCCCTAACCCTTTAGAACCAAAACAACATAACCTCTAAATGACTTTAAATTTATAGGTAAACTATTAGTTATCTTCCTTAGCCTCAGAAGCTTTAATAAAACATGATAAATATAAGCTAAAAGAGGTGCATAGTTGTTGTAAAGCAGAGACCCAAAACAGCACAAAACGGTTTGTTCGATCGATCCTTCGGTCAACCGACCAAATCATCGGTCGGCCAACCTCGATCGATAAAGTATGGGCAAAACAGTCCAGCAATGAATCAAGCCAGACCAATCGAGTTTCAATCGACCAACACCTTGGATCGGTCGACTGACTGTCAGAAATAGCCATTGTAAAGTGGTCAGTCAACCAAAGCTGCCTACAATGGATCAGTTTGAGTTCTTTTTTATATAAACATATCCTAGTTCTTTCCACAAATGATGATTTTGAGTGAGTTAGAAGCCCCAGTGTATCCAATACTTCTTAAACCTTTTAAAATCGCACCCAAAGAGATTCATGCTCTCTTCCTTGTGATTATTCACATTAATGAGCATTCCAAGCTCTAATTAAGGAAGAATATGAGTTCTTACATTTTCTAAAGGATATACTTAATTTCGTAGATAAATTCTTTTGTCTAAATCATCTCTAGAAATGTCCATCTAGTTGAATCCCTAGTTAGAATAAACTATCAATTAGTTGTACGGATTCAACTACCATGCTCCCATTAAGTTGGTAACTTCAAAGGAGTACCAAATGCAAGGTAATCAATCAAGGAAACTGAAGTATTCGACATCAAAGATTGGGGAGCAACGACAAGCTGATCCAAGCACGGGAGAGCATGAAGAAGAAACTCGAAAAAGGCGCATCAAAATGGGGCTCAATCCGATAAGTAAGATATCAATTGTAAGAGTCCGAGTTACACTTCTTCCTTGTGTAGAATTAAATGTAGAGTTTCTAACTCAAACTCGATTAGGTTCTTGTGTAGGACCTTGACTCTTGTGTAGGGTCTAAATCAAAGTCTCTAAGATAAGCCATCAGACATGGGTGTATACATGTTAGTCTCCATAGGGAGCATCCGACGGAAGTAAACGTAAGGCCTTAGATTAGGTTCACTAGTAGTTGTTGGTTAACCAATAGAAAACCAACTAAGTCTCTGAGAGAGTCGGTTCTTGTGTAGGACTGAAGTTTTTTGTGAACTTATGGAAAACCAATCGTAAAGGTTAGAGGTGAACCTGATTTAAAACCTTTGAAATATTGAATACCAGTACAGTCATGAAGAAGAGTGTGTCTGTTGGGAGTAGAGTAGATAAGTAGTTGAACCAGTATATGATATTGCTATTTGAGCACATTTATATTCATGCATTGTTAGTTTAATTGGTGAATTATATATATGCTTGAATGGATTGAATGCTAGGCACTTGATTGATTATTCACACATAAGTTGTATTTCACATCTCTTATAAATAAGTTGCTTGATCAATGCATCTTTTGTAATCTATGTGATTGGACCCACTTGGCTTGGAAGCCTAAGTGTTACTTGCTTTAGTTTTAATTAATAAATTAATTAATTAAAGAAAAAAATTTAAGTGATCTTATTCAACCACCGGACTTAGCCATTGTTACTTAGTAACTCTGTCAAGTTTAAACTTGCAAAGCACCTTATGTTTGAGACAAATAGGTGTAATTTCACTTCTATTTGTTGTAGTGGGCTGCCCATGTTGTATGGGTTTTAACCACGCCATCCATCCATTTTGTGAGGTCTTGACTGGCCGTGGGGCCACCAGGGAGTGGGCCTCACCCCAAAAAACAGTGGGTGTTGGAAGCTCACCGTTTAAAACTTCTACGGGTCACCGTTACATATGTGTTATATCTACACCGTCCATTTGTTTTCCAGTCCATTCTCTGCTGCATGTACCCAGAGAATGAGGCAAATCTAAATCTTGGGTGGGTCCCACCTACTGGAAGCAGCAGCGAAATGCCACCCACCGTTGAAACTTCCCAGGGCTACGGTAATGTTTACTTGCAATCCAGCCTCTTTGGGGCTAACGTTGAAATTAACGAGGGACCCACCATGTTAGGGTATGGCCCAAAACGGGGCAGATCCACATCTCAAGTGGACCCCACCACCAGGAAACCGTGGTGTTTCAACGCCAACTGTTGAAAGTTCCTGGGGCCCAGAGGGGTGGTCCAGCTGTGAGGACAACATGCCTTACACGCTGTCCAGCACAGCGTATCCACCGTGCTGTGGAACCCGTTTTGACCGATCATGCTTTTGCAGCCGTCCATCTATTTTGTTAGATCATTTTAGAGCATGGGACCAAATGGCGGCAAACTCAACGCTCAAGTGGGCCACACCTCAGGAAGCAGCAGAAATTATGCCCACCGTTGATAGTTCCCTAGGCCCACTGCGATGTTTACTTACCACTTCAAACTGCAGTCAGTGACCCACCTGGAAGTGGGGCCCACCAAATTATGTGAATTGTGATTTTGGTTGGCCCACCTACATGTATGAAGTTGTGATTTTTATGTGACCACTTGTATATGTGCATTTATATTTTTTTATGGCCACTAAATAATGTGCAGCTGTGAGATATGTGTGGCCCTTAATCATGCGATCATATGATGCATAAATGATCATTAAATCATGTGCAATTGTGAGGTATGTGTGTGATTATGTGATGTCTGTATGACCACATAACTTTGTGAACTTGTGACTTTGTGTGTGACCCTTTGTCAATGTGAATTTGTGATCCTGTGGCCATCTAACCATGTGATCGTTTGATGTATATCTGGCCACTAAAACCATAAGAAATTGTGATGATTATGAGGCTACTTAACCCTATGAACATGTGTACGTGTGTATGTATGTGTGTGTGTGCAAGCAATTAACCTTGTGAAATTGGGATACTTGGTGGCCAATTAATTATGTGAACTTGTGATGTGTCTATTGTATTCACGACATCCAACCTAGGGTTGTACCTTAGTGTACATACTATATTTACGTTGTCCCACCACGGGACCCACTTGTCATATACGTTTATGCACGCCGCTTAATCAGTAGAGCCTATTTGAGGTATATGTCATATACGCAGTGTCCTTCTATTTAGCCTCAAACCCATCTTTTGTTTATAAATTGCCCACTGCGTGAGGCCCGCAACCCTGGAAAACGATTTGTAAAGTAATAATTAGGATTTGAAGTTTAAGTAACGAGAACAACACGTAGAGTAGTGATTTAACCTTGTAACCATTAAGCTTAAGGTAGTTGACTCAAGAGTGTGCTAATTAAGGTTAAACTGACTCACCCGAACTTAGTCGACGATACCGAGAGAGCATGCTTATGAAATTACACATTTTGGATTAAAGGCGTATTAGTGTGGAAGCTTAGAGAGCAACTAATATTATAGCTAAGTCCTAGGGGAGGATTAGGACCTTTTTTAAATTATTTTCGCCTACTTATGTAATTTAACAATTTAAACTAAGTAAGCATTAACACTTCAGCTTCCAAGCCTAAGTGGGTCCAATCACAAGACAAACATATTGTTTAAGCAATAAGCAACCTAGCCTAAGCATTCATAGATAATCAAACGATTAAACAAAACAATCTCCTAATCTATGTAACCTATGTAGACTTATGAGAATAGATCAATGAGTTCAAGTCTACATTACTTAGTGAAAGTACATCTTGTGTGTAGATGTGCCTATCTAATGCCTAACATACATTCCTATCAAGCATTCATAATTAAACAATTAAACATACAACGTTAAGATAAAAATGTGCTCAAATCAATCACAAAAAAAGCATGTATAGTGGTTCGACTTTGGGTCTACTACACTCCCGGTTCAAGTACTCAACCTTATTGAGCACACCGGCATTCACTATCAGAGGTTTTAAATGAGGTTCACCTCTCAACCTTTACGTAAAGGTTTTACCGGTTCCCCTCTTAACCATAAACGGAGTTTTTGGACAAGGCTAACTCTCAACCCAATGCATATTCACTCCCGTGTCGGAGGCTCCCCCTTGGAGACTTTGTTTAGGCCCGACAAACGAGCGAAGGAACGGTAAACGTCCCTAAATGTTTAAGCTCAACTAACAAGCCAATGATCGACAAACAACTATAGATCGAGTTTGACAAACAAACTCTACACTCAATTCCCACAGGGAATCGAGTGGATGAACTCTCAATAACCTTGTTCAACGCCGCTTCGGGTTGCTTGATCTCCTCTCTCTCGTGCTTCAATTAGCTTCCCTTTGCTTCCCCAATCGTGTTGCCGTTGCATCGTCAATGCTTCAACTACACTTGATCAATCACCTTGTATATGATGCCTTTAAGATGCCCAAGGTGATAGGAGGGTAAGTTTGAGAACTCTACAACTAGTGGGAATGGGTTGCCTAGAGTTGCTCACCTATAAAGATCTCATCTTAGAGCTTTGGATAAGAATATGACTATTAAGAAAGATCCAAACTCTGGAGATCAAAGATGGGCAAGATCATTTTCTTCTTTGAGCTTGGAATGCTCCATTCTTGTGTTAAATCATAAGGAAGATGACTTGTAAAGGTTAAGAATGAGCCTCAAATGGTTTCCAATAATGGTGGCTTCAATCCTCTTAAAATCCCTCTCCTTACCCCTCAAATCGAGCCATGCCCATTTATAAGAAGTTTTGCAACGGATTCAAAATGGGCAAATAATGGCTAGTACCGACCGGTCGTGACCGGTTGGACAGGGGTCCTTGACTGGTCATGACCGGTCGGTCCAATGGCCTGGTTTGGACAAACTCTTGCTATCTTAACTGGGGGTCAGTCTAACCGGTCATGACCAATCGGACCAGTTCAGAGGGGTTCAACATGTTGCTGCCCCATCCTTTCTACTGACCGACGGGTTAGGCATGGGTCAAACCAGTTGGCAACCTTCCTTGCATGTTGTCTTAGGTGTAGTTTTATAGTAGCAAAGGCACCTCTTTGGCCAATTTTTTGTGATCTTTTGGGACACCTAAGGCAAATCTAAGATGACTAAATGTATGCTTAAATGGGGTCATGGTCATCTAGAGGTTATGGTTTTTTATAGGTTCAAAGTTAAGGCTTCACCAAGACATCTCTTTTACCTGTTTCTTCTTCCTTGATGCAATAGGTCCGCTTGAGTCTTCGGTCTTCGTCTTCTTTAAGCTCAACCGAGACTCACTGACCTAAGTAATTGACAAATAAGGTGCACTAGCATGCCACAGAAAAATGCTTTAACAGCTTGCACATATGGGAAATGAATTCATTTGACTTTTATGTGATGCACACTAGGTGATGAACACCATAACCCATGTATTAGACATATAAAATGTTCACAAATAATCTATGCACATATAACGTTGGTTGGGTATACCAAGGTGGCACTTTTAACTTACACTATATACGCCAACATGGCGTACAAGTAGCCTCTCTCGAGTACTCTAACGAATATCCCTTGTAATTCGTTAATAGACCCTTGTGTCAAAAGGGCCTGGTATGACATGATAGTGTGTTATAGATGATTGAATGCACTGCTACAAACATTTCATAGTTTTTTTAATAGTACTATTGTGAATGTGATGCCATTAGATTTATTTTGTGAATGCTCAAGTAGAAATCCTGTATTTCAAATAGGTAGTACCTTGATCTTGATTCACTTTGATAATTAAGCCTTAATCTTGATTTTCTTGATTAATAAGCCATATGAGAACATATGATCTTATGATATATGTGTGACCATTTGACCATGTGAACTTGTGATACTTGTGAGGCCAATTGGTTAACTGAGTTTGGGGTATTTGTGTGACCACTAAACTATTTTTTTTGTTAGTCATGCAATGCACCCACCCTGTTAGTTGTGCAACACACCCACATGGTTAATCACATGATGCACCCACCCACTGGAGGGTTTAGTGTGTCTCCTTAGCACTCGAACCCGGAGACCTGCTGTTGAAATGCCTAAGCGTCTTCTAGCTGGGCTAGCAGGAGAGACACATGCTACAACTAAACTATGTGAACTTGTGATATTTGTGAGACCTATTAGTTATATATGAATTTGTGGTATTTGTAGGGGCCACCAAACAATGTGAATTTGTGATATTGTGTGGTCCACTTCACAGGTAAACCTATGATGTTGTGCGGCCATCGAACCATGCAGAATTTTGATATTATATGGCCTACTTCACTAGGTGAACCTTTCTCAATGCAATGCCTACTAACATTCTTGAATGCATGCCCACTAGATGCTAGATGGACCTTCCGAGAATGATTAACTACACTTGTAAAAAAAAATGGACAAGAGGGGCAATAAGCCGCTAATAAAAAAAAATACAGTTATATTCCTAAAACTCATATTCAAGTACTCTTCTGAGAAATCATATAATGGGATATGCTTAAATAATTAAGCACTCATAAACCATTGTTCAGGAGTGACCCTGTTAGAACTAGAAAATTGCTTAGACACAGTTTTCTGGTGTTTTGTTGTTCTGGGGTTCCGAATATAGAAACATTCATAGATAATCGCAAGCATTCACAAAAGTACACAAGAGAAGAGATATCGCAAGGCGAATTTTATTCCAGAGATCCTGAGATCTTGTACATTCCAGGCCGTGATCTGGCATGAGCCCTTAATTGCATTGAATGATCGATGACCCTTGATTGAAAGGCAGAAGACTAGTCAACGGGGACTATGGTCTTAGAGTTCATGGTCGTAGAGACCTGTATTTTGTGTGGTCCTAGAGACCTGTATTTTGTGTGGTCGTAGAGACCTGTATTTGTATGGTCATGGAGACCTGTATTTGTTGTATTTTGTTATGGACTGATCCATCTCTGTACGAGTCAGATGTCTATGTCCCATGTTTTGACCGGAGATCTGGGCTGAAACTGTCAGTATTTTTAACCGAGGGGTGCGCCTCTGGGCCTGCGCCTATCATTTGTAACAGGTGACCGCGGGAAGACCAATTTGTAGTTGTGTGTACCTAAGCAGCTCAACCAGCGGATGCCGTTTGAATGGGTAGGGCATCGACTGTTCTTGAAGTGTTAGTCTTTAACAAATTTTGTGTAACAGTTTAGAACTCTCTTTATATGGTTTATCGTGTTAACCATAGTCCCATTTGCTTAGTCCGGACCTGAATCTAGGTCATATTATGATAGCATACGTAATGATGATACATCAGTATGATTCTGGGCACTGGCGGCCTCTTTCCGAGAAAATTACTCCGTCATCGCATCGGATCAGATCGAGCTCCGAAGGCTTGCATTCTGCTCATTGAGTGGCCCGGATGAGTTATTTAATTGCTCCAATGCGTCTGGAATGCTCGAAATACCCAAAATAGGCCCAAACGGGGTCCAAAAATGTCACAAAATGAAAGTTTAAGGGTGCTGAAATTGATGTTCAGAGTGCCGATTTTTCTGATCCGCTAGCTTATTTTACTGATCGCAGGGGCCAGTACGTCCAAAAATGACTATTTAAGATATGTATTTTTCTTATACACTGGCCTATTTTTGTGATGCGCTGGGGCCAGTGCGTCTGGAAATGACTGTTTAAGATATGTATTTTTCTGATTCGCTGGCCTATTTTTGTGATGCGCTGGGGCCAGTGCGTCCGAAAATGACTTATTCCACAAATGACTGATTTTCCTGATGCGTTGGGCTACTTTTCTAATGCGCTGGAGCCAGTGCGTCCACAAAATAAGTCAAATCACTCCAGGTATTTTCATGATGCGCTAGTATACTTATGCATTTTTAAACCATTTCTTCATTGGACCTGCTGTGATCGGAAGTGGGGTTTCCAGTGATCGGAGAAGGTTTCCGGCGATCGGAAAAGGGGTTCCGGCGAGGGATTCCGGCAGTTTCTCGAAATGCTCAAGGGACAAAACTCTCTCTCTCTCTCTCTCTCTCTCTCTCTCTCTCTCTCTCTCTCTTGGATCCGTCCAAATGACCAGTAACGGAGGGGTATTTATACCCAAAAATACCGAAAATCGGCCAATAGGATGCTGCCACGTGTAGCGCGTCGAGGAAATATGTCGGCGCGTCGAGAAAATTACTCGGCGCGTCTTAAAATGCCTTAGTTTTAATGCTGATTTTTAGGGCGCACTGGCTGTCAGTGCGTCTTGAAATTTCTGCAAAATGCCTGATTTATTTGACGCGCTGAGGGTCAGTACGTCTTGAAATTCTTGAATTTTTTGATGCGCTGGGTGAATTTCATGATGCGCTGAGGGTCAGTGCGTTCTGAAATTCACTTTGTAAAATTCTTAATTTCTTGATGCGCTAGGTGAGTTTCTTGATGCACTGAGGGTCAGTGCGTCATGAAATTCATTTGTAAAATGACTGAATTTCATGATGCGCTGACTATGAATTTCTTAATGCGCCGACGTACTTATTTGTGATTATCTTGCAAAAATGATGGTTTGTGGGGCCCGCTTTGCTATGGGTGTTGATGCACTGGCCTTGTTTGTTCATGATTGAACTTACCCTCCTAATTTTAAGGATTCTGATCATGATGAATGGTGGGGCCCACCACTGGGTCAACTTTCCATTTTTGGTAAAGTCTTGTGTTCGTTGTGATTTTTTTGCCAAATTTGCTGATGCACTAGCCCTAAATCTCGTAATGTGATGGATTGTACACTTGTAATCCCTGTTTTGAGGATCCTAACTTTTGGGACCCCAACAGATGCTCCTCCGATGTGTTGGGTTGGACACAGTCGTCCATTGCGACACATCGAATTTTTTGGGTCCCACTATAAATAGGAAACCTTAAGTCATTCTCGTCATTTCCATTCATATTTTAGCGACCAAAGCTCCTTGCCAGCGCGTCCATATTTTCGCTAGCGCGTCGGAAAAAGGTCGCCAGCGCGTACTTTAATTATCCCGTGCGTCAAGTAATTCGAGGTTGGTGATTTATTCGACGCGCTATGCCCAGCGCGTCGTGAAAAGGAACTTTGGAATTTTTAGACTTTTTGGACGCGCCATGGCCTTATGCGCTTGCTTAGTTGACGCGGTGGGTCCAGCGCATTACAATTTGACTTTAAACTATTTTGTTGATGCGCTGAGTCCAGCGCGTACTCCCGTGTTTTGCGGGAAAACCCATTTTACCACGCGCCAGACTTAGCGCGTACTAGTCTTCCGAACTTGGAATTTTGTCCAATTTTAAGACGCGCCATGCCCAGCGCGTATTCATTCCAAGACGCGCTATGTTCAGCGCGTACTCTTTCTCACAGTTGTGAATTTTTCCTGTTTTATCATATGCGCTGGGTCCCGCGCGTACAGAAATCCTGGATTTTTTAACGCGTCGAGGCTGGCGCGCACTAATTTCTGAGGTTTGTGAGTTGCCTAATTTAGTGATGCGTTGGGTCTAACACGCACTTGTGTTGTGTTTAATGAAATTTGTGACTCATCTGATGCACTGAGCTCAGCAAACTTTTTTCGGACTTTATTCGATCATGAAATTTTGATCTTTTAAGCCCAAAATGCGTGGTGCCCTTTATTAGATTTATATCTTGATTCAGAATGTTATAACCCATGGAATCAGAGGCGGTTATTTCAAGATGTATGGGGTCCGTCATTCCCACTCTAGTCTTTATTCTCATTTAGTTGTTATTTTTTGGAGAATGCCGGGCCTTACACGTCTAGGAACTTAGGTCATTCTGGACTCAGTGTGACGCTTACCTTTAATTAAAGTGAGTAAAGTTTAGATATACCTGAAGATGCTTTATCTCGATGTTTGCACTTTGTCTGGTATTTCGGTGTGCTCGTGCAGATACTCATGGCTGGTGGTTCTTCCCAGGCTGGTCCTTTCAGTTCTAAGGCGACTACTCGTAAACGTAAGAGACATTCGTCCAAGAAGGTGACACGGCCATCCGACCAGAATTCGCAGTGGTTCCATCCTCCGGAGAAGTTCGACTTCTATGAGCGCATTCTAACACTTCCGAAGAATGTACAACGGAAGATACTCTACTACAAGGCCTTACCGACCCCTCCTGATGAGGGCACTCAAGAAGAATGGGACGCGTGGTACGCTCCCCTGTGAGGATTTCGGACCGATGACGTTGTTAGGTCCGAAGAAGGTGAGGCAAGCCCAATCGCACACGTGCAGTCTGTCAAGCGTGGCCGCCTGAAGACAACTGACAAGAGCGCTAAACAGGTATATATGGAGAATCAAGCTAGATCGAAGTCGGACAGAATGAAGGTTGTCTGGTCGTTGGTGAAACTAGCAATGTGGTCACTCATGATACGGAACCCGTACACGAAGCAGTATATCCAATTTCCCAAGAGCTTTCAGTGGTATCGCTCTCTTCCGAATATGGAGCCCTCGGATGTGTGCCGTGCCAACTCCTTCTACAGTGCCGACTCTTGGACGTCCATCTCGGAGACATTTCTCAACTGTGTCGTGTTTAAGAATAGCACACTGCAGTCTGTCCTTGGGGAAAAGGACATGATATTTTTGGAGCCAAACCACGATCCCCATCTACCGTTTCCGACCCACTACTACGAGACACTGCGCCAGAGATTCCGCCCCTTGTCAGATGCAGAGATTTGGCCGACGGGTGGGTTCCGGACCCGAGGTCACTTGAGCCCTCATCCAGTTTATGAAGCTTGGGCCAACCGGATAATTGAGCAGCATGAAGATACCCTAAAACAAGTGGGTCTCCTGAGGGCCATCCAAGCTACATCAAGCTATTTTTATAGGGAGCCGTGCGTCTACAAGGGATTTCTAAGCCATTGGAGTTCCATCACCAACTCCTTCCATTTGCCCTGCGGGGAAATGAGTATCTCCCTTTGGGACCTGTACCGGATAGCAGGTCTCCCCATAAGCGGCCGAATCTATGATGTGTGAACTCCTAGTGATGAGGAGCTTTCCAAGAAGAAGAAGGGCATCGATGAAGGCTTTTATTCCGAAGCCTGCTACGAGTTATTTGCGGAGCTGCCGCAGTTCCTGGGCTCCAAGGATAAGGTGCCCTTTGAAGATTGGCTGATTTACTTCAGTCATGGTCTGAAGTAAGTTTCTTAACTTAAATCGTGTATTTTCATTTCATTCCGCCTTTTTCAGTATTTCGTACTGATGATTTTCTTTCTCTTTACAACTTAGATTACGCGTCTTATGACGAAGGTCGCAAAGATAAGCTGGTCTTGGAGACCAAGATGAAGACAAAGTTTCCGCAACCAAACAGATTATCTTCTACCTGTGAACTTACTGGATTCTTAGCCTACTGGCTATGCTGCGTGGCCTTTCCGAGTTCCAAATAGGCAGACAGTGTGAGAGTCTCCTGTTTTGCCGTAGCAAGGAGCCTGGCTAACAGCCATCGTTATGCACTGGCCCCAGTAGTATTGTGCTCCATATATCGGGCCTTTGGCGGTGTCATCAGCAACAAGGGCTTTGCTTCCTTCAGAATAAACTCGTCCTTCTGCGGGTGGCATTATTTCTCTGGCTGGCTTGGGGTTTACTTCCCGTGGGTCTATGGCATGGAGCTCAAGGATTTCATTCGAAGAGGATCGATCCCACTGCATGCCTTTCAGAAATGAAAGATGAACAGCGGGAACTTAGCGACTATCGAGGCAAAGATAGCTCGTCAGGATGACGTCGACTTCTTTCTCTTCTCGGGCACTAATAGTGAAGACCCGATTTTGCTCGATGATGATGAAAGTCTTGGCTCCTACAGGTGCTGCTTTCTGATATCAATTCGTCCTAGCTCACTGCCTTTGAGGGAGGGGGCTGAGTTTTGGAGGGAGCCATACTACCCAAACAGGTTCGCCAGACAATTTGGTTGTGACCAAGGGGTACCGGAAACGCTTGAACCAGTGACAAGAGAACACCGACCCTGTGAAACAGGACTGATCCATTGGAAGTGGATATGGCAGCAACTTTTGCTAACCAGGTCGGGTTGTTCCTTCATCGTTCCGGGTAAAGAGTATACCCCTGGTGCTACATATGGGTGGATGAGGTGGTGGGCTCACCAATATTCCTTAATCCGGAACAATCGTCACGTGGCTGACCCGATCTTCGTTTCGCCTCCGATCATCGATCCTGCTCCCGCCGATGGCCTGGGCTATGTGTCAGAGCCACTTCATCAACTAGCCACCCCGTGCGTGCAGAAGTTTATGACCTCTCTGAATGTGATAATAGATCATGAGAAGCCCGAACATACACTTGAAGGGTGGATCGCCTATGGACAGAGGGTCACACTGCAAGGGAATCCGGATTCCCCACTTGTCGGTCCCATGACAGAGGGACAGAGAGAGCGTTATGATATCGGGGATGATGATGATGACGAGGCTGATGAGGCAGGTGATGGTGGTGAGGATAAGGATGCTGGTGGTGATGATGGCGGGGACGATAATGATGATAATGTTGGCAATGGCAACGATGGAGGGGGTGATGGTGGTGATGAGATTATCAGAGAGGGTGAAGAGGGTGATGGTGAGGGTGGAGGAGTTACAGCAGGGACCCCGTCGACTGGTGGTCGAGGAGGTTATGATCAGACTCCAGTGAGTAGGACGAGCCTATCCAGACGCTCCGTTCCGGGAGATAGTGATTCTAAACCGTCTCCTGAGCGGTCTGGTCCTCAAGTGAAGACCGCCCCTCGTGTTCCTATTGTCGATGGAAGGAAGAAGATCAAGGACATGTGGAAGTTGTATAAGCACGGAGTCGACTCTCCAAAACTGCCAGCAGCGTCCCGATAAACAATGCTAGTGGACCAAGGGAGGAAGGGGAGATGAGTTCTCAAGCAGACCTGAGTGGAAATCGCCCCATAGAGGAGGGTGAAGATAATGAGCCAATGTATGATCGATCTGTTCCCGAAGCAGACGCAGAACCCATCCCTATGGACCTTGACAGTGGGGTACAAGCTAAAGCTCCTCCCCTTGCCGACCCTGTCAATACTAAGGCTGCAACCGACCCTAGCCCTACCCCTGAGGCAAGACTTGCTGCTGCTATGGAAGAGGCAGCACCTCCCTCTCAAGAAACCATGCCTTCCGATGTTGCTAGTGCACCAGAGCCTATCACAGAAGCATCCCTTGCTACTGAACCAGTTCAAGCTATCACCACCCTTGAGATCATCATCCTTTCTTCTCCCGAATTGCCTGAGCCAGCAACAGAGGCTGTAATTGAGTGTGTCCCAGCATTATCCGCCCCTATTGCTTCGATCAATGCACCGGTCGATGAAATTTCTGAAACTGCTAGTATATTATATGCTGTACTATTTCGTTTGCTTCCTTTCTTTCTTCTGTATACTAATGTTTATCATTTCCTTGGCGAGCAGCTACTCCTGCTAGCATCCCGGTTCCTACAGTTTTGCCTGATGTATTCACTTCATCTCTCCGAGGCTTGTCAAAGACCAAAGAGAATCTTCTAAAGAGCCTCCTGTCTGATACCGCTGACTCATTAAAGAACAGAGATGAATGGTCTATTTTGGACGAAGCACTGTAGGCACTAGAACTCAACACTACGTGGCTCGGGATTGACACTTCTTTGATCATCAGCCATGTAACTCAGTTCAAGGAAGAGATGGCTCGAGTAAACGAAGCGAGGCTCCTCAAGGTTGACCCTTCCGTCGAGGAAAAACGTGGTCACTTGTGGTCCCTCCTTCCGAAACTTGAGTTACATGAGGCGGACGTGGCACCAGTAAGGAAGGATTGGCAGGCTGTTGACGTTGAATGCCAAGAGGCTACTGGACGTCTCGCGGAGATTGAAAATGAGATGGCCCGATTACGAGCCAAACATTCTGTCGTCCATCTCAAACTTTCGAAGTTCAGCGGTCAGAAGGCACGCCTGCAGTCCTCCATCGACTAGCACGAGGCAAAGTGTAATGCCGTGAGGGTACAAGTCAGAACTGAAGCAGTCTCTCCGAGACATTCCTGACCCTGCCCAAGTTTTGGCTGAGGCTGAGACAAGACAGAAGGCGATCAAAGAATCTGCAGTCAACTTGTTAGAACAATGTTTGAAAACTTTAGATGGTTGAGCTGTAACAATCTTCACTTGTAATTTGGAATATGTTGTAATGGATGTTGTAACAATATATATACTACTATAGTTCTGAATTTATGTTGCGTCTTTAGCCTATATGCCATTTCATTTGAGTTTGCCTGCGAAATGATTGGACCATTTGGAAAGGAAAGTCCCCCTGTCAGGACTCAAACCTACACTTATGTGAGCAAAGATGTAACCGAGTCTTAGTTCAGGGCTTATCCCAATCCTTGATGGCCTTGAAAAGGGCAGGGTGTCATGCTCAACGTGTCCTGAGTCTTATCGACTTTTCTGATACCTGTGCAAGCACAAAATAGGTGATTAGTATTTTGATTTAATCATTGTGTGCTATCCTTTCTTTTGGTGTCTACTTTATTACGCTTTTCCTCTAATGGGGTGTTTACAACTCACAACGATAAGCCTATGTTAAGTATAATATCTTTTCAAAAATCGACCATTCACCAGCGAGCTGATGCCCTGCCCCTTACAATCTATTACCCGATAGGCTCCATTAAAATATACTTCATCGATGATGCAAACGGGATCCCATTTTGGATCAAATTTACTTTTCGGTCCTTGGGTCAGTGCCGAACGTTTCATCATTAGAACGAGATCACCCTTCTTGAATGATCTGCCCCTGACACGCTTATCGTACGCGACTGAAATTTGCTTCTGATACATTTCAAGCCTTTGTTGGGCAGCGAGTCTCTTTTCATCTAAATCATCGAGTTCGGCCATTCTAATCTTGACATTGTCCTCGGTTGTCAGGGAGTGTCGGAGTGCGACCCGTAGTGACTCAACCTGTATTTCCATCGGGATCACAGCTTCTATACCGTACACCAGTGAGTAGGGTGTAGCTCGAGTGGCTGTGCGGTGCGTAGTTCGATATGCCCATAATGGTTCGGGTAATCGTTTGTCCCAATCTTTCTTATTCTCTGCCACTGTCTTTTTCAAAATCTTCACGATAGTCTTATTGAATGCCTCGGCCAATCCATTCGCAAGAGGGTAATAAGGTGATGAATAGCGGTGCTTGATCTTAAACTTCGCGCACAGCTTATCGATGGTAGCATTCTTGAAGGGTGTTCCATTATCCGTGGTAATTCTCTTAGGGATACCATGCCGGTACAATATGGCATGATGAATGAAACCTTCTACATGTCTGGCTTTCACATTTCTCAAGGCAGTTGCTTCAGCCCATTTGGAGAAATAATCAGTTGCCGCAAGGATGTATTGATGCCCCTGGGAGGATGGTAGACTAATCGGCCCGATTACGTCCATACCTCAAGCTGTGAAAGGCCAGGACATCACTGACTGATGAAATTCTTCTAGTGGTGAATGTATGATATCTGCATGGATTTGACATTGGTGACACTTCTTGATGTATTTTATCGCATCCTTCGTCATTGCGGGCCAGTAGTAACCCATATGTCGTACACGGTGATGTAAATTCTTCCCTCCCTGGTGAGCACCACATTTTCCTCCGTGAGCTTCCTTCAGTGTATCATGTGCTTCGACTCGGCTTAGAGATCACAGTAGTACTCCTTCGTACGACCATTTGTATAGTACATCATTCTAGAGTATGAATGAATTGGCGAGTCTTCTGACTTGTGTGCGCATTTTAGGATCCTCCGGTAGAAATTCGTATTTTAGATAATCGATGAATGATTTTCTCCAATCATCTTCCTCTGTAATCTCGAAGCAACAAATGAGATTGGTGCTCAATTCTCCACTACACAACGCGGTTGTCGGCAGAATTCTTCTTTCTTCAATTGTTACCTGAAGTGGGCTGCCCCCGGGGTTAGCCAAAGCAGCGGCTAAACTAGCAAGTGCATCTGCTTGTACATTCTCCTGTCTCGGTATATGTGAGATACTGTTGTTCTAAAACTGATCGAACATGGACTGCGCTTGGTGGCAATAGGGCGATAACTCGGGCTTGCGGACTTCATATTCTGTCGTCAATTGTCTGATAACGAGCCGAGAGTCTCCATAGATACGTATTTCCTTGATCTGCATTTTCAGGGCTAACTGTAACCCGATAATAAGAGCCTGGTATTCTGCTTCATTGCTGGTGTATGCCGGGACTATTCTGAATGAATAGGGTAACAAGTCCCCTTGTGGACTGACTAATATAACTCCTGCCCCTGACCCTATCGCTTTGGCTGCACCATCGAAATACATCTCCTAATGGCGTGCTTCATTAATCGCCATAACCTAATCGTCTGGTAGGTCATATTCTATTTCTTCACCACTTGGTACCGGATGTGCTGCCAGGAAGTCTGTAATTGCCTGCCCCTTGATAGCCTGAGATGGCATGTATGTCATGTCGAATTCTGACAAGAGAAGGGCCCACTTGGCCAACCGCCCAGACAACATGGGTCTGTTCATGAGAAACTTGAGGGGGTCCGCTTTAGATATCAATATTATCTGGTGAGAGAGACAGTAATGTCTGAGTTTCTTAACAGCAAAGATCAATGCCAGACAGATCTTTTCGATTGCTGAGTGCTTGAACTCGGCTCCCACTAGTGTGCGGCTAAAGTAATAGAGTGTGCTTTCCTTTCCTTCTTCGTTCTTCTGGGCTAAGAGGGCTCCCAGTGAATTTTCGACGACGGCAATATAGAGGATTAGTGGTTCCCCTTTGATCAGGTGCTGTAAGGACTGGAGACTTTTCGAGCAGGTCTTTTAGAGAGTCGAACGCTTTCTAACAAGCATCATCCCACTCAAACTGGACTCCTTTCTTGTTGAGGCGTGAGAATGGCTGACAACGGCCAGATAAGTTCAAGATGAATCTTCTTAAGTAAGCGACCCGGCCTTGGAAGCTTTTCAGCTCTTTGAGATCCTTCGGAGGTGGCATCTCCCTGATTGGCTTAATCTTCGTCGGGTCAATTTCTATGCCTCGGTGCCTGATGACAAACCCCAAGAACTTGCCAGAGGAAACCCCTGAATGCTCATTTCAACAGGTTCATACGGAGGTTCTTCTTTCTCAATCTTTGAAACACTTGTTGCAAATGCTCTCTATGCTGCTCATGCTCAGCCTGACCTCACTACCAGATCGTCAACGTAGCATTCGACGTGCTTATGCATCATGTCCTGGAAGATTACTTGCATCGCGTGCTGATATGTCGCCCCTGCATTCTTCAACCCAAACAGCATCACGCAAGTAACAGTATATGCCCAATGTCGTATGGAAGGCCGTCGATTCTTCATCCTCCGGGCCAATACGAATCTGATTATATCCTGTGTAACCATCCATAAAGGACATCATTGCATATCCTGTCGTGCTGGCAATCAGTAGTTCTAGGATAGGTAATGGGAAATCATCCTTAGGGCATGCCTCGTTGAGGTTCTGAAAGTCTACGCAGACTCGGATCTGACCGCTCCTTTTCTTAACCAGCACAATATTTGAAATCTATTACGAGTATTTGACTTCTCGGATGAATCCAGTTTGGATTAATTTCTCAACCTCTTCTTCAATCTTGGGCAATATATCTAGATGAAATCGTCATTGAGGTTGCTTGACCGCTTTTTTCCCTTTTATGATGCCCAGCTTTTGCATCGCAATTGTTGGACTGAGCCCTGGCATTTCTGAGTATGTCCAAGCGAACACATCTTTGTTCTCTTTCAACAGTTGAATGTATTTCTCCCTCTGTTCTTCGGGGACATTCTTGGTCAGGTATATATTTCTAGTCTCTTCTGGGGTTTCTAGATTTATTTCTTCGAGCTCATCTATCGTGGGCTGTACCCAGTCTTCTATCTGTGCGGGTGCAGCACTAGGTTGAATGATGTCGACTATCTCTTATGGCAGTACCTCTTCTGTGGGACTGATTGTCACCATGTTGACATGTCTAATCTTCATCTTTGCCCCTAGCCCTTCTCTTCCTCGGTAAGCTTCGGTGTTTTCTTCGAACGGTGCTAACATTCTCCCATTCGGGGTCGATTCTAAGTAATAGAAGCCCATATTCTTCATGATGTTGAGGCTGGCTTCACTGTATCTTTCTTCTTCTATCGGCTGAGGCAAATGGCAGGATTTTTCGGCCTCATCCTTAGACTGCACAGGCTCGTTTGGTACTGAATAAAATTTAATTTCTTTCTTCGCATTGGCACTTGGTGGTACCAAAAACTGACTAGGAGCCCTTAGGAAAGGCTTAACTCTTCCTATTTTCGGCACTGGCACATTGAAGTTAGATTTGAGCACACTCATGTGCTAGTTCGATATCATCTCTAAGACGGATTGCCCTGGCTGCCGCAAGTGCTTCGGGATTATATAAAATTTGTTGGTAGTCTCTTGAGGTCCTTCGGCTAACTGACTTGTGGTTTCTTTCTGAATGATAAACCGAGGCTTGCTTTTCTGTTCAAACTTATCGACTCGAGGTTTTGCCCCTTGCCCTTTCTACGTTACATCGGGCTTCTTCTTGACCTCTCTTTCGTCGACGAAGTCATAGTATCGGGCATCGTCCAAGAATGATTTTGCAATCGTATATGGACTTTGGGTCAGCTGCCACCCTGTACTGAACTCCCTCTCTGTTGTACTTGAAGCATTGATGATAGGTTGAGGGAATGACGCAGTTCTAATGGAGCCACGGCCTCCCTAACAGGAGATTATACATTGTTACTGCGTCAATTACTTGGCATGTTACCTTCGTCTTTAGTTCTTCAATTTCTACCATCACGGTGATCGACCCCAAAGTGTGCTGGCTATCTTGATTAAACCCTTGAATAACCATGGTGCTGGGACGCAGGGCTGACGATCTGTAACCCAACCTTTGTACTGTTTTCAATGACATGATGTTTACTGCAGATCCATCGTCAAGCATGCATCGCTTAACTTTCGTGTCTCTAATCATCCCCGTAACCATCAACGGACGATTGTGGTCTGTTGTTTCAATTATGCGGTCTTCTTCAGAGAATGTGATTACAAAGGGGTGATCTATCTGCATTGCTTGCTGAATCGTTGCATTTCCTTACCAGAATTTATCGGGATTGTTCATTTCTGTTTCAATCTCTATCATCATTACTTCCCTGACTTCACTGTCTAACAATGCATTGATCAACATCTCCCTATATACCTTTGAGAGACATAAGGCATCGTATATGCTCAAGCGAGCCGGGACCTTTCGTAGGTGTGACATGACATCATATGCTACTGGGGATGCCCCTTGACTTGGTTCTGGCCAACTGAACGTGGCTTCAACAACTTTCTCTTTCAACTTCTGCCCCTGGGGTCTTGTTGATGGTGTACTGTTGAGCTCTTAATTGTGCATATTCTAATCCCAATTCATCACTCATTATGCATGGTTTTCATGATTTAAAGACTAATCTAATGCATGATTTCATGATTGTAGGAATGAGAGGAACTCCGCCCAATTGAAGACCAAAAGGATCTATTTAGAGCCTTGGATGAAGACCCAAGGTGGGCCAAAGAAAGAAGAAAGCAGAGAGAACAAAGAAAGAAAGAAATAAAGAAGAAAAGAGGCCAAGACCGGTCCAGACCGGTCGGCCAAGAGGTCCACAACCGGTCTAGACCGGTCGGCCAGCTCTCTCAGACTTGCTGAACTCCCTGGACAGTGTTCATAGACAGTACGACCGGTCGTGACCGATCGGCCAGAGGACTTTTCAACTCCAGAAGCTTGCTGGACTGTTTCTTAGTGAGGTCCGACCGGTCGTGACCGGTTGGTCATGTGTAAACTGCGTACTTTCCTATTTTGGCGCCTAATTTCTCTAAGCACTGCGTAAGCTTACACAAATTCTAGATGATTCTGATGTTGCAGAGCCTTCCCACTATAAAAGGACACCTAGGGATTGTTCCTAAGGTATCTTAGAAGGGTTTGAGCAAGGTGGGAGGTGGTGGAAGTGGATTTCGGAGTTCCACAACTCTTAGTTTGTTTTGCTGTTTTTATGCTTTTCCTAGTTGTTTCATGTTTCCTTGGATCATGAGCAGCTAAACCTCTTAGCTAGGGCTTAGAGGTGAAGCTTGTAGTGAATCTAAGATGTTTCAATTCGTTTTAAGTTGGTGTTAAGATTGAATTTCATGTTTATGAACAATGGTTTGAAGTTAATACAAGTTCTAAGTAGTTTTTCTTAGTCTTATGATGACTCATGGGTGCTTGGAAGAATTACTTATGTTCTTAATTGCTTTGTGTTAGTCTAGACCTGTATGATCCGAGGAATTGGAGTACGCTCTAGTACTATGATCTTCATGTGGGAACTTCCTACCAAAGTTCTACTTTTCTGAAAATTCTGTGCTATGTGGGACTGTGCATAATTGCTCGAAATGTTACAAAACGCTGGATTCATCCAAGTGATCCTACACCTCCCATCCAATATCAAGGCACCAACTCTCGACCTAAAACCATTACCAAGTGAGCTGAAATATGTCTATTTAGGTCGAGATGAAACATATCCAGGTGGTGATTTCTTCCCACTTGGATGAGGAACAAGAGAGTAGGCTAATGGTCACTCTATTAGAGCACAAGAGTGTCATTGGGTGGTTAATTGCGGATCTCAAAGGCATAGACCCACTGATTTGTATGCATCGCATACACCTTGAGGAGAATTGGAAGACATCTAGGCAACCACAAAGACGACTCAATCCAAACATGAAGGATGTGGTTAAGGTCGAAGTGGTAAAACTATTGGATGTGGGTATTATCTACCCAATATCCGATAGTCAATGGGTGAGTCCAACTCAAGTGGTGCCTAAGAAATCCGGGATCACCATCGTAGCCAATGCCAATAATGAACTCGTACCAACCAGAGTCACTACCGGTTGGAGAATGTGTATTGACTACCGAAAGCTAAACACTGTCACGAGGAAAGACCACTTCCCCCTACCGTTTGTTGATCAAATTTTAGAAAGGTTGGCGGGTCATTCCCATTTGTGCTTCCTTGATGGATATTCAGGGTACAACCAAATAGAGATCGCCCGTGAAGACCAAGAAATGACTACATTCACATGTCCATTCAGCACTTTCGCCTATCGACGGATGCTGTTTGGACTATGTAATGCCCCTGCCACCTTTCAGCATTGTATGATGAGTATCTTTTCTGATATGGTGGGGACAATCCTCGAAGTTTTCATGGATGATTTTTCAGTATTTGGTTGTAGCTTTGATGAGTGCCTTGAGCACTTGAAATCTATGCTGAAAGATGTGAAGAGAAGAACCTTGTGTTGAATTGGGAGAAGTGTCACTTTATGGTTCAAAAGGGAATTGTACTTGGTCACATCATTTCACAAAATGTAATTGAGGTGGACAAAGCGAAAATTGATCTTATCTCCACCCTTCCACCACCCAAGAGCATACGAGATGTGCGGTCCTTTTTGGGACACACAGGATTTTATAGAAGGTTCATAAAGGACTTCAGTTCACTCTCTCGTCATTTATGTAACCTATTTCAAAAGGAAAACTCATTCGAGTGGAATGAAGAATGTCAAAAGGCCTTTACCACACTTAAAGGTATGTTGACATGTGCTCCCATAATGCAACCACCTGATTGGAGCCTTCCTTTTGAAATTATGTGCGATGCAAGCGACTATGCTATTGGGGCCGTGCTAGGCCAAAGAAAAGAGAAGAATCCATGTGTTATTTACTATGCAAGCAGAACCTTAAACTCAACCCAAGCAAACTACACTACTACAGAAAAAGAACTTTTAGCCATAGTTTTTGCCTTGGACAAGTTTAGGTCCTACTTGATTGGATCCAAGATCATCATATTCACTGACCATGCCGCGCTTAAATACCTCCTCTCTAAGAAGGATGCTAAACCATGGTTGTTAAGATGGATCCTTCTACTCCAGGAATTTGACATAGAAATACGTGATAAGAAAGGAGTAGAAAATGTCGTGGCTGACCATCTCTCTCGACTTGTTCTCAACGGTTCCCTTGAAACGACCGCGATCAATGATATGTTCCCTGATGAACAACTTTTTGTTGTTTCCCAATTGCCATGGTACGCGGACATTGCTAACTATCTTGCTATAGGTACAATTCCTACAAATTGGAAAAAGCAAGATAAGGATAAATTCTTCACTGATGTGCGAAAATTCCTATGGGACGACCCATACTTATTCAATTATTGTCCTGATCAAATCATAAGGAGATGTGTCCCAGATGATGAACAACAAAGTATCATCTCCTTCTGTCATTCTCAGGCATGTGGTAGCCACTTTTCGGCTAAAAAGACCACAGCAAAAATTCTGCAATATGGGTTTTATTGGCCCACTATGTTCAAAGACACACATGAGTTTTGCAAAACATGTGAACCTTGTCAGAAATTGGGAGGAATCTCCCGTAGAAATATGATGCCACTCAATCCTATATTAATAATCAAAATTTTTTTTATTGTTGGGGCATCGATTTCATGGGTCCATTTCCATCTTCTTTTAGAAACGCATACATCTTGCTTGCCGTTGACTATGTATCTAAATGGGTCGAGGCCATCCCTTGTCGGAATAATGACTATAAAACGGTCATTCGCTTCTTAAAAGAGAATATTCTTTCCCGGTTTGGTACACCTCGAGTCATCATAAGTGATGGAGGGTCTCACTTTTGTAATTGCCCATTTGAAACCTTAATGAAGAAATATGGCGTAACACACAAAGTGAGCACTCCCTATCACCCACAAACTAGTAGACAAGCTGAGATATCCAATAGGGAGATTAAACACATTTTAGAGAAAACGGTGAACCCCGATCGTAAGGATTAGTCGTTTCGGCTTACCGATGCGCTTTGGGCCTACCGTACTGCTTTTAAAACCCCTATTGGAATGTCTCCCTATAGACTTGTCTATGGGAAGGCTTGTCACTTGCTTGTGGAGTTGGAACATAGGGCATATTGGGCAATTAAGAAGATGAATTTTGATTCTGACAAGCCGAGCTCGTTGCGCAAATTACAATTGAATGAACTTGCAGAAATCCGGAACGAAGCATATGAAAATGCGAGAATTTACAAGGATAAGACGAAGGTGTTCCATGATAAGAACATTCTTCGTAAAACATTCACGATCAATCAAAAAGTCCTCCTGTATAATTCTCGCCTATATTTATTTTCAGGAAAATTGAGATCTCGATGGACCGGTCCCTACATTGTGCAAACTGTCTATCCATATGGGACTATCGAGTTGTTAAATCCAAGGAACGGCAACATTTTTAAGGTGAATGGTCAACGATTAAAGCCGTTCTTTGAGAAATTTTCTTCATAAGGTATGTCCATACCTCTGACTGATCCTGTATACCAGGATGATTGATCTCCTAGTCTAATGGAGGTGTAGAGTAGTTTGGATTAGGATTTTGTTGCTTTTGTTTACTTTTGCTTAGGTTTGCTAGGAGGAAGAATTCCACTTTTCACTGTCTCAGGTACTATCATTCTTAACTCCCTTTTATTTTCAAATTGCTCTCATGTTTTGTTCATTACACATCTTTTACATTGAGGACAATGCAAGATTTGGTTGGGGGGTGTAGGATCACTTGGATGAATCCAGCGTTTTGTAACATTTCGAGCAATTATGTAGAAATTTTTTAATTTTTCAAAAATTCAAAACTCTTTTGAAAAACTTTGGTTCTATGCACTCAAGATGATATGAGCATAAGAGGAGGAGATATGAAGTGTATGAAGTTGTAAATCTTGATCTTCTCTTAGCATAATGGTTTTATATGAGAATTCCCCTAATTCTGTGATTGATAGAAAATTTGAACACTCTTACACCTAGTTCACGTTACACAGATTTTCATGGGTTGAAGGGATTATGTGATTTATGGATTAGCTAGACTTTGATTTAAGGTGCTGAGAAACCAAGCCGGGGTACTTTGTCCATCCTTGTCCATGGGAAAATAATGAAAGATATAGGATTTCTAAAAATCCTATCTAATTTAAAAGAAAAAGGAAAAGGAAGGATGAAATTGGGAAAGATGGAAAAATGGTGGAAAATTCCAATTAGGGCTACCTATTACCAACGGGGGGATGGTCTACCCGTAACCAAAGCCGAAAATGGGACATAGTGTGAAAGCCGTCGGAAGGACAGTAAGGCAAATTCCCGTCATTGGCTTGTTGTTGCTCTATATACCTTGAGATCCATAGTCTGGTTAATCTATGAAGAAGATAATCCTAGAAACTCATGAGATGAATTTTCACTATGCACACTAGGTTGAATTTGTTTAAGTTCTTCTATTTATCAACCAATCAGCGGGAATTTCATATGAATGCTTGTCATGTTTTGAGGGTTTACGGTTTCAACCTCTGTCACCTAATATTTCTGAATCTTACACTTGTATGTCTTGGGATGTATAGAAGAATGGTTTCTAAGGGAGAGTTGGGTTTTGGAGAATGGAATTGGTTTCACGCATGTTTTACTTGGGACTAACAAAATGCTAGTTGGGGGTGTGTTGAGCTCTTAATTGTGCATATTCTAACCCCAATTCATCACTCATTATGCATGGTTTTCATGATTTAAAGACTAATCTAATGCATGATTTCATGATTGTAGGAATGAGAGGAACTCCGCCCAATTGAAGACCAAAAGGATCTATTTAGAGCCTTGGATGAAGACCCAAGGTGGGCCAAAGAAAGAAGAAAGAAGAAAGCAGAGAGAAGAAAGAAAGAAAGAAATAAAGAAGAAAAGAGGCCAAGACCGGTCTAGACCGGTCGGCCAAGAGGACCACGACCGGTCTAGACCGGTCGACCAGCTCTCTCAGACTTGCTGAACTCCTTGGACAGTGTTCATAGACAGTCCAACCGGTCGTGACCAGTCAGCCAGAGGACTTTTCAACTCCAGAAGCTTGCTGGACTGTTTCTTAGTGAGGTCCGACCGGTCGGCCATGTGTAAACTGCGTACTTTCCTATTTTGGCGCCGAATTTCTCTGCGCACTACGTAAGCTTACGCAAATTCTAGATGATTCCGATGTTGCGGAGCCTTCTCACTATAAAAGGACACCTAGGGATCATTCCTAGGGTATCTTAAAAGGGTTTGAGCAAGGTGGGAGGCGGTGAAAGTGGATTTCGGAGTTCCACAACTCCTTCTAGTTTGTTTTGCTGTTTTTTTGCTTTTCCTAGTTATTTCATGTTTCCTTGGATCATGAGCAGCTAAACCTCTTAGCTAGGGCTAAGAGGTGAAGCTTGTAGTGAATCTAAGATGTTTCAATTCATTTTAAATTGGTGTTAAGATTGGATTTCATGTTTATGAACAATGGTTTGAAGTTAATACAAATTCTACGTAGTTTTTCTTAGTCTTATGATGACTCATGGGTGTTTGGGAGAATTACTTAAGTTCTTAATTGCTTTGTGTTAGTTTAGACCTGTATGATCCGAAGAATTGGAGTACACTCTAGTACTATGATCTTCATGCGGGAACTTCCTACCAAAGTTCTACTTTTCTGGAAATTCTGTGCTATGTGGGACTGTGAATGTGATTTGAATCAAGTTCAAATCATGATCTAGCTTTTTCTTGTGACAGGACTTAATGATGATTCTGATTGTGAACTTAGTCTATTAGAATTGGGACTGACCTATGCAATTGAGTATGCTCGTCCTAGCTTGCATTGAGTGAATCATGTACATTGGTTTTACATATGGCAAATTGTTGGTTTTAACAGCTCTATCATCCGACTAGATAGATCTTAATTTCGATTCTAGTTGAGAAAGTGAGAAACCACAGCGAATTGAGCATCAAGGATTGCTACAAGTGGATCCTTGAACCCCTAGTGCCTTTTTATAATTGTTTACTTCAGTTTAAGTTCAAAAGCTGTTACTTACATCAATCTTCTACAAATCTAGTTGTTAGCTTTTCAATAGAAACTATTGGATGTGTTTGTGAAATCCTACATAAGTCCCTGTGGATCGACCTCGGTCTTACCGAGATTATTACTACATCGCAACCCTACACTTGGGGAAGCGAACATGTACCCGGATTTCCATCTTCCTGCATCGGGTCGACTGGTTCTGGCAGAACGCGTTCTGGCATTTGCTTTCCGGATCGGAGGATGACGGAATTGACTTCTTCTTCACCTGCTCGTGATGTCTCTCCTGCTGACGGCCGTTCTGTGAACGATACCATCACACAATGTACTTGAGCCTCGATAAGTCGGCTCTTCTCCTGGCTATCCTTCTTTCTCGTCCCTTTCTTCTTGAGGTTGAGGAGTCTTCGTCTATTCTCGAGCCTCTTCCTGCTACTGACCAAAGTCCAGGGTTCTTCGGGTTCAGGGAACGGGATGTGCAATCGGATGCTTTCTTCTGAGGGGAACGCTGAAATTACCCCAGATGTTTCCTTCCTTGTTGTTTCTGGTGACTTCATACTAATCACCCCTTGATTGATCAACCCTTGTATTCTTCCCTTTAGACTAAAACAGTCTTCTGTCTTGTGGCTCGGACATCGATGGTATTTACAATACCGGGGATCATTCACCCTCTTAACTTCGTGTGGATGAATTGGTTCTAGTAAGCGGATTACATTTTCTTCCACTAGTTATTCCATGATGGGGATCAGATCGGCCATGTCGAATGTGTACGGGCCATTGGCTCTTTCTCTCTCGGCTATTGTTATTCCTCGAGAAACATAAGGCCTCTTGCCTTTGTCTTGGGTAGGCGCTGCTTTCATGTCCGTCTTAGAATCCATGACCAGCCGCTTCCGATCCATTATGCCTTTGTTTTTGTTTATATTGTGCGTTTCTGCAATCCTTACTCCTCTTCTTTGCCTTTCAGGCCTGAAGTTTACCCGTGTCGCGGCTTCTTCCACCAAGTGTGCTTCGGTGGCTAGTTCTCGGAAAGAGTGAAAACTATTCCCGGATAACCCGTACGATATCATTGGGTCCAGGGCTCGCATACACATCTTTATCTGTTCTTTCTCACTGGGTAACTCTTGGTATTGAGCGGCTATCGTCCCCCATCGGTCCATGAACCTCTCCACAGGTTCGCCCTGTCTGTGCTTGATCAAGGCCAGATCTGTTACTGATGCTTCTCTTTCTGTAGAGAAGAAATTCGAGATAAAACTGTCTCGCATCTGCTCCCATGACCTCACTGATCCGGCTGGTAGCAACATGTACCATTGGAAAGCTTTCCCTGTCAGTGTTGACCCAAAGACCTGCATACAGTATTGTAGGACGGCTGACCAATTCCCCAATGCGGTAAGGAAATGTGAAATATGCTCCTCTAACGATCCTCTACCGTCAA
This sequence comes from Liriodendron chinense, assembly GCA_003013855.2. NCBI lineage: Eukaryota > Viridiplantae > Streptophyta > Magnoliopsida > Magnoliales > Magnoliaceae > Liriodendron > Liriodendron chinense. Next base: position 2,713,537 of record ML058552.1, read on the forward strand.
ATTTTTTGAAATTCGGACATCTGAAGTTGACCGAAAATGGTATTTCTTCTATCTCCAGTGGGTATGGAACTTGATATTTATACCCAGTTCCTCTTTCCTTCTCTTTTTCTTGTCGCATGAGGCTTGTGATCGTTTGCGACAGTTCCTCTTTTGACATTTGTGCAGTCGGGACTGGCATTCGCTCCGCTAAAACTCTCTTGGCCTGGGTAAGCTGTTCGATGTCGGCTGGCCCTTCCGCTGCCCCTTGGGACTCTTCTGCTGACTTGCGCATGGGCGGTCTAGGACTTTTGGTAGCGTTTTGAGCTATCAAAGTGGTCATTGCTTCCTGAATGATCCTCATTCATTCATTCGCCTCCTGATTGGCCTGAAATAATCTGTCGATTTGATCTTGGACTGTAAGTAATTCTTCTGCTTCATACGGTCCCTCTTATTCCTCTGCTACTTGAACCATTGCGATCAGCCCCCGTCTCGGCTCGAGAACTGTCGTGGGTTCGGAGCTTTTCACAAGTGTGGTCTCGGTTGACTTATGTGTGCCGCAAGTAGCCCTGGACAATGGTGGAAACTGCTCGATTGTCATTACAGGCACTGCGGGCTGGTTGATATGACCTGACTGCTGATAGGGATCTTCTGCCCCTGTTTTAGCTGTCATCGTGTCCTAATTAATGGGCGAGGTCTTGCAATGTTCGCCTCCTTATACGCTACTAAGATGGCTGCTCTCTTCTGCTCTTTCTTCTGTTGGCGCGTTTCAACCAACTGTCATCCTGAGTTGGAAGCAGTCGTTGTTGTTGGGATGAAGCAGGGGAAGCTAAAGCCTTCGGTGGTAAGGAAGGTGCATGAATTAGTCATTGAGTACGCCATTTCTTCTGTCTGTCTTAGTATCTTGCTAATTCTGTTGCGTCATAAAAATCATTAGAACAGTTCACAAATGTGGTCAGAGAATGAACCCATCGATCGCGGTGCATAAGCTGACGAAAATGAGCAAGAAGGAGATAAATACGCGTAGTTGTGGAAGTTTGTGGGTTCGAAAACCTTTTAAATGTCTATTACCTTAGAGATGAAGGGAAGAACGTTCCCGTTGAGAGTTGCCAGTTTGGCGCCCAAGGGCGCCAAAACATTACGCCTCGCAGTAACTTTCCTATACGTTTTTTCGTGTTTACAAGTAATTGATCTTAGAGTGTTTCTGTATTCAGATATAACCATAGATTCTGGGTTTGATCCCCAGCAGAGTCGCCAGTTTATTAGAACTAGAAAATTGCTCAGACGCAGTTTTCTGGTGTTTTGTTGTTTTGGGGTTCTGAATATAGAAACATTCATAGACAATCGCAAGCATTCACAAAAGTACACAAGAGAAGAGATATCGCAAGGTGAATTTTATTCCAGAGATCCTGAGATCTTGTACATTCCAGGCCGTGATCTGGCATGAGCCCTTAATTGCATCGAATGATCGATGACCCTTGATTGAAAGGCAGAAGCTAGTTAACGGGGACTATGGTCTCAAAGTTCATGGTCGTAGAGACTTTATTTTGTGTGGTCGTAGAGACCTGTATTTTGTGTGGTCGTAGAGACATGTATTTGTATGGTCATGGAGACTTGTATTTGTTGTATTTTGTTATGGACTGATCCATCTTTGTACGAGTCAGGTGTCTATGTCCCATGTTTTGACCGGAGATCTGGGCTGAGACTGTCAGTATTTTTAACCGAGGGGTGTGACTCTAGGCTTGCGCCCGTCATTTGTTATGGGTGACCGCGGGAAGATTGATCTGTAGTTGTGTGTACCTGAGCAGCTCAACCAGCGGATGCCGTTTGAATGGGTAGGGCATCGACTGTTCTTAAAGTGTCAGTCTTTAACAAATTTCATGTAACAGTTTAAAACTCTCTTTATATGGTTTATCGTGTTAACCATAGTCCCATTTGCTTAGTCCGGACCTGAATCCAGGTCATATTATGATAGCATACGTAATGATGATACATCGGTATGATTCTGAGCACTAGCGGCCTCTTTCCGAGAAAATTACTCCATTCATCGCATCGGATCAGATCGAGCTCTGAAGGCTTGCATTCTGCTCATTGGGTGGCCCGGATGAGTTATTTGACTGCTCCACTGCGTTCGAAATGCTCGAAATACCCAAAATAGGCCCAAACGGAGTCCAAAAATGTCACAAAATGAAGGTTTAGGGGTGCTAAAATTGACGTTTAGAGTGCTGATTTTTCTGATCCACTGGCCTATTTTACTGATGCGCTGAGGCCAGTGCGTCCGAAAATGACTATTTAAGATATGTATTTTTCTGATCCGCTGGCCTATTTTGTGATGCGCTGGGGCTAGTGCGTCCAAAAATGACTATTTAAGATATGTATTTTTCTGATCCGCTAGCCTATTTTTGTGATGCGCTGGGGCCAGTGCGTCTAAAAATGACTTCTTCCACAAACGACTGATTTTCCTGATGCACTGGGCTACTTTTCTGATGCGCTGGAGCCAGTGCGTCCACAAAATAAGTCAAATCGGACTCTAGGTATTTTCATGATGCGCTGGTATACTTATGCAATTTTAAACCATTTCTTCACCGGACCTGCTGTGATAGGAAGTGGGGTTTCCGGTGATCGGAGAAGGTTTCCAGCGATCGGAAAGGGGGCTTCCGGCGAGGGATTCCGGCGGTTTCTCGAAATGCTCAAGGGACAAAACTATCTCTCTCTCTCTGGATCCGTCCAAATGACTAGTAACAGAGGGGTATTTATACCCAAAAATTCTGAAAGTTGGCCAATAGGATGCTGCCACGTGCGGCGTGTCGAGGAAATATGTCGGCGCGTCGAGAAAATCACTCGGCGCGTCTTAAAATGCCTTAGTTTTAATGCTGATTTTTAGGGCGCACTGGCTGCCAGTGCGTCCTAAAATTCCTGAAAATGCCTGATTTATTGGACGCGCTGAGGGTCAGTGCGTCCTGAAATTCCTGAATTTTTTGATGCGCTGGGTGAATTTCATGATGCGCTGAGGGTCAATGCGACCTGAAATTCACTTTGTAAAACTCTTAATTTCTTGATGCGTTGGGTGAATTTCTTGATGCGCTGAGGGTCAGTGCGTCCTGAAATTCATTTGTAAAATGACTGAATTTCATGATGCGCTGACTATGAATTTCTTGATGCGCCGACTTACTTATTTGTGATTATCTTGTAAAAATGATGGTTTGTGGGGCCCGCTTTGCGATGGGTGTTGATGCACTGGCCTTGTTTGTTCATGATTGAACTTACCCTCCTAATTTTGGAGGATTCTAATCATGATGAATGGTGGGGCCCACCTACTGGGTCAACTTTCCATTTTTGGTAAAGTCTTCTGTTCGTTGTGATTTTTTTGCCAAATTTGATGATGCACTGGCCCTAAATCTCGTGATGTGATGAATTGCACACTTGTAATCCCTGTTTTGAGGATCCTAACTTTTGGGACCCCAACAGACCCTATACCGCATTTATCTCATAAACCATATATTTGGATCAATGCACATGCGCCCATAATAGGTATTCTAGTGTATTAGCATGTAGATTGACCCTTGCGTTAAAGTGATTTAGTACGATAAGCTAATCTTAAATGTGACCTCTTTTGATAGTGTGGGTTGATGCCCAGACTTGTGTGAATAAGTGTTATGTGGAATGTATGCATTATCTTTACTTTGATTTAATTAGGTGATGGTTGTGGATAGAGTCCACTGGATTTGTTTCATTATTTTATGAAGAAGGTAAACCTATAATAGAAATGTGTGTTCTATCATGAACTTGGATTGAAATGGACGATGATCGTGAATGGAGTCCACTTAGATGTGTTTTATTATTCTATGAAGACGGTAAACTTTAGATGAGAAAGGTATTAGGAAGGTTAATCTATAGAATACTTGAACCCATGCAATTTAGTATATGATGATCTTCTTAAATGTAACATGTCTTATGATAATTCATACACTTGCATCATATGTGGTGGTGGAGGATTGATATATGTTAGCCATGGGTGGTTGGATATGTGTTGGCACTTATGTTGAGGCATGGGAGGGGAGAACCCATGCCTGCCTAGAGTCAGGCCCAGCAAGGAGCCCTCATTAGTCAGTCCAGGCCTGGGTGAGCATTTCGGATGTGTGATATCCTCGTTGTCGAGGACGAGTGGGGAAGAGGTTTAATGAGCCAACATAACGATGGAACAGATTAGGTTAATGATAATTGTAGAGTGGGATCCCCAAATGGCAAGGTTGTTTAAGGTGTAAACAAATGTGTTCCTCCATCAAATGATCTAGGTAGGAGGAATGGGATTGTAACACCTCAGAAATTTAGTACACAAGTAGGTGGATTGAATTTTGAGGATGAAATTCTGTGTAAGGGTGGTAGAATGTAATACTCTGAAAATTGGGGCACACGAGTAAGTACACGAGTTCGTGTTCACACGTAAGAAATTAAATGCTAGGTCGTGTTGTTCACACGCATGTACACTCATGTACGTATCCCATGTACACTCATGTACTTATCCCAACAACTTTTAAGACCTCTGAAAACTTAATATAATTAGTTAATTTAATAGATTGAACGTTAGAATGATTTGTTGTTGCTAGACTAGAATATCTAACCGGCCACTTCGATTTTGAACTACGCGATCAACGTAAATCTGCCGTACGGTCTCTACATCGTCCTGTACACATGTCTGTCCATAAATCATTCGTGCACCTTGTCCACCACAAGGAATATGCTTAGATCACTTATTCTCCGGACCTATGAACCTATTCAAATGTGCTTATAACACCCCAAGTTCTTGGAATCGTTTAAATCAAATTTAATAAATTAAATAACTTTAAATATTGATAAATTAATATTAAATAATTCGTAGGGAATTAGGGTATGGTCCCTTTATTAAAGTTGCTTCGAATAAATACTAGAACAGTGTAGAAGCATTAGATTTCACAAAACTCAAAAATTTACAATAATTACGAAAATGACATTACTTAAACTTAAGTTAAATTGACGATTTACTTAAGTTAAATTGACGATTTTAAGTATGCTAGTTTTTTATTATCAGTTTCATGTAAAACTTTATATAATAGTTTAGGGGCACATTTTAGCCATACACGTCGAGTTTCATCCATCCGATCATCCTACAAATAACCAAATCAGAATTGGGCCTATAGATGGCCCACCTGATCTCGAATCTGGCCTACTTTTGGTGTCACTGCCTAACTTTACATTGCCGACCTTCTATTCGGAGTGGATGTCATATAAACATCCAGGTGGGACCCTCGTGTGCGGTGCACACGGTCGGCACACGGTCAAACTGCGTTTGACTGCATTTCACGCGACGCGGACGAGCGTCCGTCTTCTGCCGCTACCACCATTGGTGATCCACACCGTCCATCTGTGGACCCCATATGATACACCCAAACCATCCATCTGGTGCGGGAGAAAATTTTGACCAGGCTCAAGTAACTTACTACCGTTGAAACGCTGTTAGGCATTCATAAACTCCAGTGCAAGAAACCTTGCGCGGTATTTCTGAAAACAGAAATGTTTGATCACCCCTTCGACCAGTTATTCTTCCAGGATTCTTAAGTGGGAATCCTCCTATAAAACCGATCGTGACCAACCGTCCGTTTGTGTTTCTTAGAGTGCAAGAACGATAGGGGGCCGTGCGATTGGTATCTACTGTTTTAGCGACAACTGTTTGACGGTGTAGAAGGCTCGACGTGGTGATCCGGCACGTTCATTAAGTGGACCCACCTCCTATTAGTATACACACGAAAGCTCATCCGGATCGGTTGCTCTTTTAATGTGTTGTGGACCGATCAAACCAGCAGGGAGGGGTCTTGTACGCGGCTGGTGCTGTTGTACGTGTGCTGATCCAGCGATGAGTCGGTCGCAGTTTGGTTATAAAAACCCCCTCTCCCAGGGAGAGGGTAGACCTTATACTAGAAGGAAAGAGAGAAGAGAAGAGAGAGAGAGAGAGAGAGAGAGAGAGAGAGAGAGAGAGAGAAGAAATGTTTGAGAGAGAGAGAGAGTTGTTGTGAGAGAAAGAAAGAAAAAAAAAGAGAAGAAGAAGGAAGGAGAAATAAAGAAAGAGAGACAGAAAGAAGAAGGGACGAAAGAGAAGAAAAAGAAGAAGAAAGAAGAAAGAGAAGAAGGAAGAAAGAAGAAGAAAGAAGGAGAGAGAAAGACAAAAGAAAGGAAGAAAGAAGAAGAAATTTTCTTTCTCTAACCGAGTCGACTCGCTGAGCTGACTCAAATTTGAGTTAGGGCTTGTTTGGAGCTTAGGAATCATCAAACCGGTGAGTGATTCATCTCAGAATTTCTAGTTGATTTTCCTTTTCATAGGTTTGCTTTCTTTTGCATTCAATTTCCAGTTTTCTTTAGTATTTCACGTAAGGGATCTTAGGTAAAGGTCTACCACTCAATCTCTTCCTTAACTAGGATTTTAGGGTTGTGTTTTGTTATTACGCATAATATGGATTCTAGGTAAGGGATTCATCTCTTGTCTCTATTCTTAAATTTCATCTTTCAATTGTTATTCTTCTTAGTTGGTTCCTCTTTTTCAAACTTTTTCTTCTTAGATGCACACATCCAAAATTTTAGATGAACCCAACTTGAGTTTAAATCATAGATAAGACATCGTCCTTGAGTCAACCCTAGACATTCATCAAAGCACTGAAACTTTACACCACGACTTTCTCACACTTTCTTATTGATAATAACTTAGGGAAAGAAACACTTTAATAAAGCAAACACATGCATGGTGTGGCTGGAATTGAGTCTGATATGCATTATGTACTTGATAAGTGCTTCCATAACTCATGACATACACCTACATTTATACACTGCGACAGAACAGGAGCATGGTTGATTTGACTCCTAGCGTGCATGGTTGATTTGCCACCTTGCTATACAGGTTAAGTGAGCATGGTTGATTTGCGACAGGTTCCTAATGTTCAGTGGCAGCAAGTTCTGGTCGTTTCACTTATTGAGCATGGTTGATTTGCTCAGTTGGATCAGTGGTGCATGGTTGATTTGCCCATTGGCGTGCATGGTTGATTTGCCGCCTCGCTGTACCGGTTAAGTAAGCATGATTAATTTACGACAGGTTCCTAATGTTCAGTGGCAGCGAGTTCCTAGACCTTTATTGCTCTCACACGTATCATAACATACATGACATCATGATAATCATGTTCCATTTATAATAAATCATAAAATGTATCAATCATAACCTCATCCTCGTACATTTCATACAATTTTATCCGTTGATGATTCGCATCATATCCTTTATTAACTGAAATATTACCTGTGATGGAAAAGACCTTACTGGGCTTTTAACTCACCAAAATCACCACAGTTCTTACAGGTTTTCAGGAAGAACAAGACATAGGCAAAGGAGAGTACTCAGAGGGTCTCATCTTACTCGAGTGTCAATCATGACAGATTTATTTTAGTTTTGTAAAAATTCATTGTAATAAGGCATTAGTGAAAAAAAATATTTAGTATTTATTTTAGATATGCAATGTGTAGAATAGAATCTCAAGGAATCTACGCTCAAATTTTATATTCACACCCTGAAACTCGGGCTTTGGGTCGTTGTACTCGGGTTTCAATTTTCGGGGCATGACAGGGATTTTAATTGATCGCTACCATTGACCATGTTGCTGAGGATGGGTGGTTCACACATAAGTCCACCGGCCCGTCCAGGTAAGATGCCCTATTGTTGAGGACAAGTAGGGGTGGTTAATGAACCAAACTATTCATGAACGGTTTGAGTTCGGCTCGATTAAAGCTCGTTTAATTAGTAAACAAACCAAACTCAAACCCTATTTTTGGGTTTGATTAGTAATCAAACCAAACTCAAACAAGCATGAGTTCGATTCAGTCAGGCTGATAGGGTTTGTTTATAGTTAAAAAACCAATGTTTCCTATGATATGGTCCACCTGAGATTTGGATCTGCTTCAACTTTTAGCTCCTGCCATGAAATAATTTGGTGAAATGTATGAACAGAGTGAATGTGGAACACATGCATCAAGGTGGTTATGGAATACATAATCAAACTCATAATCAAACCTAAACTTAAGTTTGAGTTCGGTTTGTATAACTAATCAAACCTAAATGAACCAAACTCAAACTCACCAAACTTTAAACAAATCAAACTCAAACATTAAGGTTCAGGTTCGAACCAAACTCGAACTTAAGTTTTGGTTATCAAACTTAAACCAAACATTATGGTATTCGGCTCGGTTCGATTCATTTACACCCCTAAGGACAGGTGGAGTTATATGAGAGGGGCCCACCAGATGGTCCGAGTAGGAGGAACATGACTTTGATTAATCACTACTATTAACCCTATCGTCGAGGGTGGGTGGATCATGCACAGGTCCACTGCCTGGTCAGGGTAGGATCCCTATTATCAAGGATGGGTGATGTTGTCAGGTTGTTTTGCTTATGGTATTTATAGAGGTGGAGTATGAAAAGATGGGTTCATTATATTCATTTTTGCATTGCATATATGTTTGTCCTATCTACTATATTATTTTATTTCTTTATGATGTTATCCATAGAGTCATGTTCATTACATTCATTGCTGCACTGCACACAGAAACCCTACACACTCTATTATCCATGTAGGTCATGGCATTGTATGGAATCACCGCACACATGAGATATGTACTCATTGAGCTTTCTTAAGCTCATACATTCTTCTATTATTTTTTCAGGCCAATGTAATCAGCAAGAGCAGGGTAGCATGGACTTTGCTAGTTGCACTATGATGTTTTATTCTTTTTTAATTATGTAGTGTATCTATGTAAATGGAACTTATGCATTCATTATAATTTGTAAATGTTATATAGCATGAACTTGTGCATTTGTTTTGTTCTTAAGCTCATACATTCTTATATTATTTTTAGGTTGCTCTCAGATCTTGGTTGTGATGTTGGATATCATGGTTTAGGGGGAACACTATTGAACCAATCATACAACTTTTTCCCATGTCACATCTCAAGACTAGAGCCAAGGGCTCGGAGCTTTGTTTTTAGAGTGTGACATGACCCTACCCCATCGATCTTGAAGCATTAAGATGGCTTTGATGCTAATGTAGACTGGGTTAGAGGGTTTGGACAAGGCTTACCTCACTCTTTTCTCTACTCTTACTCTGTTCTCACTCTTACTCCGATCTATTATTGTCTCTTTGACAGTTCTCTCTTGCGTGCCTATTGTTTGTACAAATGAGAGGAGTGGACTCATATTTATAGAGGTTGGCCTATTTTTTCTAGTAATTTGTAGCAAGTTAGAAGGAAAACATGCTATGTAGAATGATCTGATCGGCTGGAGGACACATGCCATTACAAATTTTCTTTGGTAAGTAGTAAAACAAGTAATTTTACCTCTTAAGGGAGCTAACAAGCTTAGGCTTGTTGACTTAAGCCTTGCCATCAACATTGTTGTTACCTATGCACTTGTCACAATTCTATGGCATCATGTTGTCCTCTTAATATAAAAGGCATATGGTGGTAATATTATCGCCACCTAAATGGGGTTTGTTCTCTAAATTTACTTACGAAACTCAACGACCCTATAGGACCTATGACTTTATTGTGGATTGGGTTTTGAGTCGGTTGGATAGACTTCCTAAGGGTTTCAAGCTCACAAGTCATATGTTCCTAGTTTATGTTAGTGCACTTTTCTGTGGCATATTAGTGCACCTTGTTTGTCAATCACTTAGGTCAGTGGGTCTAGTGTCGGTTGAGCTTAATGAAGACGAAGATCGAAGACTCAAGTGGCAATGCTGCTTCAAGGAAGAAGAAACAGGTAAAAGTGTGCCTTGGTGTGCCTTAACCTTGACCAAAACCTAACCCTTAACCTCTTAGATGAATTGCATCAACTAGGTATACCTTTATTCATCATCATTAGTCTTAGAATTCCATGAAAAACATGATAAGTTAGACTAATTAAAGAGGTGGAAGCTGTTGTAATTAAAACAGCTCAAACAGCAGTTTCCGATTGATCTCCGATCAATCGGACATTGGCTCCGATAGGACTCCGATCAATTGGACCGAAGTTCCGATCAATCGGAAATTGTCCCAGCAAACTTAAAAATCCACTGGACATATTTTCGATCAATCGGACAGTCTTTCGATCCATCGGAAGGGGTCAGTTCGATCAATCGGACCATGTTTCCGATCAATCGGAATATCTTCCAGAGAATTCACTGGACTGATTTTCGATCAATCGGACCTTTTTCCGATCAATCAGAGATAAGCGAATCTGCCCCTTTTTTTACCATTGGAAGAAAATCTATTTAAGATGGGGGATTCAGTTTTTGAGCTTAAGAGAGGGGATTTTGAGGAGATAGAAGCCACCATTGCTAAAGACCATCAGAGGCTCTATCCCAAACCTATAGCAAGCCATTCTCCTTGTGTTTTCATCACAAGCTTGGGTCATTCAATGGCATCTTGAGAATAGACTTGTTCCCTCTTGATTCTTAAGGTTTAGACACCTTGATCATAGTTAAATCCCTTGTTTAAACACTACTTAGGAGTCCAAATAGGTGTATTCCTCTAGGAAACCTATTTTCTACCATTTATAGAGGTTTCACCATTCCCTAGCACCTTGGGCATCTCCAATGGAGCATCACATGCAAGGTAGCTGATCTTGGAGCTGAAGCCTTGGCAAAGCAGCGGCGTCAAAGATCGGGGGAGCACAAGGGGAGCTGATTCAAGCACGGGAGAGCGAGAAGAAGCAACTCAAAGTGGAGCTACAAAGGGGCTCAATCCGAGAAGTAAGGTTGTCTTGTTAGGAGTCCATCCACTCAATTCCCTGTGGGAGTTGAGTGTAGAGTTTGTTTGACAAACTCAAACTAGGGTTGTTAGCTGATCCTTGGCTTGTTAGTCGGACCTAAAGAAAGTCTCCAAGGGGGAGCCACCAACACAGGTGCAAATGTGTAGGTTGGGAGGAACCTGTAAACTCCCCGGTTGGGTGGATCTGAGTTAAAACATCCTGGTTGGGAGGAACCAGATTTAAACTCCCCAGTGAATGCCGGTGTGCTCAAAGGGGTTGAGTACTTGAACCAGGAGTGGAGTAGACAAGTAGTCGAACCACTATACATCATTGTGTTTGTGATTGTTCTTAAGCACATTTCTCCTTATGCATTGTGTTTAATTGGTTAATTATGAATGCTTAGTTAGGAATGCATGCTAGGCACTTGATAGGCACCTCCACACTCACAAGATGTACTTTCACGACCTCATGTTGACTTGAGCATTTCTTGATCCATCCTCTATAGTTCACATGTGTTGATGAGACTAGGTTGCTGATTGCACTTATCATTTGCTAGTCTTTTGATTGGACCCACTTAGGCTTGGAAGCTGAAGTGTTAATCGCTTAAGTAGTTTGATTTGCTAAATTTATTAAGTAGGTGAAAAGATTTTAAAAGGTCCTAATCACCCCCCCTCTAGGACTTAGCCATAATTCTAGTTGCTCCTTAAGCTTCTGCACGTGTGTTTAGGGTGTCATGTTAGACCACCCGACGCAATTTCAGTTTAATATGGGTGTACAATTTGCTTAGGTGGGGCATCTACAGATGCTCCTTTTTTATGAAGGTTGCATTCAACCAAATGTCAAAGTGATAGACACCCTGTCCATTCTAGTCTGGGCTTTATTATGGTCTAGACTAGTTGTTATGTTAGCATTGTGTAACGCCCCATAAAATACACATCTTAGAATCTGAGTACACACTCGGGCCATGTCACGCATACGTCACCTTAGCCCGATTAATTAACCCTTCTTAACCTAGGGAGACCCCAAGTCCAATAACGTAAGCCTGGGCACACCCAAAAACGGTTTCTAGGCTGCCCATTATAAGACCATCCAAATCAAAACCTAGGTAGAACTACCCTCTTTCCAGGCTTGACGACTCTCACAGAGCATCAGCTCGAGAATAACAGTCAAATGACCCAATTACAAAGACACACATAGCACTTGTTAACTGCAATTCCGCCCAACTCCATTTTATCAATAAGTAATTATAACACATGAACCTTTTTTAAGTTGAAGCCTTATAACCATTGGATTACCATGAAACATAGGACTTAGGCTTCAATTATAACATTCGACTTATCCCTAGAGTTGTAGCCTCAACCGATGATCGGGGACCATTGAATGCACTTACGCCTCTATCTGGCAATTATCGCATCCAAATTGCGTGAAATCATAACCATAGGGAGATCTTACCTTGAGGAAGGTGCACCATGGACTGGATTAGCTCATGTGGTCTAGGTAGGCCCCAACTAACCAAACCGGCCCACCACAGGGCTATTATTATGAAAGTTGCACAGTCAGGGCCAATTGAAACAAAGTCTTCACTATTTAAATACTCAATTCCTATCTCATTTCAGAAATTTCTTTGGGTGGGGGGGGAGGAGAGAGTGAGTGAAGGTGGTGGAGTGCTTGCATGCGACTCTGCCACATTCCTAACGCGTCTATAATGGCTTAGTCGTCACCACTCCCCATTGGCTTGCTTTCTACATACTCTAGAGGTAAGATAGGAAGTTCAACACCCTTCTTCAGTTTCTCCTTCAAAGATTTTTCCAATTTCCTTGACATGCAAGCCCTATTTTGGTATAGGAACCCTGGATTTTTCCACATTTCAGGTGCGGACCATTCCCCTAGGTTGCCTAGGATCAAATACCCTTAAATGTAGTTAATGCCTTACTTGTATGATTAGGAATGCCTAAATCTGTTTACAAGACTATTGAAATTGCTTGGATTTATGGTTAATTGTTGCAATTGATTGCTATGACTCTTGATGTTGTTAGAATCTTCTACCTTATCTTGCATGCTAGAGTTTAGGTGTTTATAATTCTATATGTGCTGTTGGAATGGATTAATGTTGCACTAGTAGTGTTGTTATGATGGAATGATGGTTGGTCTTTGGCTATGATTGCTGAAAATTTGAATAAAACATGTCATGCCTTGTTAATGTGCTATTATGAGAATATTTGATCTTAGAGCATGCTTAGTAGCTGAACCGTTTTATTCTCTCTCCCTTATCTGTGTTATTTATATTTGTAAGTTGGTCCAGCTCGGAAAATGGACGAGACGAGACTGGGGTGACCACTTGAGGTTGACCATCATGGGGTTAGTACGATCGATTTGGGGTAGAATTCGGGTGACCGGGTGTAGTTTGAAGACTACGCGGGCCATGGGTGCTTAAGCTCAGCCTTCCCGACTTTCTCCTCTATCGAATGTGCTAGTCCAGCACTAGGCCGGATGTGTATGCTTTGTTTTACCATCTTCATACCCTTAAATTCGAAGTATCGACATTACCGTTGTAATAGTCCACTTAGAATCATATTGTGAATCGATCCCCAAAGTCTCATGGGCCAGGCATGGTGGTATGGGACACCGTATCCGAGTCGTCAGCCTACACAAGGGTGACGAGTCTCCCTGTAGTGACCATTAATCACCATTGGAGGCGAAAAGTCTACCATATTATTGAAGGAGTGGTGACAAGTCCATCCACCTTGATTGGGCGTGGCTAACGAGCCATTGCTAGACCATGCTTTCCTACGTAAATAACCTGAACCTTAGATCAAAGGGTTACTGACAATGATTGGCGTCGGAGCGCAGGGAGCCAGATGGTACCAATTAAACTTGGTGATAGAATGACGGTACTACGGCTTCACCAACTTACTGGATGAATTGAACTAACTAATTACTTAGCTAATCATGCATGATTCTGCATGGCAAGCATTGTACGGGTGATGGGGTGATGAGCCCCATTCACTGGTGGCTCAGTTTGTGTGGGTGATGTGGTGATGAGCCACTCACTGTTAATTGTGAAAAAAATAGTGTTCGAGCGTGCATCTGCATCTCATTCATTCATGCATTAAGACAACTAGCTTAGCTTTATTGTGTGCCTCTTGTGGAAATTCCATTACAAACATTTGATTGTACAAATATTTTATTTTGCTTGATGTCTTGAGTAACTTAGGGCAATGGAACCACTGATTTGATCACTCACTCCCGCCTTGGGATGGTGTTTTAAAACACTAAGCAATCTATCTAATTAACACAGGTACTGTCGAGGCAGACTCGCTAGTGGAGTACGAGGGTGTTGAGGATGGCAGAGACTTGTACTTTCAGTTTACTAATGACTAGGTTTAGAGGAGGGCCGCGACGGACTATTTTGGGTGCCAAGAGCCTTGGTGGTGATCCTCGTTGGCATAGCCTATATATTTTGGACTTGTGTATGCTGGGGACTTATGTGAGGTTCCCTTGTGAGTGATGTTATATCTTTTGTATTTTTGAACCCGTCTACTTCATTTTGGATTATCTTATTACATGTTATAGTTTGTTTATTGCTAGGATTATTGTTACTTAAGCCTATCATATATGATCACCGCATGTGCATCAACATATTGTGGACTTAAGATATCGAAGATTGAGCTTATCCATAACCCCTGCCATCCGGAGGCGCCACACATTGGCATTAGCTGATCATTTAGTGAAAAGGTAACTCACACATATTAGAGGGCTGAGAAAAACATTGTGATTGTTCTTACGCTTTTTGTAGGATTATGGGTGACCAATTGCAACCCTTTCATGTCATAATTAGTAATTATCTAGATTGTCATTAAATCTTGAAAGGTAGTGCCCTTGTGCTTAAAGACCTTATAGGGATTCTTCTACCGTTTGGATCTGTGATTGTTCCTTATACAATCACCCTAGGATTACTTATTGTCTGGTTATCAAAGTGGTTAGTTGTCATGTGCTTTCAGCGACCTTACAAGGAACTCACTACACCATTTTGATTCATTAGATGCCACAAGCATTTCGGACTAGGTATGTGCAAGTGACTTGAACATCATGCGATCTTTTGAATTCAATACATGGGGTTACAACTGATACTCTCCCATGAGCTAAGGCGTGGTTGGCCCAAAACCTGAATTTTTGCTCTCCGACCATCACTTTATTTTCTATCTTGGCGTGAGTGAACTAACATTGTAAGTTTAGGTAGTTTGCATAGATATTGCTTTCTGAATTCAACTACATTGAAAGCTTGAAAAAACCAAACTCATTTTTTTATGTCGCACTAGCATCCACTTGGGAATATGGAAGATTCCATGGTGCCTCGAACATTGGCTCACTTTGTATTTTTAAAAAAAAAAATGAATTTTTCATTTTTTAAGGCGAGCAATGCTTTATAGAAATTTTATTGCAAAGATTTAAAAAAAAAAAAAGTTATTGGCCGCTTATTTTAAAAATGTCTTTCTAATCTTGTAGGAAGGCTTGATCAAGCGGTGTTTATTCGACCATTGTAACACCCCATCCCTCCAATACTCGAGTATTGAATATCCTTGAGTATTACTAAGAAATTTACAATTAAAATAGAAGATCACATGTGCTTGCACACGTGTGAACTTGAAGACCTAGGGATCGCGAGCAAAAACTTAAACTTACAGGCTCGTAACTCAATTGAACTTCGTACCCTAACAGATTGAACCATATCATAACACCTGCAGGACCTGGGTCATTGGATTCTCAATCCATTAGGTCCTGACATATGATCAAAGGACGTCAGCGCTACTTAGTAGTGAACGAAATGCTCGGTATGAGTAAATGGTCAGCAGAATGCATAGGGTGGACCCTTAGGACCCAAATATAGTGAACTAAGTCGATGCATGTCAATCTAGGTCATATCGGTTGTACCGACCTAGTGGCATGAAAATAAGAGAGAATAGTGATCTATCAATCCAACCGACAACCTCCGAGAACGTGTGGTATGCTTACGAACCACCGAATCCTTTTGGGGCTATAAATGCCCTTACCCCTTTTCTTTCTTTCAATTCCCGAGTTAAAGAGTTAGAGAGTAAGGGAGGTGGAATGTGAGAGTGAGAGGAAGATTGGGTGATCGGAAGAGGATTGCCTCTCTAGATCGTCGCATGCCCATCAACCCTTCTTTTTCTCTTCTTCCCTTCCAATCCCAAGTT
The DNA here is from genome assembly GCA_003013855.2 of Liriodendron chinense. Lineage (NCBI taxonomy): Eukaryota > Viridiplantae > Streptophyta > Magnoliopsida > Magnoliales > Magnoliaceae > Liriodendron > Liriodendron chinense. Next base: position 2,729,521 of record ML058552.1, read on the forward strand.
GAGGAGTATGAGATGTTGTAGGAGGGCCTGCCTTCAATCGGTGCCTACATGTCCTGAGGCCCCGATTCGATGTGTGCATGATGGGTTTTGAGGTCCTATATGGTGTTTAGAGGTCACCAAGCTACGTGCTTGGGTTGTGGGGTGGTGTAACTGTGCTAGATCGTCCATGTGGGCCTGAGTTCAGGACCACATCGCTAAGTCAAGTTGACTTCATCGCTTGGTAAATCAGATTCTTTAATTAAACCCTAAATTGAGTAGCGATTAGAAGTTAGATTTAGGTTTGTTGATGTTAATTGGGGGGTTTTGATGTTAAGGGTTAATTTCCCCAATTTTCAACCGTAGGAGTCACCCAAATCAATGTGGTAGAACCGAGAAACTCTAACCTTAAGATGAGAATCTCCCCTTCAATCTTTCCCATAATATTTTTAGTCTTATGATAATCTTAATGTCCATTAATCATGTTGATTTACTAGTGAACCATGCGATAACCCTTGTAATCCATGTTACGTGTGTTAATTTTAAGATTATTGGAGAGAAATCCTAATTTTGGAATCCTATGTAGTGACAAATTAACATGCTTAGTTTCTATATAGATTCATTCACACACATGCACTCCTTAGAATGCTCATCTCTTGAATATGATACTTACCTTGTAGAATTTATATGAATATGAGTAATAACATGCTCGATGTGGATCAAATATGCTTGCATGACGATTGTTTAGCTTCGTAATTGCTAAAATGCTTATACATGATTTGTGTGATTGGACCTCACATATGAGACCGTGCCTCAAACTATTGGCCATCTTATATTTGAATAAAATAGAAATTGGGTTGTAGACTTACCACCTTTGTAAATTCCATAACTGTGATACAGTAAAATATCTAGTTGCATGTACGTTTCTAATGGACTCACCTATATGAGTGTCGGAGTGGGGTCGTTTCCTATGAGAATTAGAACATTCTCTAGAGCACCCATGAAACTTGGACAAATCACATGGGCGTAACGTGTTGACTCAAGAAATTCAAGTTGCTCAGAAACGTTGTGTGTGATGTGTTTAAATTGTCATTTGGGGTGGGGGGGGGGGGGGGGGGGGGGGGGGGTGGGGGTAAATTTTATCTTACTATCACTCGAAAAACCAGATATGTTTACACTAGGTAAGGTTCAATTCTCACGATATTTTTGTTGAGACATTTTGTTTCACTGATTTGCTCAATTGGTTTTCTTTTTTTTATCTTCACATTTTTCTTAATTTTTTTTTTATTTTAGGATTATTAGGAAAAAATAATTTAAAGAATTAGAAAAAAAAAAACTTGGTTTTCCTTTTTTATATCTTTTCTATTTTGTCTTGTAATGTTAGTTATTCCTATTATTTTCTAGTATTATTTTAGTGCTACATTGGAAAGGAGATGGGAAGAGAAAGCCTTTTATATTAATTCATTTTGCTTATAGTTTGTATTGGAAAGCAAGACTATGCTAAGGGAGCAACCTTGCACAGGCGCACATGGAGACCACGACTATGGTGAGGCATGATGTGACATGGTGTGGTGTGGTATGTCTTTGATTTGGACACTTTTGTTTTCTTTGCATAGATGACATCACGCGCATGCACACGTGAGTAGAGAGCCACCATACACTAACACAATAAATGAGCCATCATGCATAGATATGTCATTACTGTAGCACCTCACATGTACCTCTTAACTAACTGCTATCTCTTATCTCTTTATAAAGGCTTCTCGACTTCCCATTATACACATAGAAAACTATCTTCTACTCCGTTTTTCTACTTTTTGGGTTTTTCTATGTACCTTTGCTTTTAGGCAAACCAAAAGGAGCAAACTTGGGTTCTATAGCTGAGATTTGTCATGAACCTGATTTAAGCCATTCTTCGTGGAGAAAGTTGTTATATCTCAGGGGCAGAGTTGTTGAGACCTAGTGCATTGAGGATCTTTCTTGTGGGGGCAAATTTGTCCTTAAAACAATTATTGTAATGTGCCTCAGCTCTTTAGATAATTCTTTTACTGTTTATTATCTGTGATATTTCTATTTTTTGTTTTATCTCCAACATATGGTTGTGAACAGAGAAGAGGGAGTTAGATCTAGTTCTCATGCCTAGCAAGATGTTGGAACTGGCAAATTTGTGACAATGTTGCAGTGGTACGAAGCCCCAATGGCAATGATATCAAAAAATGACAAACGACGGAATGAATGGATGTTGTTAGTATGACTCTCAATAATGATAAGAAGTATCATTGCCGATCGTCAGAGGAGGAGAAGCGTCATTGCAGTGGTGTAGCTATCGATAATGAGGAAGGATCATAGTTTGACTCCTAGAGAGAGTCAACTGGAGTTAATGGCATCAACATTCCTAGTCTAATGGCTAACTAGAAGGGGGTGGCGATGGTGCTAATTCATGGTGGAAAAGACGATGTTCAAAGCATCGAACTTTGGTTCATGACAGAAAAAACGGCAATTAGAATGTCGTTGAATCTCAGCAGGTTCGAAGACAAGTAGGGTATTGGATGGTCATGATGCGGTGGTGGTGAGCTCGACGGGAGTAAAAAAGGAAGATGATACATACAATCCTAGTGTATGCACTCTGATATTGCAAGAACAAGATCTTTTCATTGGAATGAGAACGTAACCTAGATTAATGGCTCATATCAATAGATTACTATCATGCCATACTAAAATGCAATTAATCTTTTTATTGCATAAATTTCTCTATGAATGGATGCATATACATTAATGATATATTGTATGTAGACAAATGAAAATAAAATCTCTTAATTTTGAAAATCGATTAATCAGGCAATTAGCCTGCTAAAATATCCTAAATGATATCCTTAGTGCTGTCGCACAAATCTGGACAACCAATGAGGTCAGTTGAGGCTGGCCTTGTAACCTTTCACCCTCTTGTTTTCCTTGAATGGAGGACGCAAGAGATCCTCCTGAGTTACCCGAAACCTGCAAGAGAAGAGCAGAGTAGGCAAAGGGAGAGGTGCCACTGTACAACTGGGGACTCTCTAATGCCTAAGTTAGGTTTTGGGGAGTATTAATGTAAAGGGGTTTAGGGCTTGTTTGATTTCTAAATTACAACGAAAATGCATTGTAAATAGGTCATCATTACTTCCCCTAGTATTTACCTCTCCTTGAACCGAGGTTGACATTGACACCAAAATTGTTTTGGCGCAAAGAGGAGGCGGGAATAAAATTTCGATGCAAAAATTGTGAGGCCCACAGTGATTTATTGTTCATATCCATACCTTCCATCCATTTTGCCAACTCATTTTGGGGCATGATCCAAAATATGAGGTAGATCTAAAGCCCAAGTGAACCACACCGCATTAAACAGTGGGAATTGAATGCATATCGTTGATAATTGCTTAGGGGCATAGAAATTTTGGATCAAGTTGATCTTTATGTTTTCCCTCTATCCATATCTGCATGTTCTCATTAATAGGTTGGATGAGAAATAAACATTAGTGTGGGCCCTACATAAGTATTGACTTTCAACAGATGAGGCCCGTTAGGACCACTATTTCACGTGGTGTGGTCCATTTGAATTGTGGATATACCTCATTTTTTGAAGCATGCCCTGAAATGAGCTCGTGGAATAGATGAACGGCATGGATATAACATATTTATCTTAGTGGGCTCCATATTTTCGTAGGAATAGAAATACACCAAGCCTATTTAAAATTGGCACAACTTTTGATGAAGTAATTCCTCTGAAAACCAAACGTGGTTAAAAAGTTATAATGACCAGTTTACAGGTATTTACTTGTAAAAATGAAAATCAAACAGCCCTAAAATAACATTTCTCAATGGATGGACGGTGTGGATAAAACACATACATGACTGTGAACCCCACAAAGCCCTTGATAGGACCGTCCATCTCCGGCTAGCTCTAGGTGGGGTAGTACCCATTCCCCGTCCCTCTCCTCAGTTCTCCTTTTCCTTCTTCCCTCTCTTTTCATCTCTCGCTCCTCCAATGTTACTGGTCATGAGCCTTAAGATGGATACAGGATCGTGAATTGCAGACTCTTTGTAGGTGGGCCACATGATCTGGAGATCCATATCCGTTATCTAATGAGCCCCACTATGATGGTAAGTGCTCCAAAAATCTCATGCATTGGAAAATTGTGGACCCTTTGATCGGTGGTTGAGGATAGAGATTTGTGAAAAATACAATGAAGGCCCCCACTCAATGGAAAATGACAAAACATTGGACGGCCAGGATCTTTCATTGTGGAAATTTTATGAAGCATTCCCTGTCCCTAGAGGGGTTCATTATATCAGTATCCCTAGATGTACAAGATTTCTCATCAGACACTAGATTTAGTCTAGTGTCTAGTGTGGTTTTTGGTGAAAATTCGAACGGTCTAATTTTAGTGCCTACCTATTAACCCGAAGCAGATGAGCCCACCGTGAAGTATGGGTTTTATCCACACCGTCCATCCATTTTTCCAAATCATTTTAGGATATGTGCCCAAAAATGCATCAGATTAAAAGCTCAAGTGGACCACACCACAGGAAGCAACAGTGATAATGACACTCCCTGTTGAAACCTTCGTAGGGGCCACTGTCACATTTATTTGCCATCCAATCTGTTCATAATCTCATATGGACCTGGATGAAGGGAACCACAAATATCAGTTTCATCCAAAACTTGTGGCTCCCAAGAAGTTTATAACGGTGGGAGTTCAATCCCCACTGTGTAGTCCACTTGAGACTTGGATCTGCCTTATTTTTGGGTTCATAATCTAAAATGATTCGGAAAAATAAGATGAACGACGTGGATAAAACAGTGGACCTCACAGAGAGCTTTGTCAAGATGGGTTATCGTTCAGGTGGGCGGCGGACGCAATCCGCGTCTCTATCAACCATTCTGCTCAGCCAGTCGAAGTTGTTTTCAACAAGGGTTGAGTCGACCTGTGCGCGTCTATTGGGTGGGAGGTAGATAAGGTTACGGCAGAATCAACAACTAAGCCACAACACGTGAGTATCACGTGCGGCAGCATTGATACTCTGCCCGAGTATGATCATCCGTACACATGCACACATCCACGTTAAACATTAAACTTACATACTAAAAATCATTCAAATGGTGGGACTGTTGGGTGCGTTTCACACAAACCTTCGGATCTCGCCCCCCAATACACTAGAATTATGGACTATGCTAATGCAATAATCAATAACAAAGATTAACCACATGAACACAAAGAGTTTTTACGTGGAAAACCTCTCTAAAGAGGTAAAAACCATGGGACCTAGTCCAGATCAACAATCCACTATCTCAGGGAACTGTTACAACCGATCACAAGCACACACCACTTGGATCAAACTTCTTCACCCACGCAGGGATGGATAAACTACAAGAGAATAGTAAAGGAGAAACGATCTCACCGATCCCGAGGACGTAGAAGCGTTGAGACGACCGTTGCGCAGAAGAATCCTTCTTCAAGCAACTTCTCCCTTCTACAAGCTTCCTCTTTCTCTCTCTTCTCTTTCTCTCTTCCTCTTTTTCTCTCTTTCTCACCTTGGACGTGTTAGCAACCTAATGGGATGCCCTAATCCCGTTTTGGAACGCTTAAATACAAAAAAACGGAGGAATTAGAGCCGAATATGGAAACTACGTACAAGCAGTCCGCGCCGGGTCGGGCGCCCGGTCACCAGACCGTCGGGCGCCCGGACAATAAAAAAACAGTCCAGTGTAAAAACATGAGAAAGAAACCAATTTCGGGCGCCCGGCCTGGTCATCGGGCGCCCGATCACCAAAACCGTCGGGCGCCCGACAATGGACAAAACAGTCCAGCAGCGTAGCTGCCCAGAAACATGAATTCCTGTCGCCTGGCCACAATGAGGCCCGGGCGCCCGGCCACTCCCAGTCCACTCTCTCTCCTCTGACAGAAATGAGGAGGAAAACTCCATCAAATCTCCCCCTTTTTGACTCAGGAGAAATTTGCCTTCTTCAAGCCAGTCAGGTTTCTGCAAACCTCAAACTTGCCCTTGAGCAAAGCCTTGGTCATCATGTCTGACCTGTTATCGTCCGTATGGACCTTCTCAAGTTGTAACACCTTCTGTTCAAAAGTATCCCTGATCCATTGATACCGAATCTCTATGTGCTTCGACTTGGAATGCTGACTTGGATTCATGCTCAAGTGTATAGCACTTTGGCTATCGTAATAGACCACGTGCTCCTCCTGCTTCAGGCTGAGTTCCTGTAGGAACCTCTTCATCCAAAGCATCTCTTTGCATGCTTCTGTGACTGCAATGTACTCGGCCTCTGTCGTCGACAATGCTACGACCTTCTGTAGCTTGCTCTACCAAGAGACCGCTCCCCCTGCAAACGTGAACATGAACCCCGATGTAGACTTCCTGGAGTCTATGTCACCTGCCATATCTGCATCTGTGTAGCCTTCTAACACAGGTTTTCCGTCACCATAGCATAGGCTCAACCTGGATGAGCCTTTCAGATACCGCAGTATCCACTTCACTGCTGCCCAATGTTCCTTGCCAAGATTGGCAAGATACCGGCTGACAACACCAACCGCATATGCTATGTCTGGGCGCGTACACACCATAGCATACATCAAACTTCCTACCGCTGACGCGTAGGGTATCTTCCGCATCACTTCCACTTCCACCTTCGTCTTGGGACACTACTTGTCGCTCAATTTGAAGTGACTATCCAGTGGAGTACTGACCGGCTTCGCTGCATTCATGTTGAACCGCTCTAGGACTTTCTCAATATACCGCTCTTGTGACAGCCAAAGCTTCCTGCTGCTTCTGTCATGGGTTATCTTCATTCCTAGGATCTGTTTTGCCGGGCCCAAGTCTTTCATCGCAAACGACTTGCCCAACTCCTGTTTCAGCCCGTCAATCTTCTTGATGTCTTTTCCCATGATGAGCATGTCATCAACATACAATAGCAGAACTAAGAAATCACCGTCTGAGAACTTGCGTGTGAACACACAGTGGTCCGACTCCGTTCTGTCATATCTATGCTTTAACATGAACGAGTCGAACTTCTTGTACCATTGCCTAGGAGCTTGCTTCAGCCCATACAAGCTCTTCCTAAGCCTACACACCATATGCTCTTTGCCCTTGACTTCGAACCCTTCTGGTTGACGCATGTAGATCTCTTCTTCTAGGTCACCATGGAGAAAGGCAGTTTTGACATCTAACTGCTCTATCTCCAGATCCATACTAGTCGCCAACCCAAGCAACACCCGAATGGATGTCATCTTCACCACTGGTGAGAATATCTCCTCGAAGTCTATTCCTTTCCTCTGACCAAACCCTTTCACCACAAGTCTGGCCTTGAACCTTGTCTGTGAATTCTTCTGCTCATTCTTCTTTCTGAACACCCACTTGTTGCTCAGAGCTTTCTTGCCCTTAGGTAATTGCACCATATCATAGGTGTGGTTCTTATGCAAGGATTCCATCTCCTCTTGCATAGCTTTCAACCACTCCCCTCTTATGCTCGTCGGCTAGGGCCTCAGAATAGTCTTCTAGCTCTCCCCCATCTGTGAGCATAATGTACTCATGCGGCGAGTACTTCTTGGATGGATGTCTGTCCCTTGATGTCCTTCTCACCTGTGGCTCAACAGGTGGATCAAGTTGGGGCTGCTCCCCCTGTCCATCTTCTGTAGGGACTCCCTCATCCTCTGCACCTTGCTGTACTCCCTGTCATCAGGCACCACGGGAGGAATAATCGGATCCATGTCCTCCAGTTCACCTGAACTGGGTTGGGTCTTCACTGGCTTTTTAATGTCTTCAATACACTGATCTTCAATGAAAACCACATCTCTGCTCCTGACGAGCTTCTTCTTGGTTGGATCCCACAACCTGTAACCAAACTTCTCATCACCGTACCCTAAGAACACACACTGCTTGATCTTCATATCGAGCTTGGACCTCTCGTCCTCTGGTACGTGAACGGATGCCCTGCATCCAAACACCCTGAGATGACTGTACGATGGATCACGTCCGGTCCACACCTTCTCAGGTACTTCTCCATTCAACGGGGCTGATGGACACCTGTTTATCAAATACACCGCCGTGTGCATTGCTTCTCCCCAGAACATCTTGGGCAACTTTGCATGGGATAACATGCATCTGATTCTCTCTACAATGATGCGATTCATTCGCTCAGCCACACCATTATGTTGGGGGGTTTTGGGAACTGACTGTTCATGCCGTATACCCAGTGACTTGCAATACTCGTGGAAGTCACCTATGTATTCACCACCATTGTCAGTGCGGATGCACTGCAATGATCTGCCTGTCTCCCTCTCGACCATAGCATGAAACAGTTTAAACACACCAAAGACCTCGTCCTTGGATTTCAAAGCATACACCCAAACCCTCCTAGATGCATCATCTATAAATGTGACAAAATACAATGCCCCACCCATGGTTTTTGTCCTCATAGGACCACAAACATCAGAATAAACCAAATCTAATGCATGTACTTTATTAGTATGAGAAGCAGTTTTAACAAAAGAAACTCTATGCTGTTTCCCAGATAAATAGTCAATACAGGTTTTGAGAGGTATACCTGTCACGTCTGGAAGGAGCTGCTTCTTCGCTAGTAGCTGAAGTCCTTTTTTCACTCATGTGGCCTAGACGCCTGTGCTATACGTCAGTAGCTGAATCTTCCACTGCGTTCAATCCACCCTTGCATACACTGACACTTGCCTTGTAAAGGGTGCAACACTTCTTTCCTCTGGCTGCGATCATTGAACCCTTGATGAGCTTCCAAGCGCCCACCAGCAAACCGGCTTTCATAGCCATCATCATCCAGTCTTCTCGTCGACATCAAGTTGAGGCGAAGGTCTGGAATGTATCTCACATCCCTGAGAACTAATGTGCAGCCCACATCTGTCTTCAGACAAATATCACCGACCCCTATGATCTTCGAAACACCAGAATTTCCCATCTTCACTGTCCTATAGTCACCTGACTTGTAGCTTGTGAAGAAATCTCTGCATGGAGTCGCATAAAACGAGGCTCCCGAGTCTATCACCCAGTCGGTGTCCTGACTCGAAGTCGTGAGACAAGTATCGTGATCTGCCGAAAGAATAACAACAACTTCACCATCTGAGGCGACCGCAGTAGAATCTGAATCATCTTCCTTCTCCTTTCCTTTACCCTTCTTATCACTCTTCTTCTTGTGACATTCATCTTATAGTGGCCCTTCTTACCACAATTCCAGCATTCAACATCTTTCCTGGCAACTGACTTGCCTCTTGATTTATCTCGGGCCTTTCCGCCCTTTCTGTTCTTTCCTCTCCCCCAATCTTGTGTCACAAGGGCCTCTTGTTGAGCAGGCCCTAGGGACTTCCTCCTTGTCTCCTCATTGAAGAGATAGGTTGTTACCTGATCCATGAATACCTTTCCGTCTGGCACGGAGTTACTTAGAGACACCACTAATGTCTCCCAACTGTCAGGCAATGAGCTAAGCAGTAGCAAAGCCTGAAGTTCATCATCCAGGACCATCTTCATGGCGGAGAGCTAGTTCACAATGTTGCTGACCTCATTCATGTGTTCAGTCACAGAACCACCATCTTTGAACTTGATATTCACAAGTCGTCTTATCAGGAAAATCTTATAGCCGGCTGTCTTCCTCTCATACAGCCCTTGCAATTTCAGCCATAGGCTAGCGGCTGAGGTCTTTGTAGACACATGGTGGAAAATCGAATCATCCAACCATTGTCTAATGAACCCCACCACCTTCCGGTCCACTTTCTTCCAATCATCATCTGACATATCCTTTGTCTTCGCCGATATGCCTAGAATTGGAGCATACAAGTCCTTGCAATAGAGCAAGTCCTCCATCTTAGCCTTCCATATGGTCCAATTAGAACCATTGAGGCTGATCATCCTTGATGAGCCACCTTCCATAATTCAGAACCGATCCCACACCGTTCAAACAACCTGAACTCTCTGATACCACTTTGTTGGGTGCGTTTCACACAAACCTTCGGATCTCGCCCCCCAATACATTAGAATTATGGACTATGCTAATGCAATAATCAATAACAAACATCAACCACATGAACACAAAGAGTTTTTACGTGGAAAACCCTCTAAAGAGGTAAAAACCACGGGACCTAGTCCAGATCAACAATCCACTATCTCAGGGAACTGTTACAACCGATCACAAGCACACACCGCTTGGATCAAACTTCTTCACCTACGCAGGGATGGATAAACTACAAGAGAATAGTAAAGGAGAAATGATCTCACCGATCCCGAGGACGTAGAAGCGCTGAGACGACCGTTGCGCTGAAGAATCCTTCTTCAAGCAACTTCTCCCTTCTACAAGCTTCCTCTTTCTCTCTCTTCTCTTTCTCTCTTCCTCTTTTTCTCTCTTTCTCACCTTGGACGTGTTAGCAACCTAATGGGATGCTCTAATCCCGTTTTGGAACGCTTAAATACCAAAAAAAGGAGGAATTAGAGCCGAATATGGAAACTGCGTACAAGCAGTCCGCGCCGGGTTGGGCGCCCGGACAATAAAAAAACAGTCCAGTGTAAAAACATGAGAAAGAAACCAATTTCGGGCGCCCGGACCAACATGGTCGGGCGCCCGGCCGGGTCATCGGGCGCTCGGTCACCAAAACCGTCGGGCGCCCGGTAATAGACAAAACAGTCCAGCAACCTAGCTGCCCAGAAACATGAATTCCGGTCGCCCGGCCACAATGAGGCCCGGGCGCCCGCCACTCTCTCTCCTCTGACAGAAATGAGGAGGAAAACTCCATCAGGGACCAATGTAGATCTCAAACCAAATAAATAAATAAATATGAAGTAATGATATTATTTTATGACTATTTTTTTTTTTATCAAGTGATTGGTTGAAATGATAAGTAGTCAGTGGTCTAATTTCAATCCACGAATTTCTTCTAATTAACGGTTAAAATGGTAATATCAATCCAAATATTGACCGTGTATTGGACACTGATCGGGTACTAACCCTGCCCATCCCTAGTTGGGCTCTGAGGGGCCACTGTGATGCATGGGCTTTATCCACACTACCCATCCATTTTTCCATATCATTTTAGGGGTTGTTTGTCTTCCATTTACTTAGGTAAATAGTGATAAATATGTAATAATAAATTGCATGGCTGTTTAAAAATAATTCACTTTATATTTATGCCTTGATTTTTTAGATCACTTTTTTTTTATGTAGTTAGAGATTGAGCAACAATAATTTGTGAGACCCACCATGATTTATTTGTACAATCCATGTCGTCCATTTGTCTTATCAGCTCATTTGAGCTGATTAAATAAGGTTGATTACAAGTTCATGCAGATCACAACACGGGAAATATGGTGGATAATGACGTCTATGGTTGAAAGGTGAAAACTTCCCAAGGCCCACAATGATGTGTGACAATTATCCTACTTGTCCATAAGATCAGATGGACATAGATGAAGGAAAAAAATACAAATATCATATTCATTCAAAACTTCTTTGGCCTTGTTGGGATTTATAAGGCCCACCCAATAAACCCGGATCAACCCTAGGTGTTAGAAAAATGGATCTAACACCACCTGTCAAACCGCGCGCTTTGCAGAAGCACATACATGAATATGAAATATGGAACAATCACAGTATAATAATAGAATAACTAAACTATAATTAAGTAAGCACACGATACAAGATGTTTTACATGGAAAACCCTTACGGGAAAAAAATTATGGCGCAAAGAGACAGAGATCCACTATAATCAAAAGCCTTAGAGTTATACACCACTCACCTTCTTCGATTACAGACTTCTCGATCTCCTCTTGCGATGCACCTCCTTTAGAACTCCATCCCAAACCCTTACAAGTATCAAAAATCATCTCTGTGGATGCTCGCCTTTCCACGCTCCCGACCCTTCCTTTCGAAAAGTGGGTGCGTGAATCACTGTTGTGCCACTGACTCGCCTTTTTCTCGAGAGCTTTTTCGGTTCTCGTGTTAAACTGGATATGTTTAGATGAGTTCATATAAGACCAGAGTTTCCACTAGCCATTTACTTCAAATCTACAGTCAGATAAACCCCGTAGAAACGTTAGAGAAGGGAATCCGAAGATTCCTTTCTCTAAAATGACTCTTTTTTATACAATTACAAGGTGGGAAGGTGTTAGGCACCAACTCTGCCCAGTACCGAGGTACAGTCTTTACTTCACAGAATCGAACTAATACTTGAAAGTCTAATTTAATCCTCGTACATTCTCATGAATGATGTGATGCATGAATATGGGTCTGAACAGTAAGAGTTTCTGATGGACAAGTTTCCATTAACAGGCAAGCCCTAGAGCATACGCTCGAATTGACAGGTGCTTTATGTGAGATGCATGTTGTGTGTTTGATCAATCAAAGTTTATAATGAATGAATTTTGGGCAAATCAGCAAACTTCAAAGCATATGACCTGATCAAGTACTTTGAGTGGAATGATAAGCAGGGGGGTTGGAAGAATAAGAAATGTTGCACTTATGCTAGATACAAATGAGATTATGCTAGTGAGGGTAGTTGAATGGATGGAGGTGTGTGGACCCTCGCCGATTTCCCCGAGCTCCCACACGACGACGTTTTCCCTTTCCTTTCGGAAGAAGAAGAAGAAGAGGTGCGTGCGTGCGAAATCGCCGTTTGTGCCATTGGTTTGCCTCGTTCTCGAGGGCTTCGTTTGGTTGTCGTATTGAGCTGGATGCGTTTAAGTGAATTTATATAAGACCAGAGTTGCCACTAGCCAGTTACTTCGAATCTACAGTCGGCTAGACCCCGTAGAAACGTTAGAGAAGGGAATCCGAAGATTCCTTCCTCTAAAATGACTCCTGTTGATCTGCGGTCAGAGATTCAAGGTAAGGGATCACGGTTACAGGGTGGGAAGAGGTTAAGCACCCCACACACTGCCCGTACCGAAGTACGGTCTCTACTTCACAGAATCGATCGGATACTTGAAAGTCTAGTTTAATCCTCGTATATTCTCATGGATGACATGATGCATGAATGTGGGTCTGAACAGTAAGAGTTTCTGATGGGCAGGTTCCAATAACGGGCAAGCCCAGAGCGTACGCTCGAACTGACAGGTGCTTAATATAAGACGTATGCAGTGTGCTTGAGTAATCAAGGTGCTTGTAGTGAAGCAGGGGGGTTGGAAGGAAAGTAAATGTTACACTTATGCTAGATGCAAATGAGATGATGCTGGAAAATGAGTAGCTGGGTGGACGGAGGTGTCGCAAGGGTTTGCTTCGAGTGGCTGGATCAAGACTTGGGTGGCTTGGGAGGCTTGGACCAGTGGTCAGGCTGAGATGGACCAGGGCTAGACTCTCCTCACTCGGGCTCTCCTTGGTGGAAAAATGGGCTAAGGGGTGGATGAGGACTCGGACCGCACCCGGACTAGCTGGACTTGAAGGGCCTCGAATGGATTCTTGAAATGAGAAGGGGAGGGGGTATTTATAGCAGCAGAGAGTGGCAGCTCTCGTAATTTTGTCCGGGCGGCCTGCCATGGGCCGCCCGTACGGCCGCTCCTCGGTTTCTAGCGAGTACGGCCGTTCCCTCGGGGCTGCTGTTGGACTCGCTGGTCGACTCAGTGAGTTGACTCAGCGGGTCGACTCGGTGGTTTGACTCGACGGGTTGACTCGACGGGTTGACTCGGTGTTTTGACTCGACGGGTTGACTCGACGGGTTGACTCAGCGGGTTAACTCAGCGGGTTGACTCAGCGGGTTGACTCGGCGGGTTGACTCAGCGAGTTTGACTTTTTTAGGATTTTTTGACTGGCCTTTTTTCTGGGGGGTTTTTCAGGGTGGTGTTTAGGACTGGGTTGACTGGGTTCAGGCTTGAACTGGGCTATGGAATGGGGCTTACAAGGATGAGTTTGGCTGAGTTTGGACTTGGGATTTGGGGGTATGGTCCTCCGTTCAACCAGCTATCTCTACCAACAGTGTAGCCGAAGGTGGGGTGTCTACAGATGCCCCTCTTTGGCAGAGGTTGCGTGCAACCGAATGCCAAAGCGAGTGGACACCCCACTTCTAACCCGGTCATTCATAGATCATGTTCTGAAATCTTTGCTTGCCTTTGCATCTATGCCAGTTGATCGTCTGGAAATCGATCACTCGCACATACCGCGGAAGTTTGGAGAAAACGTTGCGATTGTCCCTACAGTTTGCTGCAACCTGGGTGCCCAATCGCAACCCTTCCATTCCCGATCGGTACTAACATCGGAAAGGTACAGCAGAGCCTCTGCGTCGACAGTCTTACGAGGATGCTGACCCCGAGACTGATTATGTGATGTTTGATGTTTTCCCAGATCACTCCAGGAGTACTTGTTTCGCTTGACCGTCAAAGTGGTTAGACGCCCTGCGTCAGATAGTCTTACGGGATTCTACTACGCCGAGTTGGACTCAGTCAAGGTACTTCAGGCATCCACGCCTAGGTATGTGCGGGTGGGCTCTTTCCACCCGATCTGCTGGTTTCGATGCTTAGTTTGCAATTCATTCTTTCCTTGATTGTGGTCTGGAATCTTTGTTGTCCTTTGTATCTGAGTCAGTTGATTGTCTGGAAATTGATAACTCGCACATACCGCGAGAGTTTGGAGAAAACGTTGCGATTGTCCCTGCAGTTTGCTGCAACCTGGGTACCCAATCGCAACCCTTCCATTCCTGATCGGTACTAACACCGGAAAGGTACAGCAGAGCCTCTGCGTCCGTAGTCTTACGAGGTTGCTGACCCTGAGACTGTTTGTGTGATGTTTGATGTTTTCCCAGATCACTCCAGGAGTACTTGTTTCGCTTGACTGTCAAAGTGGTTAGACGCCCTGCGTCAGATAGTCTTACGGGATTCTACTACGCCGACTTGGACTCAGTCAAGGTACTTCAGGCATCCACGCCTAAGTATGTGCGGGTGAACTCTTTCCACCCAATCTGTTGATTTTGATACTTGGGTTACAATTCATCGTTTCCACCTGTTCAAATGGTTTCTGTGACCGAGCCTTTTGGCTTTCATCTTTTGTATCTTGGCATGTGGCACGACCGCACTGACACTGGAGTTCAGTTCGATCGTACTTTGAGTGCATTGGATCCGATGGTCTCTGGGGAAACCGCGAGACATCGGATCTTATTTGATTTTTGCGTCGGCTCCTACCCAGAGATATGGAAGATCTCCTGGTGAGTTGGAGGCAGAACGCTCTACTGAGAAAATATTTTTGGATTTTGAAAAGATACCCACTCTGGGGAGTGATACTCCGTGGGTTTTTTATTTGCAAATAGAAATATTTTTTGTCTTTTTGAAATGAAAATCTGGTTTGCACGTGCCTCCACTAGGGATGCCTGTGGGGCTTTTGGCTAACCGACTTTTATTTTGAAAGCAGGTAAACATGATGATTGATGCGATGGATGCTGATGCATGGAGATGCATGATGAATGCATGGCTTGGCTCATTCTCTTTCAGTTTGATGATTTTGCTTTTGCTGGAGATGCAGAGAATTTTGAGCTTATTGCTTGCAGGGTTGTACTCCCTTGGGGATTTTTCTTTTTGATACGGAGGTTTGGACAGCGGGTTGGTCAAGATCCCGACCCGTGGTCGATCAGGTCCATCGTCCCAAGACGCTGTTTCTTTGCTAATGAGAATGTACGAGGATATCATTCGACTTCAAGATGTTGTTCTGGGCATACATGTGATTGAGATGGTGTTCGGTTGCCCGTTTTGGTCAAGATTCCAATTTGCGGGCGATTGGATCCGTCATCCCATACTGTGAAGAGAGTGGAGTTCAAGACTCCTGAAGTGTAGTGCTGGGGCTAATTTTTGTGATTTTTGTAAATATGTGGTCCGAATCTTTACCTGAGAGGGTAGGGATTGGTTTATTGAAAACACAGTAAATATTTTTGTATCTTTGAGGATATTTTCTTCGAAAGCAAGAGGAATATTTTTTGTGATTTTTTGACAATATTTTGATTGAAAGCAAGGAAAATATTTTTGTGATTTTTGAAGAGGTGATTTTGCAATGTTTTTTTTTTTTTTGTATTTTGTGATTTTTCTGAAATGCAGGGAAAAGTGTGGAATTTTCATCCACTTCCAGCTTCTACTGCTGGTAAGGCACCCGATCCATTTTACGTCAGCGAGCAAGACGAGTCTCACACAGTTAAGTGCCGTAGTTTTACATCTTCGGATGAGGGGATTTTGAGGGTTTTCAGTCAACACACCCACAAAGTTGCCTGTTCCCATGTGCAATGCACATAGACCACGTATCGTCCGACGGACTCCTTCGGCCACAAAATGAGCCACATCCTCACATTTCCCTTAGTCAATCCAGTTTGGGGTCTTACGTTGCTCACAATTCCGTGAGGGTGAGCTCCACCTCCCAACAGCCTTAATCCCCTTCATGAGTTCTAGGAACAGGGAACATCCGTCAGCTTCAACAGCGACTTCCAAATCAAGGTTGTCTATCACGGTGCGTTCAACACGAACAGGATTGCGGAGTTCTGCCCGCCATAGCCCTTACCTATTTAAGAGATTCCAGACACCCGTACGATCAAGTGTCAGCCATGCCTGGAACAGGTTAGGAAAGAAAGCCCCCGAGAAGTTAATCCCAGTGTAGTTTAAGGTCTTCGGACCGCTGGGGATAAATTGGTGCGTTTGAAACTAGTGGTGAAAATTTTTTTTTGTTTTATATTGTATCTATATTTTTTTTGTTTTGAAAAGGTTCCAGACTTCAACTCGGGTAATCGAGATTGACACTGGTTTTTATGGAAAGCTTTAAAATATTTTTAGTATTTTCGAAATGATCCGGGTTATCAGACCTTGATTTCAACGGTCGAGGCCGATGCCGGTTTTTAGTTGAAAGCGAGAAAGGTCCCCCGAGAAATTAATCCCAGTGTAGTTTAAGGTCTTCGGACCATGAAACTGTACAAAGAAGGGCAAACATGTTTTTTTTTTTTTTTTTTTTGGAAAAATGTCCGGTGTCAGCGGATGGACAATCCAGACTGATGCCGATTTTTATTGAAAATCTCTCGGGATGTCGATCCCGACGTAGTTTAAGGTCTTCGGACCAAAACTTTAAAAGCGGGGCTGGTAATATATTTTTATGATTTTTGAAAATGTCCGGAGTCATTGATCTTGATGTGAGCAAACAAGACCGACGCCGGCTTTTATTGAAAATCTCTCGGGATGTTGATCCCGACGTAGTTTAAGGTCTTCGGACCCAGACTTAGTAAAAGGGGGGGCAAACACATTTTTTGTT
The DNA here is from genome assembly GCA_003013855.2 of Liriodendron chinense. NCBI lineage: Eukaryota > Viridiplantae > Streptophyta > Magnoliopsida > Magnoliales > Magnoliaceae > Liriodendron > Liriodendron chinense. The sequence goes on from ML058552.1 coordinate 2,746,757, forward strand.
TTTTCGAAATGATCCAGATCATCAGATCTTGGCCTGAAAGGCTGGGATCGATGTTGGTTTTTATTGAAAATCTCTCGGGATGTTAATCCCGACGTAGTTTAAGGTCTTCGGACCAAAACTTTGTACAAGGGGGGCAAACATATTTATTGTTTTATTTATTTTTATTTTTTGAAATGATCCAGATCATCAGATCTTGGCCTGAACGGCTGGGATCGATGTTGGTTTTTATTAAAAATCTCTCGGGACGTTGATCCCGACGTAGTTTAAGGTCTTCGGACCCAAAACTGTGTACAAATAAGTGTTGGAAATGCATAAATATATTTTTTTGTGGTTTTCGAAAATACCCGGTGTCGTCGGATCTTGATTCGAGCAATCAAGACCAATACCGGCTTTTATTGAAAATCTCTCGGGATGTGAATCCCGACGTAGTTTAAGGTCTTCGGACCCAAAACTGTACATAAGAGCAACAATCCAGGTTGGAGACTGCGGGAATTCTCTTTGGAATGGTTCGGATCATCAGGTCATACCTTTGGATGGTTGAGATCATTGTTTGACCAAGTCAAATTTTCCTTTCTTTTTCTTGGAAATCCCATGGAACTTTTCCACATCATCAACCCAATTTCTCACCCATTTCTCATGAGATGAGATTTTGGTGAGATTTCTTCCTTTTTCTCACCCTTCTCTTCCATCACTTCATTCTTACATGAAGGTACAAGATTCACTTACAACCACCCTTCCCAAGGAGGAGTTCTTCCCAAGGAGAGGAGGTGAGAAGTCACCTCACTTAGGTGGAGGCTAGGACGGCCTCCCATGGGCCGCCCGCCCGGTCTGTGCCTCCTGGTCTCTTCAGGGGGCTGGGTAAAAGGGTGCCCTCCCCTTTTCTATATAACATGGGGCACCCCCCCCCCCCCCCCCCCCCCCCCCCCCCTCAAACGTGCAATCTCTCTCTTCTTTCTCTCATACTCTTTCTTTCTTCAAGTTTCCTTTCTCATCTTTGGTGGTCCTTTGCTCTTCTCAAGTGGTGGGCCTTAGAGAGGTCTTGGGACAGCAAGGTGGTCCTTCTTTGGTGAGTGGTAAAGGTATGGACCACTTCCTTTCTCTTTCTTGTCCTTTTCCATCTTCATTGTCTCTTCTCATGGTCCTTTTTCTTTTCTTCATGTAGCTATTCCAAGAGGTGTGAAGGTGGGCCCAAGTATTCTCGACCTTTTTCTAGATCTCAAGTCTCTTTCAAAGGTGGTGTATGGAGAAGGACATTGCAAGCTCTCCACTTCATCATTTTTTTCTTTCTTCTTTTCACACTCCCCTTATGTATATGTAAAGGGTGATTTTGCCATGTCACCAAGTGTTCATGGCAAAATACTCTATCTTTTTCATGGGAGTTGGGCCTCTTTTCATATGTATCAAATGGGCTCAAAGTGAAGTCATGGCCCTTGGTGTATTTGATGGGCCCAATGCTTCATTTTGGGCTCCCTCATGCTTTCTTGCCCTTGTCATTTTTCCTTTGGAGCTTTCTTTTTTTTTTTATCTTCTTTCCAAGATTTGGGCCCATGGGCATGGTAGGGCCCATTTCAAGTTTTGAGCTCATGGGGTTCACTTTGGGTGACCCCATCTTTCTTCATTTGTGTATGGACCAAGGTGACTAGCCCATTCTTCATTTTGGATCTCAAGTGGGCTAGTTTTCCTAGTTGGGCCTTTATAGACAAGTGGCCCAAGTCTTCCACTATCTCTTGATTATGATGTACATCCTTGTACAAGGTGTAGTGGGCTCCTTGGAGTTTTTCATGTGGATGGGCTTTTGGGCCTTCTTTGGAATTTGGACACTTTTTTGAACCATGTGTGCCCCACTACACTTTGTTCATGTGGGATTTTTCTTTTCATGCTTTTTCTTTTGATGGATGGAGGACTTGAGTTACTTGACCATCTATAAGTCCCATGAGTGAGTTGTTCCCACAATCTCACTAGTTTCAAATGGTTTTCCTTGTGGTAGGAATGTGGTTCTCAAGAGTTTCCCTCTAATGTTATCAATCTCGAATGGATGATCCTCAAGTGAGCTATCCATACAACCATAGCTCCTTGAACTTTTCTATGGGGGCTTGGTGGATCACCCATCATCATTCAAATATGAGTGATTTCTTCTTCCATTTGTGAGAAGGAATGGTACCCATAAGTTGCCCATTTTTGTCCCCATGCTTTGGGACATTTTGGATTTTGATTTTCAAGTGGACTATGTGTATCATTCTTAGCCATTTTTATGATGGTTGGGTGACTCATCAAGCCATGCTCTTTTGTGCTCAAATGGTCTCCCTTTTTGGTGAAGAAGTTGGTGCACATAAGTTGCCCAAACTTGCCTTTTCATGGGCATTTTCAACTTTGATTCTTCATGTGGGCTATGTGCATCAACTTTCTACCCCTTGCTTCTTTGATTCATATGTTTGTGGGTAGACCTCCTTGTTGTATTCTCATGGTCAAAACTTTCATCAAGATGAGGCACATAAGGTTGCCCATGGTTAACCCATGAATGGGTTCTCATATTCTCCAAAGTGGGCTATGTGCTCTCTCCAATCCATTGAGATGAGGCATTTGGGTTGCTCTTGGGGGCCCATTTCTATTCCCCACTTGTCCATGCACATGTGTAAAAAGATGGAAACATCTTAAGTGAGAGCCATGGCCTTGGCATAAAAAATGGACCAATCCTTGGCCACATATGGACTTTGAAAAGGGATTTCTTATGTGAAGTAGGATTCTTGTTCTTTGTTGATCTCATGTCACTTGAGTGCATTTGTTGTCCAAAATGTGTCCTTGGATGATGGACTTTTCTTACCTAAGGCATGCCATGCCACCTTCTTTAAGGTGGGCCTTACTTTTTCCAATGGGCCCAACACATATCCTAAGTGACACATGGAGTTGGACTTTAGATTTTGCATTTGAATGTGAGTCCAATCCCATGGGTTTCTTGGATGAGAATTTGGATTTTAATGGGTAAAGGATAGGGACTTACCTTGCCAAGCTTGTAGGATTCCATGGCGGATGGTACCAGGGGCCACCAAGTGGTTGACGATGATGATCCTGCTTTCATTGTCCGCCGAGGGGACCACATGTGTTCCCTAGCTATGGAGCATCAACCTCTTCCTGCTATCAAGGGTCGAGGTACCAGGGATCGCTGGGACAAGTGGATGAAAGAGCCACAGCCCTTGCTTGAGCGAGTACTAGATGGTACTTCTTTTGCTGGCCTCCTCACCCTGTGCTTCCATAATAACGACGCTAACCGCATGATGCTTGCGGCCCTTTGTGAGAGGTGGCGGGATGAGACCCACACCTTTCAGCTCCCTTGTGGGGAGTGGGGAATAACCCCTTTAGATATTTACATGCAGATAGGTTTCCCGTTTCATGGGGCAATTGTCCCTCAAGTCAGCTCTCTAGCTCCTCTCACCTCTACCGACTGGCTGCGGCTTGTCGGTGACGTCCCTCCTGAGGGTGAATTCCAAGGCCATCAAGTGAAGATGCGATGGTTTTACAACAATTTTGCTTTCGTCGTCCCTACCACCGAGCGAGAGGCCCTCCACAAGGCGCGGGCCATGATCACTTATGCTTTTGGATCCTTTCTTTTTTGCCATGCGAATGAGAGAGTTGATCCTAAATTTCTTTGTTTAGTCGAGGACCTTCATCACCCCTATAACTGGAATGGGGCCATCCTGACCCGTCTCTTTCAAGGTCTGGACAAGACCTGTCGGCATAGCCGGTCCTTCACAGGCTTCTGGCCTGTCGTTGAGGTACCTCTTCTTTCATCCTCCTTGGAGCCATTTGCCTCCTTTCTCTCTCTGATCATTAAATATACTTTTATCCAGACCTGCTTTTATGACCATTTTTCGCATCTTGCGCCGAGAATGCGAGATGACATTGAACCCTCTCAGTATCGCCACATGTACTGGCATCAACAGAATCGTCAGCGGAACTCCCGAGTTCCCGGGGATAATTGGCGTGCTGATATAGACGGGCTGACCGTTGAGGACGTAAGTATCTTGCTTGTCTTTGTCCTTGTGCTGTACTTGTAACTGATCGTGGTAACCTCTTCTGCTGTAGTTTGCCCGGATGCCGTACGCTAAATTCCCTCTCTACTACACACCCCAGCGCGTGGAGGCATACGATGCTTCATGTCTCCGTATTATGCTTTCTGACGCTGAGTCTTTTCAATGGTACTTGGGAGAGAGATTGCTTCGGCAAGTCACTGGGGTGGCTCGGGTCCCCTGTTCTGCACCTCCTCCAGCTGCTCGGATGCAGCTGATGAGAGAGTTGAGGCTCTAGTGGGCCAGCCTGGCTTCCGTTTCACGATCCCGGATCGTGATTATGACGAGTGGTATCTGCTATTTGGCCAGGGGCCTTTGCTTCCTTCGCTTTATGTTCCAGGTGGCCGTCGCAGGTATGCTGGAGGTTCAGTGACTGCTCCTTTGATGGATCTTTATCGTCGGGAGCAGGACGCGAGGAGGGGCGATGATGATTATGTTGGTGACTTGTAGCTGGCTCTGCTTTGTATGGCCTTGTACTTTTATTTTTGTCCCCTTTTGTATCAAGCTCTTTTGGATGAATATACAGGCTTTAATTTCTCCCGAATTCCTTGGTGATGTCTGTATGCTTTGACTCTTGACTCATTCCTTCATGATTTGTGATTTCTCAACTGCATGGACAATGACTTGAATGGTTTAGATCGCTTGTTTAGGCCCTGCGGGGCCCACTTGATGATTGGATCTTGGATTTTAGCCCTTCTTTTGATGATTGGACTTTTGATCTTGCCACTCCATGACTTGTGTAAGCTTTCCAATGGTTTGGATCTTGATGATTTGGCCCTTGAATGGTTCAGATTGATGGATTTGGCCCTGTAGGCCCACTTGAGACCTTAGCTTTACTTTGGGGCACCTCTTTTGATGATTTGTGAGGCTAGGAATGCTTCTCATGGTGTGGATGATGGCTTGAACGTCTCTGATCGCTTGATTTGGCTTTGTGGGCCCACTTGATGATTAGATCTTGGATTCTGGCCCTTCTTGTGATGATCAAACCTTTGATCTTGTTGTTTGACGGCTCATGTAGGTTCTTCAATGGTTTAGATAATGATGATCTAGTCTTTGAATGGCTTGGATTGCTTGTGGCCCCCCACTTGATCACTTTCCCCCTTCTTTAGCTTGATCAGCCATATTCCGGTCACATTGCTTCGTGATTGGACCAGTGGGGCACCTTTTGTATGATCTTGATCATCTTCAGTCGAAATCTGGAGTGGACCGGAGCCTTGGGCGGCCCACGGAGCGCCATCTGCTGACGTGGACTGTCAGCCTCACCTACCAAGAATCCTGGAGCCAATCCCGCGGAGAGAGGGGAACCGCGTCCGTACGGGCGGCCCAGGGCAGGCCGCCCAGAGCTCGTCTCTTGAGCGGCCTGGGCTGGCTCGTGCTCGGACATTCTCTGGTCCCTGTTGCTGCTGTCCCCACCTGCTGTGTACGTTCAGGTTCGATTCCAACAATGAATCTTCTCTTTGTCTCCTCTTTCATCATCATCTTGTCCTCATCTTGCCTTGTGCTTTCTTGGGCCATGGATGGTGGGGATTTATGGGCTGTGGGGGCTGTCCAAGGTGGGTCCCACACTTCAGATCTTCAACTGAGCTTTGATAATGGGGAGATGCCTTTAATGGATGGGGTAGATGGGGCATTAAGAGGGGGCATTGATGAAGACTTAAGCTTGGTGGTTGGTGGAGCTTTGAATGGGTCCATTAATGGTGGGATGGCTGGATTTTCATATTTGAATGGGACCTTCATCATGGGAGGAATGGATGGTATAGATGGGATGATGGGATGGGACATAGGTGAGGCTATGCATCCCTTGAGTGTGGGCCCCATGGATGACGTGATGGACGGTGATGATGGGACTATGAGGGACATAGACGGGCTGATCTCATGTCTGGATGGTATGGATGGCTCAGATGGTACCTTTGACGGTTTGGATGCTCTGGATGAGGGCCGAGATGTGCGGCACACTTGTTTGGGTGGACTTGATGTGATCATTGATGATGTCCCCTTGATGATGGACGGTGTAGATGCCTTGATGATCCCTTTGATCAGTCAGGATGATGACTGGATTCATGATTTTCTGTTGGAGGGGGCCGCAGGTCCAGATCTGACCGTTGATTCTTTGATCGGGGTTACCGGGACCCCTTTGGATGGTTCAGATGTATTCTTTGACGATCAGATTGGTCAGGATGCCACGATGTACGGTGTGATCTTCACTGATAGCTCTTTTGGTTGGGAGCATTGTCCTTCTTTTGGTCATCGGCCCTTTGCGCACTCTGTTCATGAGGTGGGCGAGTCTTCTCATGCAGCTGAGATTATGACAGTTTCAGATGGCGATGCGACTATATCAGACATAGCCGTCACTGAGGGTAGGTCAGGGGCTGTCGAGTCTGCAGAGGTTCCAGCATTTCCTTCTCCTTCGCCCGTTGACCTTCCGATCCTTGATGAGTTGTCCTCGATTTCTGGGCCTTTTGTACTGGAGGGGATACCGGTGAGGACTTGTCAGCTGCTTCCTCGTTCTTCCTGCTCGCCACGACTGCTTGCTTGGCTTGACAGCTTGTCAGTTTATGAGATTCGAGATTTGGAGTCTTATGGCTTTGGCAGTCTGATTCATATGGCTAGAGTTGACATTGACTGGAGGATGCTCGGAGCTGCCTTGATTGACTGGGTCCCTTCGTTGAACTTGTTTGCGTTCAACGATATGGAGATGGGGCCTTCTTTGGAGGAGCTTGCATGCTTGACAGGCCTACCCTGGGATTATGCCCAGTATTTTTCGCCGAAGACATCGCCGAAGACTGCTACACCGCAGAACTGGTTTGGGATCCCCTATCTTGTTCGGCCTGCAGCTGGTGGCCAGGATGCTGTTGTGTTCTCTTTGGACTTGCTGTATGATCTTTTTTCGGGTCCTCAGGGTACGGCCGGTTCCACCTTTGCTCGGAACGCACTGATGTTCTGTTTGATTGCTGAGGTGCTGTTCTCGGGATGGCGCAGGTCCCAGACTCCTTTGCTTTTTGAGGTGATGAGCCGAGCTGTCCGTCGGCAGGGGATCATTTCTCTCATCTTGGCCGAGCTATTTGATGGGCTGGCCGACTGTGCCCTGGGCCGCACTCGTGTCCTTCGCGGCTGTTGTGCCTTTCTTTAGGTCTCTTTTTCTGCACCCTTTGTCTTCTTGCTTTGCTAGGAATTGTTTTGCTCTAGCTGAACTTCTTTTGCTTTCTGTGATCAGGGCTGGCTATGGGAGAGTCTTTCTCTGACCGTTCCTGTACCTCTTCCTGGCATTCCTAGCTCTGACATCATGCGTTATATCATGGAGTTCCTTCCTCATACAGCCAGGATGAGCGAGCCCTTGTATCGCAGGATGTTCGCTGAACTTCGTGACTGGAACGTTCGTTGGGAGTCATCTTGGCTTTCACTTCCTCCAGTGCTTTGCGATGCACACCGCCTTCCTCTGATGTTGGTAGGCTTTCGATCTTACTTCTCTTATCACCCCATCCGGTTCCTGCGGCAGTTTGGGTATGAGCAGGATGTTCCTCATTTCGCTTTCACGGGTATCGGGCGTCGAGTGCTTCCATCTAGGTCCTCTGACTTCAGGACCCGGATTGATTGTTCCTGGGCGAGCTACCTGACTGCTGATTTACTGGGTTTTGAGCTGAGGACTTTTTCAATGGCGACCACCCCATATCAGTACTGGGTTGCTGAGCAGTCTTTGTATCGACGTATCCCTTGTTGGCACCGGACTGTTGATGAGGATGAGCAGGATATCCTTGGAGATGCTGGCTCTTCATCTGGTTCATATGAACCTTTTGAGGAGCGCCCTTTTATCCATCCTGGCTTCCTTTTGGCCACTCATGGCCATCTGTTGTCTGAGATCTCCACACTTCGGTATCATTGTGAGATGATGTCGAGGAGATTGGCTGCCGATCGGAGGTTGTCTGATGAGGAGACAGCGATCCGTATCCTTGAGCGCGATGAGGTGCATTACCTGCGTATGGAGGTGAGCAGGTTGAGAGCGAGATTACTTCATTATGAGTCAGAGGACTCTCCTGATGTGGCCGAGGAGGAGGGCAGAGATTGATTATGTTGGCCCCCTGTACACTGATTTTTGCATATATGATTGATGATGATGCATTTTTTGTATTTTTTGAAAAAGATGATATGTGTAAGAGAAATATAATGCATTTAATTGAAAAGAGAAAACTGTTTGAAAATCTACTGTGCCATGAGTTGTCTTGTGAGTGTTTCTGGACTTTGTGTTGGGATATAAGAATCAGAACTGGGGCTCGGTCAATGATTTGACCGATGTCTCGAGATTTGACTTGCTTGATCCTTTGGTTCCCTAGAGATGTAGGCAATGGAAACTCTCGCTTCCTGAGATTGTCAGAGTTTGTAGAGTTCTTCACTCCTGACTGTACTTCCTCTTGTTCTTGCACTTTCACTGCTTGAACTGATCTGGATCGTCTGCTTTCTTGGTACCTGCACTTTTATTTTTTTCTTTTTTTTCATTTTGAGCCATTTTTGCCTGCAGTGCTCTTTCGAGTTTTCACCACAGCCGGCTTTTTCCCGTCATTTTTGCCCGTGGCGCCCTTTCGGGTTTTCACCACTGTCCCGGGTATTTGGTCTTGCCTGCCCCTTGGCAGCTGTGCTGTTTTTACCCTCGGCGCCCTTTCGGGTTTTCACCGAGTCCGCTGTATGCCCACTGTTTTTACTCGGAGCGCCCTTTCGGGTTTTCACTCCGCCCTCTTTGTTTAGGCACACATTTTCTTTTTTCTTTTCTTTTTTTTCTTTTCTTTTCTTTCTGGATCTCTGGATAACTGCGACGGCTAGAGGTCGGGAATCCGTCGTTGCCGGCCGATGGCAGTCTTTCAGCCCTTATCCTGAGTTACGATAATAGAGCTGTCGGTCTTTGCTAAAGACCCCTCTGAGATGAATGGATGGATGACTGTGTTTCCTGGATTGATTTTTTCTTGAGTGCCTTTCTTTGGCTTCCCTTTTTCTTTCTCTTTTTGGTTTTTTTTCTCTTTTTCTTCTGTATTCTTTTTCTCTTTTTTTTTTGTCTTTTCTTTTTTAATGCCTTTTTTCTTTTTTTTCTTTTGTATTTTTCTCTTTTCGAATCCCTTTATTTGAAACACTTGTTGGTGGACGGGGATGATTTCTCAGAGATCTTAGCTTTGACCCCTTGACTTCAGCTCTATTAAAGTAACCTTTGATAAAGTCAGAATAACTTACCCGTGAAAGATCTTCACGTTGTCGGCGTTGGTTGGCTCAGGAAGATCCACCCCTCTCATGCTGGTGAGTCGGAGGGCGCCTCCGGGAAGTACTTCTCTGACGATCAGTGGCCCGTCCCACGAGGGTTTGAACTTTCCTCTGTGGTCCGGAAGGTGCGACGGTAGAATCTTCTTCATGACCATGTCGCCTACCTTGAAGCTTCTTTTTCGGACTCTCTTGTTGTAAGCCCGAGCGATCCTTTTCTGATAGCACTGTGAATGACTTAGTGCACGCATGCGTTTTTCATCTGCTAGCTGCAACTGATCGAATCTGGCCAGTTGCCATTCTCCTTCTTCAATTCCGCTTTCTAGTAATACCCGTAATGATGGTATTTCCACCTCGACTGGTAGGACTGCTTCCATTCCGTAAGTAAGCTCGAAAGGAGTAACGCCCATAGCAGACCGTACAGACGTTCGATAGGCCCAAAGTGCATATGGGAGCATATCTGACCAATCTCGATAGGTCACGACCATCTTCTCAAGTATCCTGACGATTGTCTTGTTTGCGGCTTCTACCCCACCGTTCATCTGCGGACAGTAGGGGCTTGATCGATGACGTTGGATCTTGAACTTGCTGAGGAAGTCATCCATTTTCTTGTTGACGAACGGGGTTCCATTATCTGTGATGATAGCATTGGGGATTCCATACTGGCATATGATGTTGTTCTTCATGAATTTGATCACCTGAGATGCTGCAATCGTGGTGTAGGAGGCTGCCTCTACCCACCTGGTGAAGTAGTCGACTGCCACAAGTATGTACTCGTGACCATTTGATGCTTTGGGACTGATCTTGCCGATGATGTCGAGTCCCCACATGGAGAAGGGCCAGGGGGTGGTCAGGTTGTATAACTCTGATGATGGGGCATGGATTTGATTTGCATGCTCCTGACACTTGAAGCATTTTCTGACGTGCTGGCAACAGTCTGTCTCCATGGTGAGCCAATAATAACCGAGTCGTAGAATCTTCTTTGCCATCATGTGCCCATTCATGTGTGGGCCACAGATTCCTTCGTGTATTTCTTTCATGATCTTTGCAGCTTCTGTTTCATCGACGCATCGGAGGAGGATATGATTATAGGATCGCTTGTAGAGAACTTCGCCACTGATGGTGAATTGGCCGGCCACACGTTGGATGGTTCGGCGATCTGTTGCTGTTGCTGATTCTGGATACTCATGGGTTTCGAGATATTGCTTGATGTCGGCATACCAGGGTTTGTCAGGGACAGCTTCGGCTTCTTCTATTTGCAGGCAAAAAGCAGGTTCTTCTTGAATTTCGACTGTGAGCTCCCATTCTGAAGCTCCTTTTGGGATCTCGAGCATTGATGCGAGCGTGGCGAGAGCATCTGCAAACTGGTTCTTGGCTCTGGGCATGTATGAGAAGGTGATTTCCTTGAATTCTTCGATCAGATTGTCAAGATACACATGATATGGTATCAGCTTCTCGTCCTTGGTTTTCCATTCGCCATTGGTCTGATTGATGATAAGCTGTGAGTCTCCAAACACTCGTAGCTTCTTGACCCCCAAGATTATGGCTTCTCTTAAGCCAGCGATGCATGCTTCATACTCTGCCATGTTGTTGGTGCACTCGAATGCTATGCGCCTTGAGATAGGAATAGGGACATCATCTGGAGAGTAGAGGATTGCTCCAATACCGCTCCCTTTAGAATTTGCTGCGCCGTCGAAGAATAACGTCCACTCATCTTTTTTCTTCTTTTCTTCCTCTTCAATGAGCAAGAGATCTTCATCAGGGAAGAATGTCTTGAGCAGTTGATAATCTAGGAGGGAGTGGGCGGCAAGATGATCGGCGAGGGCCTGTCCCTTGATTGCCTTCTGAGTGACATAGGTGATGTCGAACTCAGACAAGAGTAGCTGCCATTTAGCTATTCTCCCAGTGAGTGCCGGTTTCTCGAACAGGTACTTGAGCGGATCCATGTGAGCGAGGAGGAGAATAGGGAATGCAATCATGTATTGACGGAGTCGCTGAGTTGCCCAGACTAGGGCGAGGCAAGTCTTCTCGATCGGGGAATACCTGGTCTCATAATCGGTGAACTTTCGACTCAAATAGTATATTGCTTGTTCCTTCTTCCCGGTCTCGTCGTGCTGGCCGAGGACACAGCCGATGGCTTCTGCTGCTACTGAGATGTATAACAATAGTGGTCGTCCGGGAGTGGGCGGCACTAGGACTGGAGAATTCATGAGATACTTCTTGATGCGTTCGAAGGCGACTTGGCAATCATCATTCCATTCCTTTGGTACGTTCTTCCGAAGGAGCTTGAATATGGGCTCACAGATAGGTGTGAGCTGTGCGATGAAGCGACTGATGTATTGAATTCTGCCGAGGAAGCCACGAATTTCTTTCTCTGTTCTAGGAGGGGGCATCTCGATGATTGCTCTGGTTTTGGTCTCGTCGACCCTGATGCCGTCCTCGCTCACCATAAAACCGAGGAGCTTACCTCCCATTGCACCGAAGACACATTTCTGAGGGTTGAGACGGAGCTTGTACTTTTCTAATATGTTGAATAACTTCTTCAGATCTTCAAAGTGTCCTTCAATTGTGCAAGATTTGACGATCATGTCGTCCACATATACTTCGAGCTCCTTGTTCATCATGTCGTGGAATAGTGCTGTCATTGCTCGCTGATATGTTGCTCCTGCGTTCTTCAGACCGAACGGCATTACCCTGTAACAGAAGGTTCCCCAGGGAGTGATGAACGATGTCTTCTCACGATCTTCGACGGCCATCTTGATCTGATTGTAACCTGAGAAACCGTCCATGAATGAGAAGATCTTGTATCCAGCAGTGTTGTCGACCAGAGTGTCGATATGTGGCAAAGGGAAGTCATCTTTTGGACTGGCTTTGTTGAGATCTCGGAAGTCGATGCACATTCGAACCTTGCCGTCCTTCTTTGGTACTGGCACGATGTTGGCGAGCCATTCAGGGTAGTTGGAGACTACCAAGAATCCCGCGTTGTACTATTTGATGACTTCATCTCGGACTTTCAGAGCCCATTCTGGCTTCATTCTTCGAAGTTTTTGCTTCACTGGCTTCATATCTGCCTTGGTTGGCAGATGGTGTACAACGAGCTCTTCATCGAGCCCCGGCATGTCTTCATATGAGAACGTGAAGTTGGATAATCTTGGAGCTAGGAACTCTATCATTTTCTGTTTCATCTCAGGTGGCAACGATTTTCCAATGCGTACTTCCCTAGGGATCTCAGGCGTCCCCAAGTTTACTATCTCGAAATCATCGGCTACAACATTGGCTTTAGATTCGAACTTTTTGAGGAGATCCTCTAGTTCGAGAGCTGGATCATCATCTTCCTCATCCCGAGCTTCGTCCAGACCCATGAGCTCGAAGACTAATTCGATGTCGAAATCATATGATTCGACTTCAAACTCATGCGACTCTTTAAACGAACTTGGCACGCTATTGAATGCAGGAAAAGAAATATTTTTTTGTTTTTGAGATTTTTTTGAAATTAAAATGATAGATGTTCTTGGTTTTTGAAAGTTTTTGATTTTTTTGGATTTTCGAAATTCATGGGACTTTGAACAAGCGGGCATTGCAGACCATGATTGATCCCAACTTGTTCCAAAGCTCCGATCGCTGCTTAAACAGGCATTTTTTTTGGAAGCCAGAGCCCTCAGATGGCTCTTTGGCTGATTCAAAAGTGAGGGGAACAGATGACCATTCAGGACTCCACACTTCCTCCCCTAAAGAGGTGGGGGTTGATGCTTTGGGCGAAGAATCATGGTCTGGCCCAATGACCATGACTTCTCGCTGGTCGGGTTCGGGATCTGAGTCGTACTCAGTCCCTCCCGGATCACTTACCTCGCATTGCAGTTCGTCTGGTTCCACAGCTAGACATGAGCTTGGAATCTGGACATCAGACCAATCTAGGGCTGGCCACTTCCCTTTCTTGGTCCAATGGATGGGCTGCTTTTGCCCCTGGCTGATGACTGATGGTGTTGATTTTGTAGAGATGGGCGAGTCGTGCCCCTTGCTGATTGATGTTGAGATGGGCAAGTTGTGCCCCTGGCTGGCTGGAATTGAAATGGACGGGCTGTGCCCCTGGTTGATTGATGCTAAAGTGGGCAGGTTGTGCCCCTGGCTGGGAGCAGGTATCAGAGTAACCTGGTCCTGAAGCTGCTGTATTTGACTTCCTTCTTCGTTTTCATCATTTCCTTCTTCTTCTGGAGGCTTAGATGGTTCGAGAATCTGATCCCATCGAATGGGGGGCCACATGGCCCAAACTAGGCTCATTGGGAGGCCTTTGTGTAGTGTAGTCGGTTGATTCCCTCCTGGATCTTTGCAAGGTTCTCCTGGCTTGACGAATTGGATGGGTGAGCACCGAAATTTCTTCCTCCTTTTGTCCATGAAGACTGTCTTGTATCCGAGTCCCCATTTGCGTTGGTTATATATCAGCGGTACCTTTCTGGACTTGAAGTGATTCTTCATTCGGTATTTGAGGCTCAGACGCTCTGCCGGTGAAAAGACACGGTCCACCCTTATCGGTTCTGGATTAGCGATAGAGTTCACAGTCTCGAATTCGAAACTGTGAAACGGGATGTCCTCTTCGGAGTGCTGGATATCGATGACCGGGATGTCTGGTTCAGTGGCAGCAGCATTGGAAGGAATGATGAGCTCCTTCTCTGCATGGATAGAGATCACTTGATTCCACAGATGTATTTCACCCGTTGATGCAGGGTTGATGGCACAGCTCCAACCTTGTGCAGCCACGGTCGTCCGAGTAACATGTTGAAAGAGGCTGATATATCCAGGATTTGGAATGTGATGGTGGAGACTTCCGGGCCTATCTGTACCTCTATGTCGACTTCCCCTTCCACTGATCGACGGGTGTTGTCGAATGCTCTGACACATATGGTGCTGGGTCGAAATGAAGAGGGACTGATTCCCAAACGTTCCGCAGTCTTGAGTGGGCAGACATTTAAGCTTGAGCCATTATCGATAAGGACCAGCGGAACACAGAGGTCTTTGTATCGTAAGGCTATGTTGAGGGATCGCCCATGATCGCGTCCTTCTAGTGGCAACTCATTATCGGTGAAGGTGATGGCGCGCGGAGCCAGTAGCTGTCCAATCATCAATGCAATCATCTCTGGTGCCGTATCGGAGGAGACATGAGCATCATTCAAGGTCTTGGCAAACATCTCTCGGTGTATGCGAGATGTGCAGAGTAGCTCCCATACTGAGATTTGAGCAGGGATTGACTTGAGCTGAGTTGCCACATCGTATGCGGCTTCATTTTTATTGCCGAGGCCTGAGAGAGCGCCTTTGGGATCTCCTCTGTTCTGACTTATCTCTTCGGATGCAACGCCCATTGGGATTCATGTTCCCCACTTCCGCACATTCTGGATAGTGCCATGGAACCTCTTTGTAGCTTTCCTCCCTTTTGCCTTCTAGGACCACCGGTTCTTGCAACGGTGCTGGTGTGGGTACCAGATCTTCCTTGTATGGAGCTTTTGCCTTGAGAACTACATTGTTGCCTGTGCTGAAGGGGTAATATCGAGGCTTGTCTTCATAGACCACATAAGGCCGTGGTCTTGGCTTGACTGTTCCTGGGGTGGGAGGCTCCCATGGAATGAATACTGGTCCTCTTGATATGGCAGGAGGTTTCTCTGTTCGTCCGAGCTGCCGTAGCGTGATTGATACGCCTCCGGGACTTGCCCCTTGCAATATGACAGGCTTGACTGGAAGAGCTCCTTCCAAGACAACGGGCTCTTGTTGCTGATGAGTATAATCCCTCCATTGTGGATTGGATTGTTCTTGAGTTGCCCCTTGCAAGATGACAGGTTCGTTTGTGGGTTCGATGTATGATTGTGCTCCTTCCAGGACGACTGGTTCCCAGCTTGAATGATTGTAAGGTGCCCCTTGAACAACTGGTATATCGTATGGAGGTGCTCCTTCGAGTATTACTGGCTCGAAGATTGAAGGAAGAAAGGGACTTGCCCCTTGCAAGACTGGAGGAGGATTTGTCGGCTCATAAGTGTAGGCATGAATGGACTGAATAGGGGAGAAGAAGCGATCGAGATGATCCCCTTCTTCTATACTATTGACTGCAGGGCCACGAGACGAACTGGGGTCCGTCGGATGCTGAGGCAGAGGATTCTGAAGGATGTTGGTGGAAGCTGTTGGAGAAGTTCCAGGGACCGAGATGACGATCTTGCGGTCATCAATCAGGTCTTGTATGGCATTCTTCAAAGTATAGCATCGATCAGTGGTGTGGCCACGTCCTTGATGATAGGCGCAATACTCATTTTCTCAGTAGTTTGAAGGCAGAGGATGAGGCGGAGTGAGTAACTGCTTTTGTACCAGCGTAGTCATGATTAGACTAAGTGGTTGACTGAGTGGAGTGAACTTCCTGAACTCCCTGTAATTCTGCCTGTTCTGGTATGAGTATTGGCCATTTCCCCTGAACTGCTGCTGTTGTCGAGGTGGCTGTGGCTGAGGATTCGGTTGTGGCTAATATCGCTGAGGCTGATGCTGAACTTGGTTCTGCTGATACTGTTGACGTCCCTGTGGGGGAGCATGTTGATTTCCTTGAGCAGTGGTGTTGATGTTGTTTACCTCTGTTGGGCGGGGAGGAGAACCACTACGGTTTCCATTCCCGTGCCCGATAGGTCTTCCTTCCACTCTGTTCCTCTTGACTGAAGTGGCTTGATGAGGCCATGGGGAAATCGTCCCGGCACAGATTCCTGCTTCGACTTGCTCTCCAGCACGGATTAGCTGCGAGAAGTTCGCATATGGATGCGAGATGAGATATCCGGATATGCCTGGATATGTTGAATGAACAATCATGGAGATTTGTTCTTCATCGTCGATGGGTGTCCGCATTCGAGCTGCCATAGCTCGCCAACGTCCCACATAAGCTGATAGCGTTTCATCACTCCTTTGCCTGAGAGCCGCGAGGTCGGCTCTTCTGGGTGCCATGTTGAGATTGTATGCGAATCTGTCGACGAAAGCCTGGGAAAGCTGTTCCCATGTTCTGATGTGGTGGCAGTCCAATGAAGTGTACCAATCTAGGGCATCGCCCTTCAGAGATTTTTGGAACAAACGAATAAGGGCCCCTTCATTTCCTGCGATTGCACTCAGCTCCCCGCAGAAAGCCTTGAGATGTGCTGTGGGACAACCGCTGCCATCGTATCTCTTGAATTTTGGTACCTCAAAGTTTTGAGGTACTTGAGCATCTGGGAAAGGACACAAGTCTCTGAACTTGGTCGAAGGTAAGTCGATTCCTTGCTGTCGCTGAAGCTGATTTTGCAAGATCTGGAACTGCTCCCGCAACTCGTCCAGTCCTGAGTGATCTGTTCAAGCGACTGGTGCCTCTTGGAGTAAGGCACGTTCTTCTTCGGCATAGTGGTCGATGTCTTCGACCCTATGGGCTTGCTGACAAGCAACTGCGGGTTGCTGAAATTGATTTGATGACTGAACTGGATTCTGATGAACTTGTGCTTGAAATGATGGTAACTGAACTGGAGACTGTACTGAAGGTTGAACTGGAACTTGCTGGAAATTGACTGGATTTTGCTGAATTGAAGATTGCTGGAAATTAACTGGATTTTGCTGAATTGAAGATTGCTGGAAATTAACTGGAATCCCATCGGCGGGGATGTGCTGGAATTGAAAAGTGCTCCTGTTTGCAGGAGGCTGAGATGCTGAGAAGTGACCCCCTTGTTGGGTATTCGCCACTGTCCGCTGATTGATGTGGGCTTGACACTGACCCCCATTGTGGGCATTCGCCAGTGCTGTCCCTGTTGCTGGAAATTGAATTGAAATCCCATCGGCGGGGATGTGCTGAAATTGAAAAGGTGTCCCATCGGCGGGGACATGCTGAGATCTACTGAGATTGTTGTTTGCAAGATTGACTGGAAGCTGACTGGATGTTCCTGCAACGGAAGTGCTCTGAGATGGCCTTGTCGTCGCAGGAAGATATTGAGAAGGATGCCCCGTAGCGAAGGGCTGAGATGGCTGCTGTCGGTAGTCTTGGGCAGACTCCGATGGTTGTGCTTGATTTGAACTGGAGGCCGGAGGGATCCGGCATGGTTGCTGAGATTGCTGAACTGGGCCAAGCTGATTATTGGCTGCTGCGGTGGCTTGTGCTTGCATGAATTGCAAGAGCATTTCTTGCATTGCTCTCACTCCTTGTGCCAATTCTTGTATGATTGGCGTATTGTCAACGGGCTGTTGCGCTGGAGGTTGCGCTTCGGTCATTTCAAGAGCAGGGAAGTGATGAGTTTCTTCTTCGTGGTCGGACATGGCTTGCTGAGCCCGAGTGCGGATTATGCTGCGGAAGGGAAGCTGTCTCCGAACACGTTGAGCCCGAGGAGGCGCAATGGTGAGGACTATATTCTTTTTGGATTTTGGTATTTTCTATTTTTTTTTGTTTTGAAATTTTCTATTTTTTTTGTTTGGGTTTGGGTAGAATGCTATGCAGATGAGATTGTATGAGGATTAATGACTTTCAAGTACGGGAAGGATTCTGTTTTTCAAGTCGGATCACGACTAGTGGGACTAGCTCATCCCCAGCGGAGTCGCCATTCTGTGGACCCTCGCCGATTTCCCCGCGCTCCCACACGACGTCGTTTTCCCTTTCCTTTCGGAAGAAGAAGAAGTAGAGGTGCGTGCGTGCGAAATCGCCGTTTGTGCCACTGGTTTGCCTCGTTCTCGAGGGCTTCGTTTGGTTGTCGTATTGAGCTGGATGTGTTTAAGTGAATTTATATAAGACCAGAGTCGCCACTAGCCAGTTACTTTGAATCTACAGTCGGCTAGACCCCGTAGAAACGTTAGAGAAGGGAATCCGAAGATTCCTTCCTCTAAAATGACTCCTGTTGATCTGCGGTCAGAGATTCAAGGTAAGGGATCACGGTTATAGGGTGGGAAGAGGTTAAGCACCCCACACACTACCCGTACCGAAGTACGGTCTCTACTTCACAGAATCGATCGGATACTTGAAAGTCTAGTTTAATCCTCGTATATTCTCATGGATGACATGATGCATGAATGCGGGTCTGAACAGTAAGAGTTTCTGATGGGCAGGTTCCAACAACGGGCAAGCCCAGAGCGTACGCTCGAACTGACAGGTGCTTAATGTAAGACGTATGCAGTGTGCTTGAATGATCAAGGTGTTTTATGGTGAAGCATGAATGCAGGTCTGAACAGTAAGAGTTTCTGATGGGCAGGTTCCAACAACGGGCAAGCCCAGAGCATACGCTCGAACTGAAAGGTGCTTAATATAAAGACATATGCATGTGTGCTTGAGTAATCAAGGTGCTTGTAGTGAAGCAGGGGGGTTGGAAGGAAAGTAAATGTTGCACTTATGCTAGATGCAAATGAGATGATGCTGGAAAATGAGTAGCTGGGTGGACGGAGGTGTCGCAAGGGTTTGCTTCGAGTGGCTGGATCAAGACTTGGGTGGCTTGGGAGGCTTGGACCAGTGGTCAGGCTGAGATGGACCAGGGCTAGACTCTCCTCACTCGGGCTCTCCTTGGTGGAAAAATGGGCTAAGGGGTGGATGAGGACTCGGACCGCACCCGGACTAGCTGGACTTGAAGGGCCTCGAATGGATTCTTGAAATGAGAAGGGGAGGGGGTATTTATAGCAGCAGAGAGTGGCAGCTCTCGTAATTTTGTCCGGGCGGCCTGCCATGGGCCGCCCGTACGGCCGCTCCTCGGTTTCCAGCGAGTACGGCCGTTCCCTCGGGGCTGCTGTTGGACTCGCTGGTCGACTCAGTGAGTTGACTCAGCGGGTCGACTCGGTGGTTTGACTCGACGGGTTGACTCGACGGGTTGACTCAGCGGGTTAACTCAGCGGGTTGACTCGGCGGGTTGACTCAGCGAGTTTGACTTTTTTAGGATTTTTTGACTGGCCTTTTTTCTGGGGGGTTTTTCAGGGTGGTGTTTAGGACTGGGTTGACTGGGTTCAGGCTTGAACTGGGCTATGGAATGGGGCTTACAAGGATGAGTTTGGCTGAGTTTGGACTTGGGATTTGGGGGTATGGTCCTCCGTTCAACCAGCTATCTCTACCAACAGTGTAGCCGAAGGTGGGGTGTCTACAAGGTGTCGCAAGGGTTTGCTTCGAGAGGCTAAGATTGAGACTTAAGTAGCTTGAGAGACTTGAACCAGGGTCAGGCTGGGCTGAACCAGGGCTAGACTCTTCTCACTCGAGCTCTCTTTGGTGGAGGAATGGACTAAAGGCATGGAGATGGACTCGGAACTCTTAGGCTGAAGAGAGGGGAAGTGGATGTTGAGAATGAGAGGGGGAATGGATATTTATAGCTGTGAAGGATGACAACCTTGGTAAGTAAGCTTGGGCGGTCCCCAGGGGCCGCCCGTACCGACTCTTTACTCCAGCTTTGGAGCGTACGACCCCCGAACCTGAAGCAAAAAAATTACAGGTCCGAGGTTCGGAGCTGCTCTTAAGCTGTGGCTCAGAACTAGGTGAGTTGACTGGGTTTGAAAGGTGGACTGACAAGGTGAGTCGACTGAGTGCAAGGGCTGGACTAACCCGGTGAGTTGACTCGGTGATTTAACTCAGCGGGTTGACTCACCAAGTTGACTTTTTTGGGATTTTTGGACGGTTTTTCTTATGGGGGGTTTTTTGGGCTGATGTTTAGGGGTGAGTTGACCGCGTTCAAGCTTGAGTTAAGCTATGGATTGGGGCTTGCAAGGGTGAGTTTGGCTGGGTTTGGACATGGGGTGTAGGGGTATGGACCTCCATTCATTCAGCTATCTCAACCAACATTGTAGTCGAAGGTAGGGTGTTTACAGTCTCTCACATCGCTAAAACCTTAGCCCTTAGAGAGAAAACTTGTAACATTCGTATTAGAAAGCCATAATGATAAAACAAAATTAAATACCCGTACTTACGCAAAATCGCATAAGGCTGTTAGTTGCAGCTTTGGTCAGACCGAACTTAACTTTCGTTTACACCGAAGCCAGCCGACAACACCTCCTGTTACAACTGAAAACCCTTAAAACTTCACAGCGGCAAATCACTAGAATCTGGCTAATTCGGTCGCATTATGCCTTTGCTTAGTCGGACCGAAGACAACCGAAATTGTCCTATAGGGAAATTGAAATTTCAGCCCAAATTCGATCAACCTGAGCCAATATTCGATCAACAATAATCTCCACCTTAACTTGCATTCTGCCAAGGAACCCTGAAGAACACTCGTGCTTGCCTCCACCTTGAGTATAGAAAACTCCTTGGATCCCTCCACCTAGAACATAGCTTCAACCGCACCCCTATGCAAGGGTGCTCAATCTCATCGATGACTAGTGAGATTGATTAAGCCCAAGCAATGCTTGAACTTTTTTGTGGTCACCAGCCTTGTCAACATATCTGCGACATTCTCGCTTGTATGAATCTTCTGAAATAGAATCTCCTCTGATGTAATGAGCTTCTGTATCTTGTAAAACCTCACATCGATGTGCTTGGTTCATGAATGATACACCCGATTCATTACTAGATGGATATCACTTTGACTATCACAATGCAACTGAATCCCCTCCTGCTTTAGCCTGAGTTCACCTATCAGACCTTTCAACTATAATGCCTCTTTTAATGTCTCTGTTACAGCCATATATTCCACCTCGGTTGTAGACAATGCTATAATGGATTGTAGCTTAGATCTCCAACATATAGGTCCACCTACTAATATGAAAACATAGCTCATGGTGGATCTCCTATTATCCAAATCACCTACATAGTTTGAATCCACATAACCAACAACTCCACCTGAAGCCCCATGTCCCTTGAATATAACTCCAGTGTCGACTGTACCCCTGAGATACTTAAGAATCCACTTCACACTATTCCAATGCTCTTTCTCTGGATTCGCCATGTATCTACTAACCACGTTGACTACCTGTAAAATTTCCGACCTTGTGCAAATCATTGCATATATCATACTCTCCATTGCACTTATATACAACACCTGTGACATTTCTGAATCTCTTCCTCTATACTTGGACACGGTATAGCTGACAACTTGAAATGACCTTCCAGAAGAGTTTTAACTGGCTTAGCACCTTCCATGTGGAACATCTCTAACACTTTTTGCACATAACCCTTCTAAGAGAGCCACAGCTTTCCAGACTCTCTATCTTTACTTATTTTCATGCATAGGATCTTCTTCGTAGCACCCAAATAATTCATGTCAAACTCTTTGCTTAACAAAGACTTAAACAGGAGTTTCTCCTTTTTGTCTTTTGCGACAATCAACATATCATCCATATAAAGTATCAGTAAAATGTAGAACTTGTCCTAAAGTACCCTGTAGTAAACGTAGCAATCATACTCACACCTATTATATTCAATCCCCACCATGTAGAAATCGAATCATTTGTACCACTGCCTCAGAGACTGCTTAAGCCCATACAAAGACTTCTTTAGTCTACACATGTAGTCTTCTTTACCAAGCTCTTTAAAACTTTCTGGCTGCCTCATATACATTACTTCCTCCAAATTCTTATGAAGGAATGTCGTCTTTACATCGAGCTGCTCCAATTTTAAATTGGATTTCGCTACCATTTCTAGTAGCACCCTGATTGAGGTATGTTTAACGACTGGAGAGAAAACCTCATTATAATCTACTCCTTCCCTTTCTGAGAACCTTTTTGCCACTAGTCTAGCCCTGTACTTTTTGCCTTCATTTTCTGTTAACGCTTTCTTTTTCATGTAGACCCATTTGCACCCTATAGCCCTCTGACCTTTAGAAATTTTCACCAACTCCCATGTCTAATTCTCGTGTAGAGATTTCATCTCCTCTGTCATTGCTAACATCCACTTGTTGCCATCCTTTTTAGATTTTACTTCGTAAAAGGTAGAGGGATCTCCAATCCCTGTGAATAATGCAAAAGATACCATATCCGTGAACCTGTATCGAACCGAGGCTTTAATGGTTCTTTTCTCCTATTCTTGATTATACTTTCTCATGCATCCTGCTGATTTCCTGCTCAATTTCTTACTCATGCTGAATTTTAACTTCAGTAACCTGCTCAACTAGCTTCACTTGTGCCGACAATTGTTTTGTATTACCATTCATATTTGACTTTTTCGCTACAACCTAATTGGCCTTCAACATTGATGCATCATCGAAGAAAACATCCTTGCTGATGATCACCTTATGAAAAACTGGATCCTAAAGCTTGTAACCCTTGACACCTTTTTCATACCCGATAAATATGCACTTCCTCGACTTCGGATCCAACTTTGACCTCTGTCCACTTTGTACATGAACAAAAGCTGGAACCCGAAGATTTTTAATCCTGAGTAACCGACGTCCTTGCCTGTCCAGACTTCCTCTACAACTTTTGAATCTAACGTTATTGATGGTGACCAATTTACTATGTAGCATGTCATATTAACCGCTTTAGCCCAGAAGCTTTTTAGCAGCCCTACATGCAACCTCATACTTCTCTCCCTCTCCAGAAGAGTTATATTTATCATCTTTCCCACCCCATTCTGCTATGGGGTCTTTAGAGTTCAGAAGCGCCTTGTAAGGCCTTGTTCCTTATAAAATTATATAAATTATGCCTCTCTGTACTTGTTCGCTCGCCTCAAGTGCAAGGCTGCGATGTAGTAATAATTCTCAGTAAGATCGAGGTCGATCCACAGGGAATTAGAAAACCAATTCTAAACTATTTCAGCAACTTGAATTGAAACAATATGGAGTTATGATTTAAGAGAACTAACTTAAAACAGTAATTTAGGAAAATAAAAAATTTAAAGGAACTAAGGCTTTCAAGGATCCACTTGTAACAATCCCATGTCAATCCAATCAATCCTAGCATAAAAAACAACTAGATTCGAAGTTCTATCTCTCATCTAATTGGAAGATAAAGCATTAAAAACACATTCAATCCCACTTAAGTTGAACTTCCAAGTTCTAGTCCTATTCAATCACATAGCATTCGAAATCATAGCCTTCGGAGTAACAGCCATGCCTATGGACTATGGCATGCTCAAGGGTTACCATAATTCGAATCTAATCAAGCAAAACATGATAATCTCAGAGAATTGCAAGGAATCCATGTCCTAAGCACATGAACTCTCATAAAACTTCTAAAAATATCAACTTTATATGAACTAGAATATTCAAAATCTAAACTTAAAGTGAAACTACTTGAATTAAACTAAATTAAACATGAAATTGGCTACAAGCTTCACCTCTCAGCCTTAGTTGAGAGATTCTAGCCGAGCATTGTCATATTACAACTAGAACTCAAATAAGAAAACGTAAAAACTAGAAAAACCGGAATCGACGGAGTTGTGGACACTCCACGGTGCTCTCTTTCACTTCCCACAACATCCAATCTCTTCTAGGATGCCTTTAGATAAAGCCTGAGGTCCCCTTTTATAGAATAGTGCAGAAGATTCCAGATTGCGAAAGAAATCACGGAGGTGCGCAGAGAAAATCGAAACTTGTAGGACACGCTCTATTACGTAGACGACCGGTCTAAGCTCCTAGACGACCGGTCTGAAAACGTCAAAAACAGTCCAGTGACTTTTTGAATTTTTCACCCCCTTCTATTGAGTGCTTGACCGGTCGAATGACTGGTCTAGCTTGGTCCAGTGAGAAGTGCAAGAATGGGGGGTCTCTGTTGAATTGCAGACCGGTCGGACGACCGGTCTTGTGCCTTGGCAGACCGGTCGGACGATCAGTCTTCAGTGTAGAGTGTTGCACTTCTTCCTTCGTTCTTTCTTTTCCTCCCTAGCTTCTTTCTCCCATCCTTTGGTACTTAATTCTTTGATCTTCAATGTGTACAAAGTACTCTTTTTATCCTTAAATCAATGAAATGTCCGCCTCGCTCCTATAATCACAAATCACGCATCAGATGGGCCTTTTAAACATGCAAACCATGCATATAATGTGATGTAATGGGCTAGTGAATATATAAATTGGAGGCTCAACACACCCCCAACCAGCATTTTGCTAGTCCCGAGCAAAACATGCGTGAAACAAGATCAAATCTCCAAAAACAACTCTCCTTCAGAAATTATGCTTCTATCTATTCCAAGACAAACAAGTGGAAAAATAAAAAGAATTAGGTGATAGAAGTTGAAACCTTAAACTCTCAAAACATAATAAGTGTTCATATGAAATTCCCGCTGATTGATTGATAAATAGAAGAACTTGAACAAATTTAACCTAGTGTGCATAGTGAATGTTCATCTCATGAGTTTCTGGGATTATCTTCTTCATAGATCAACTAAACTATGGATCTCAAGGTGCACAGATCAACTACAAGCCTATGAAAAGAATTTGCCTTACCGTCCTTTCTACGGCTTTCACACTACGTCCCATTTTCGACTTTGGTTACGGGTAGACCATCCACCGGTTGGTAATAGGTAGCCTTTTTCAAAATTTTCCACCATATTCTCTATCATTCCCATGTTTTCATCCTTCCTTTCCCTTTTTCTTTTTCATTAGATAAGATTTTTAGAAATCCATATCTTTCGTTATTTTCCCATGGATACGGATGGACAAAGTACCCCGGCTTGGTTTCTCAACACCTCAAATCTAAATCTAGCTAATCCACAAAGCTACATAATCCTTTCAAACCATGAAAATCGTGTAATGTGAACTAGGTATAAAAGTATTTAAATTTTCTATCAATCATATAAATAGAGGAATTCACACATAAAACCATTATATTAAAGGTAGTTCAAGACTTGTAACATCACTCACTTCGTATCTCCTTTTCTTAGACTCGTATCATCCCAATTGCATAGAAACAAAATTTTCTAAAAAAGTTTTAAATTTTCAGAAAATTCGAAATTTTTTCAACAAATAATGCTCGAAGTGTCTGCAAACTACTAGATGAGGAAACTCGTCTTACCCCCCAACCAAATCTTGCATTGTCCTCAATGTAAAAAGATATGCAATGAGCATGAACATGAGAGCAATGGTAAAATAAAAGAGAGTGAGAACAATAGTACCTGAGAGAGTCGATCATGGAAGTGTACAACTCCGGTATCAAAATCTACTAAAGCAAGTAAAATTAAAGCAGAAAAACAACTAAACCTACCTATGTTATACCTCCGTTAGAATAGGAGATCAATCATCCTAGTATACAGGATCATTCAGAGTGATGGACATGTCCTCTGAATCAAATTTCTCAACAAATGGTTTAAGGCGTTGTCTATTCACTTTAAAGCAGTTACCATTTGCGGCATTCTCTATTTCGACAACTCCATGAGAAAAAACTTCTTAACAATATATGGGCCGATCCATCAAGATCATAATTTTCTCAGAAAAAGATGAAGTCGAGAATTGTACAAGAGCACTTTTTGACCTTCCTGGAAAGATTTCCTAAAGATATGCTTGTCATGGAATACTTTCATCCTACTCTTGTAAATCCTCGAGTTCTCATAGGCATCATTCCGGATCTCATCAAGCTCATTAAGTTGGAGTTTGCGAAACGAGCTAGCCTTGTCAATGTCAAAATTCAATGCCCGAATTGCCTAATAGGCTTTGTGTTCAATCTCCACAGGTAAGTGACAAGCTTTCCCATAGACAAGTCTATAGGGGGGGCATTCCAATGGGGGTCATGTAAGCGGTATGGTGAGCCCAAAGTGCATCGTCTAATCTAAGCGACCAATCTTTGCGATTCTGTCTCACTGTCTTTTTCAAAATTTGTTTGATTTCCCGATTGAAAATTTCAACTTGCCCACTCGTCTGTGGGTGGTATGGGGTACTCACCTTATGCCTAATATCATATTTCTTCATTAAGGCTTCGAAAGGCCTATTGCAAAAGTGAGAACCACCATTACTAATGATGGCTTGAGGCGTTCCAAATTTGAAAAGTATGTTTTCTTTAAGGAACTTAAGAACCGTACGATGATCGTTAGTTCTACATGGAATAGCCTCTATCCATTTAGACACATAGTCTACGACAAGCAATATGTAGACATGTCCAAAAGATGAGGGGAACGGTCCCATAAAATCAATGCCCCAACAGTCAAAGACTTCAAGATGTTGAATTGGGGTAAGAGGCATCATATTTCGATGGGACAATCCTCCTAGCTTTTGGCAATGCTCGCATGCTTTGCAAAACTTGTGGGTGTCCTTAAATAAAGTGGGCCAATAAAAACCACACTGCAGAATTTTAGCAATGGTTTTCTTGGCAAAAAAATGACCACCACATGCTTGATTATGACAAAAGGAGATGAAGAAATTATGTTCATCATTAGGGACACATCTCCTAATTATTTGATCTGGGTAATATTTAAAAAGTAAAGGTTCATCCTAGAAGAATCTGCATACTTCCCTTAGAAATTTTCGTTTGTCCTGCGCAGTCCAATGAATCGCCATCGCACTTGTGGAAAGATAATTAGCTATGTCAGCATACCATGGTGGATGTATAGCAACAAAGAGTTGCTCATCAGGGAATGAGTCCTCAATAGGTGACTCGTCAATGGAATTAGGTAGGACTAGGCAGGATAGATGATCCGCCACCACATTCTCTACTCCCTTCTTGTCCTTGATCTCCAAATCGAATTCTTGAAGGAGTAGGATCTATCTAAGCAAACGAGTCTTAGCATCCTTCTTAGAAAGAAGGTGCTTCAGTGCCACATGATTTGTGTAAATAATGACCTTGGATCCTATTAAGTAAGGCCTGAATTTGTCCAAGGCAAAAATGACGGCTAGGAGCTCCTTCTCCGTAGTCGAGTAATTGACTTGGGCAGGATTCAAGGTCCTACTTGCATAGTAGATAACGTGGGGCTTCTTATCCTTCTTTTAGCCTAGCACCACCTCAATAGCATAATCACTTGCATCGCACATCAACTCAGAAGGTACGAACCAATCCGGTGGTTACATGATAGGAGCGGTTGTCAACATGTCTTTTAGCTTCGAAAAAGCTAATTGACATTCGGCACTCCACTCAAATTGGTTCTCCTTTTGGAGAATGTTACATAAGGGCCTTGAGATATGAATAAAATCTTTTATAAACCTTCTATGAAAGCCAGCGTGTCCAAGGAAGGACCGCACATCGCGTATACTCTTAGGTGGTGGTAGGTTGGAAATAATATCAATTTTAGCCCGGTCTACCTCTATTCCATTGGACAAGATGATATGTCTAATGACTATTCCTCTTTGTACCATAAAATGACATTTCTCCCAGTTTAAGACAAGGTTCTTCTCCTCACACCTTGTCAAGACCAACTTCAAGTGATTGAGGCACTCATCGAAAGTACAAATAAAAATAGAAAAATCATCCATGAATACCTCGAGAAATTCACCCACCATGTCCGAGAAAATACTCAACATGCATCGTTGGAATGTGGCGGGTGTATTACATAACCCGAATGGCATTCTTCGATATGCGAAGGTGCCGAACGAGCATATAAAGGTGGTCTTCTCTTGGTCTTCTAGGGCTATCTCAATTTGATTGTAATCGGAATAGCCATCTAGGAAGCAATAATAGGAGTGACCTATTAACCTCTCCAAAATTTGATCCATGAATGGGAGAGGGAAGTGGTCCTTCCTAGTGACCGTGTTTAGCTTCCGATAATCAATACACATATGCCAATCGGTGGTCACTCTAGTTGGTATAAGCTCATTGTTGGCGTTTTCTACGATGGTAATACCAAACTTCTTAGGGACAAATTGGGTAAGACTCACCCATTGGCTATCCGAGATGGGGTAGACGATACCCACATCTAGTAGCTTTAACACCTCGGTTTTGACAACCTCCATCATATTTGGATTTAACCTTCTTTGGGGTGGTCTAGTCGTTTTCGCATTCTCTTCAAGGTGAATACGGTAAGTACATACCGAAGAGTTTATCCCCTTGAGGTCCGCTATTGTCCAACCTATGGCTCCCCTATGTTCTTTGAGTAGCTCAATCAGCTTGAGCTCTTGGTCTTTTTCTAGGTGAGAGCCAATGACAACCGGGAATGTTTCTTCTTGACCCAAATATACATATTTCAGCTCAGATGGCGATGGTTTAAGGTTAAGATTCGGTGGTTTGATGTTAAACGGTAGAGGCCTTGATGTGGTTGGTGGCAATCTTTCAAAATGGGGCCTCCACCGATTAGTATCAACTACCGGTTTTTTCAATATTCAATGCTTGCACAATTTCACTAATAATGGGGTCTTTGGAATCCTCAAAATGTGCCAAGCATGTCTCCAATCTTTCTAGTAATTCAAGTTGGATGAGCTCTTCTTCTTCGAAAGATTCGAGCATGTTTACCTCGAAGAGCTTATCATCATCATCCCTATGCCTTTTGCCTAAATGGAACGCATTCACCTCCAATGTCATGTTTCCAAAGGACAATTGCATTACCCTATTCCGGCAATTGATAATTGTGTTTGATGTAGCAAGGAATGGGCGGCTTAAAATCACCGGTACTTGAGTGCTAGCTTCTATAACCTGTTGTGTGTCCAAGACGATAAAATCCACCGGGTAGTAGAATTTGTCAACTTGGATGAGAACATCCTCAACTATCCCTCTCGGTACACGGATAGATCTATTAGCTAGTTGTAATATGGTTTTGGTGGGTTTTAATTCACCAAGACCCAATTGCTCGTATACAAGTATGGGATCAAGTTTACGCTTGCCCCCAAGTCTAACAATGCACGTTCAATGTGGTAGTCACCAATGATGCATAAAATTATGGGACCACCGGGATCCTTGAATTTTTGGGGGGTCTTTTGAGTGAGAATGACACTTACTTGATCATTTAGAAAGGCCTTTTGTTGCACATTATATTTGCATTTGGTTGTGCATAAGTCCTTTAGAAACTTAGCATAAGAGGGGATTTGTTTGATGACATCAAGCAATGGAATGTTGATCTTGACTTGTCTGAAAATCTCTAAAATATCATGAGAGTTTGAAAGATATTTTGGAGCAACCAATCTTGAAGGGAATGGTGCTACGGGCTTATAAACGCGTTCCGTTTCTTGTGGAGCTGAGTTAGATCCATCCTCATCCTTAGAATTTACCGGATCATTAGGCTTGTTGACCTTCATCAGAATAAATTTGTCAATTTTCTTATCACTTCTAAGAGTGGTGATGGATTTGGCTTACTCCACGTGTTGGTTGGGGAGATTAGGGATGCTTACTTCATGTACTTGCTTTGGATTGGGCTGAGGTTGGGTTGGAAAAGTCCCTTCCCTAGCATTCAAGCGTCCCTTAATCTCATCAACCGAGACTTTAAGCTCTTGGAACATTTGTTGGTTCGTTTGATTTATTTGCGTTTGCCCTTACATAAACGCCTTTAGAGTATCTTTCATTGAGAATTAAGGTAGGGCAATGTTTTGCATGGGTGGCCCTCCTTGACAGTTGGTAGGATTTCCTGTGGGATTATTCTTCCAACTGAAATTTGGGTGGTTCTTCTAAGTAGAGTTATACGTGTTACCCACCGGTCCATTAAAAGGCCGTTGATAACCATATGTGGCATTTGCATGTTCTTGTAACACCTCTTGAAATGCAGGAATTATAAGACAATCTTGTGTAGCGTGTATATTAGTGGAACAAATTCCACACATGTTCTCAATAGCTTCATTGGACTTTGAAATTCCACTCTTACTAAGTTTCATAGCCTCGATCTTCCTTATGAGGCTGGCTATCTTTGCATTCACATCATCTTCTTCTTTAACAATATGGATGCCTCCTTTTTTCTTTTGTTGAGGAGGCTTGAGATTACTATATTTGTCCGAGGTATCCCAGGATTGGGCATTCTCGGCCAACATATCCAAGTAACTCCAAGCTTCATCTAGATTTTTACTCATAAACTATCGTTACACATCATCTCTATGAATTGGCGCATGTTGGAACTTAATCCATTGTTGAAGAAGTTTATGATTCGCCAGCTTTCGTAGTCGTGATGTGGGTAAGAAAGTAGGAGGTCTTTAAACATTTCCCAACATTGAAAGAATGATTCATTCTCTTTAACCGAAAGTTCATTATGGCTCTTCAAAGGGTGTTTGTTTTATGAGCCGGGAAGAACTTTTTCAAGAATTCCCTGGTTATCTCATTCCATGACCCTATCGAGTGTGGTCTAAGAGAATGAAGCCGAGTTTTGGCTCTTTCTTTCAATGAAAAGGAAAAAAGTTTAAGTTTAATGGCATCTTCTGAAACATTAGTGTTTGCAAAGTAGTTACCACTTCTTCAAATTCCTTTAAGTATAGATATGGGCTTTCAGAGTTTAGCCCATGGAACTTTGGTATAAGTTGAATCACACACGGTTTTATATCAATGTTTCCCCCGGTTGGTGGTAAGACCACGCACGAGGGTGTAGTTGTACAAGCCGGTTGTAGGTAGTCTCGTAAAGATCTCATTAGAGGAACATTATGTACCTCATTCTCTCCTACTCCCTCTTGATTTGCGTTTGTAGTTGGAGTAAGGGGGGAGGATTCCCTAATGGAATTTGATCCATACTTCCCAAATTTTCACGATGTTCTACAGATTTTCAGACTCGTCTATGAACGGAGAGTGGTCCAACTAAACCACCTTCGGATTGGAGACGATTGTTGTGGTCACGTTCCCAACGGGACATAAACCACACAATCCAAAATCTAAACTAATCTTAAATTCTAAAATCTTAAAATCTTAAAATCTATAAAAAGCACTAAGTTAGAAGGATATTACCCGATTTGCTTGAACTATGGAAGAATTCATACAAAACAAAACAACTTGCTAGTTCTAGCAAATCAGAAAAACCTATCTACTTCTACTTCTACAGCCACTAAAACAATCTAGAACCGTTTATCTAAAATCCTCAGCAACGGCGCCAAAAACTTGTTCGCTCACCTCAAGTGCAAGGTTGCGATGTAGTAATAATTCTCGGTAAGACCGAGGTCGATCCACAGGAATTAAAAAACCAATTCTAAACTATTCCAGCAACTTGAATTGAAACAATATAGAGTTATGATTTAAGAGAACTAACTTAAAACAGTAATTTAGGAAAATCAGAAATTTAAAGGAACTAAGGCTTTCAAGGATCCACTTGTAACAATCCCATGTCAATCCAAGCATAAAACACAATTAGATTCGAAGTTCTATCTCTCATCTAGTTAGAAGATAAAACATTAAAAACACATTCAATCCCACTTAAGTTGAACTTCCAAGTTCTAGTCCTATTCAATCACATAGCATTCGAAATCATAGTCTTCAGAGTAACAGCCATGCCTATGGACTATGGCATGCTCAAGGGTTACCATAATTCGAATCTAATCAAGCAAAACATGATAATCTCAGAGAATTGCAAGGAATCCATGTCGGAAGCACATGAACTCTCATAAAACTTCTAAAAATATCAACTTTGTATAAACTAGAATATTCAAAATTCAAACTTAAAATGAAACTACTTGAATTAAACTGAATTAAACATGAAATTCGCTACAAGCTTCACCTCTCAGCCTTAGCTGAGAGATTCTAGCCGAGCTTTGTCATAGTATAACTAGAACTCAAATAAGAAAACATAAAAACTAGAAAAACCGAAATCGACGGAGTTGTGGACGCTCCACGATGCTCTCCTTCACTTCCCACGACCTCCAATCTCTTCTAGGATGCCTTTAGATGAAGCCCTAGGTCCCCTTTTATAAAAATAGTGCGGAAGATTCTAGATTGCGCAAGAAAACACAGAGCTGCGCAGAGAAAATCAGAGCTTGTAGGACACACTCTGTTACGCAGACGATCGGTCTGAGCTCCTGGACGACCGGTCGGACGACTGGTTTGAAAACCTAAAAAACAATCCAGTGAATTTTTGGATTTTTCACCCCTTTCTGTTGAGTGCTCGACATTTCTGACGACCAGTCTTAGTGCTGGCCGACCGATCGGCCGACCGGTCTAGCTTGGTCCAGTGAGAAGTGCAGGAATGGGGAGTCTCTGTTGAATTGCAGACCGGTCGGACAATCGGTCTTCAGTGCAGAGTGTTGCACTTCTTCCTTTGTTCTTTCTTTTCCCCCCTTGCTTCTTTCTCCCATCCTTTGGCACTTAATTCTTTAATATTCAATGAGTACAAAGTACTCTTTTTATCCTTAAATCAGTAAAACCTCCGCCTCGCTCGTACAATCACAAATCACGCATTAGATGGGCCTTTTAAACATGTAAACCATGAATATAATGTGATGTAATGGGCTAGTGAATGTATAAATTGGAGGCTCAATAGTACTCCGTATCATTGTCTGACTTGAGACACTTCACCTGTCTCCTAGTTTGCTTCTCTACTTCCGCCTTCCATTCCTAAACTTGGCAAATACCTCTAACTTGTGCTTCATGAAGTAGACTCAAACCTTCCTCGACTAGTTATCTATGAAACTCATAAAGTATCATGCACCTCCCTTAGACGATACTATCACTGGTCCCCAGACATCAGAATGAATGTAGTTAAGCATCCCACTGCTTATGTGCATAGCAGCTTTGAACCTTACCTTGCATTGTTTCCCTAGGATGTAGTGCTCATAGAAATCCACCTTGCACATCTTAACTCCCTTTAACAGTTTTCGTTTGATGCAGTTCCGTCATGCCCTCCTCACTCATATCTCTAACCGCATATGTCATAGATTTGTGTCATCTGTGTTGAATTTTACAGGTGAGGTGGTAGCGGCCTCACCTATAATCGTGTTCCTTATCAGCTTGTACAAATTTCGAACCTTTTATCACTTCATTATCACTGTTGCACCTCTGGTGACCTTACCTACATCGCCTGTTGCAGTGAATGTGCACTTGTTTATAGCTAAAGTCCCTACGGATATCAGATTTTTTTGTCGATCTAGGACATGCCTGACATCATGACCTAGAGTCCTAACGACTCCATTAAACATCAGTACCTTAATGATCCTTATTCCGATGGCCTTGCATGCTACATCATTCTCCATTAAAACACTTCTACCATCATAGGACCTATATGAATCAAATCAAGTCCTATCCGACCACATGTGATATGAACAATCCAAATCCATGATCCAAGTATCTGGGAGGTGACTCACACCTAAAGAGACCGAGAGGAGATCTGATTCCGGGTTCTCTTCTGCCGCACTAGCTGATTCACCCGTGTCATTTTTCTTCCTGCTTTCTAGGTCATTCTTCCTTCCTGGCAGTCTCTCTTGAAGTGCCCCTTCTGGCCACAATAAAAGTAACCATCCTTACCCTTCAAGTTCGATATACCATTTTTCTTCCTGTTAGATTGAGATCTCTCTGAGGACCTCCCACGTCCCTGACACCCCTTCACTGCTAACCCTTTGCTTAGGAATCCTCATCGCTGGATTTCCTCCTTATCTTGTTAGAGATAAGCACCATGGTGACTTCCTCTGTATCCAAAGTACTCCTTCCCATAAAGGAGTGTAGTAACCAGATGGTCATATTATGTGGGAAGCAATGCTAGAAGTAGTGACGCTTTGTCTTGATCTTGAATATTCTCTCCGAACCTTATCAATTCGCTGCACATCCTTGTAAACAAATTTATATACTCCAAAAGTTCGGATCCTTCATTCGTATCTCGAAGAGTTGTTTCTTCGTAAAAAAACTTATTTATTAGGGACTTTGCTACATGCAGATCTTCTAATTTCCTCCACATCTTCAGGAGGAATTTCTCATTAAGGACATTGTACATGACCTCATCTAGTAGACATAGATGGATGACACTCGTGGCCTTCTCCTCAAGTTTACCCTAGTCATCTTCCATCATTTGCTTCGGTTTGGCCTCCAACAATGCCTTGCTCAACCCTTATGTAATTAAAATGTCTTTCACTTTTCACTATCACAGACCGAAATTTTTTTCCTATCGAATTTCTGTATATAGAACTTCGAACTCGATATCTTTGCTAAAATCCTGATAACATCTTAACCTTACTCTCTGATACCACTTTGTTGCGATTTAGGCCCACCCAACAAACCCAGATCAACCCTATGTGTTAGAAAAACGGATCTAAGACCACTTGTCAAATCACGTGCTTTGCGGAAGCATGTACATGAATATAAAGGATGGAATAATCACATTATTATAATAGAATAACCAAACGATAATCAAGCAAACACACAATATAAGATATTTTACGTGGAAAACCCTTGCGGAAAAAAATGACGATACAAAGTGATAGAGATCCACTATAATTAAAAGCCTTAAAGTTATACACCACTCACCTTCTTCGATTACATACTTCCTGATCTCTCTTTGTGATGCAACCGTTGAGAACTCCTTCCCAAGCCCTTACAAGTATCATAAACCATCTCTCACCTTGCTAAAATCCTAGCCCTTGGAGAGAAAACTTTTAAGATTCATATTATAAAACCCTAGTAACAAAACAGACTTAAATACTCGCACTTACGCAAAACCACGTAAGGTCGTCGACTACAACTTCGGTTGGACCGAACTTAATTTTTAGTCGCACAGAAGCTAGTCAACGACACCTCCGATTTTAGTCAAAAACCGCCGAAACTTCATAGCGAGAAATCGTTGCAATTTGGCTACTTCGGTTGCACCATGCCCTTGCTTGGTCGAACCGAAGATAGCCAAAACTGTCCAGCGGGGAAATTGGAATTTCAGTCCAAATTCGGTCGTACTGAGCCAATATTCAACCAGACCAAATATTTTCTTTTTTGCACAATAAATTGGCATAATCCAAGGCATCTGCACAACAAGCCCCTAAGAAGCTATTAATGGTAGGCATTCGATTCCTCTCTTTCATGTAGTGTGAAGATAACCTGGTTTTAACACTAAGTTCTTGGTATCGACTCCCAAGTGGGGGTGGCTAATATTGCGGTGCGACTAATAGTGGGGATGGGTGCACTAATAGTGGGGTGTGTGTACTAACCTTAATTAGAAAAAAATCGTGTGGTTCACTTACACTTTGGATCCTTTTCAATTTTGGGTTTGTATTAAAATGAACCCATAAAAAGGATGAATAACATAGAATAGTCACATACATCATGGTGGACAACACAAATTTTAGTTCTCAATCAATGTTAGGGTCAAATTATTAATTGCCACACCATAAGGGTGACTGAAGAGAATTACTTTTCTACACTTAAAAATAGGCATATTAAAGGCTCAAGTAGGCCACACTACTGGAAGCAGTGGTGACAATGACGCCCACTGTTGAAACCTTTTTAAGGCCCACCGTGATGGTTAATTCCCATCCACTTGTTCATAAGGTCACATAAACTTGATGAAAAGGGAAAACATAAATATCGACTTGATCAAAAACTTTTATGGCCCAAATGTTTTCAATGCTCGGGCCACTCGAGCCTTCAAACTACCTCATTTTTTGGCATGTAACCTAAATTGATATGGAAAAATTGATGGACCATGTGGACAAAACCCACATTAAGGTAACTTTTTGTTTTTTACTTTTTTTTTTTACAACGAATTTCCACTTTTTAAGGAGGTGTGGTCCACTAGAGCTTTGGATCTGCATGAAATTTGGGACCATGCCCTAAAATGAGCTGAAAAAATGGACACACAATTCTAAATAATGGGGTGCTGAGGACACAGATTTCTCACAATTTCTGCCAAAGCCTTCTCCAGGAAGTTCCTGTTGAGGAACCAAGGTGGGACCTACCATGATGTTTGTGAGAAATCCACCCATCCATTTTGTGATTTCATTTTAGGACATAAGAATAGAAATGAGCTAGATCCAAGACTCAAGTGGGCTGCACTAAAGGAAAAGGTGGGTAGGGAAATTCCTATCGTTGAAACCTCCCTAGGTCTATAGCGATGTTTATATGCCATCCATACGGTTCCTAACATCATTCCTACTGGGATGAACTGAAAACACAAATATTAGCCTGATTCAAAACTTCTGTGGCACACAAATATTTCAACTGGACGTTCAATCCTCTTGTTTTCGGCCCACTTGAGTCTTGGATTCGGCTCATTTTTTCTCTCATGTCTTGAAATGAGCTCAAAAAATAGATGGACATGGTGGATTTCACACAAACATCATGGTGGGCCCCACCTAGGTTCCCTTCTTGGGAAAGGCCTCCGCAGGAAATCCACGTCCAGGGGTGGATTGGATACTACCCGCACCAGAACGAGAGCGGATTAGGTGAGACCCCGGCCTCACCCAAGACCGTGCGGCTCGTACCCTGAGGCCACCTTGATGTATTTATTACATATCCACGCTGTCCATCCGTTTTTTGTAGATCATTTTATGACATTATCTGAAAAATGAAATAGATCAATCATAAGGTGGACCATACCATAGGAAACAATATTGATTGACCATTAATGGTACATAGAAGTTTTGGATCAAGCTGATATTTGTTTGTTCCCTTTTTCTAGGCTTATGTGACCTTATCAACATATTAGATGGTAAATAAACATCGCATAGACATTAAGGTACGCCCTAAGAAGCTTTTAATGGTAGAACGGTCAATCACCATTGTTTCTTATGGTATTGTCCACGTGATAATTGGATCTGCTTTATTTTTTGGGATAATGTCCTAAACTGATCTGAAAAAAATGCATAGACGACATGGATACAAAATACATACATCAAGGTGGGCCCCACTACAACCCCACGGTAAGGGCTGCACTGTCTTTGGTGAGGCTGGGGTCTCGCCCAATCCGGCCCCACTAGGACTTAGGTAGAGATGATGGTCATGTCAGAAGTTCAGTGGGGCCCACCGTGATCTATATTTTTTATCCAATCCATTAATCTATTTTGATATATCAGTTCAGGACATGAGCCCAAAATGGATACAGATAGAAGGCTTAAGGGACCACACCACATGAAGCAGTGGGGATTTAAATCCTATTGTTTAAAACTTTCCGCAGGCCATGGAAGTTTTGGATCGAGTTGATATTTATGGTTTCCCTCCCTACATGTCTATGTGACCTTATGAATAGGTCGGATGTAAAGTAAACATCGCAGTGGGCCCTACTAAGTTTTCAATGGTAAGAGCTCAATCCCAAACACACATGACATTACTTCATATGTGTGCCTTGCCCTCTCTGGAAGAAAATCCTGGCTCTGCCCCTGATCAGGGTGGCCCCACACAACCTGTCCGTTCCTAGCCAGGGAGAGCGGGATGGTTTGCAATCGATTTCGTGCATGAGTACGTAATTGCATACTCTGCCAGAGTTGGCATAATCATTTTGACGGCTGCCGATTAGGTGAGGCAGGTTCACAGCAGGTGGGTGAGTCGCTGACCATAAGCCCACACCATCTATGCGTTGTAAATCCATACCGTTCATTATTTTTTTCAGCTAATTTTATGTATGTTCTAAAAAAAATAGGTAGATCCAAATACATGGAGCAAACCAAGGGAAAACTATAGTAATTGATCGCTCACTGTTAAAAGCTTTTTAAGGCCCAATGTAATGTTTATATACCGCCCAACCTGCCAGGAAGGTCTTGGGAACTGAAGGTAAAACAGAAATTGATCCAAAACATTTGTGCGCAGGAGATTTTTAACGGAATCCGAATTGTCTGCTCCCCTTTGGGGCGCGAATTAGGTGTTACCCCCGGGAACAGCTTAGTGGGTAATACCCCTACCGTAAGGCCCACATGGATGATATTTTGTATATCCACTCCGTCCATCCGTTTATACAGCCCATTTTAGGATAAGGTTCCAAAAATTATGCAGATCCAAATTTCAAGTGGACCGTACCATTGGAAACAGTGTGATTGAGTGCCCTACCATTAAAAATTCCAAAGAGCCCATGGTAAGGTTTTGACAATGTTTATTTGCAATCCAAGCTCTTGATAATGTCAATAAGGTCTCGATGAAGGGAGAATATAAATATCAGGTTGATCCAAAACTTTTGTAGCCCACAAAACGTTTTTAATGGTTATTAATCACTGTTTCTAGTGGTATGGTCCACCTGAGATTTGAATCTTCTTAAGGTTTTGTATCATATCCTAAAATGAAATGAGAAAACAGATAAACAGCATAGATATATAAAAATTACATCACGATGGGGCCCACACGATTGTGGATCAGTTTTGTTTTTTGAACCATGTTCCAAAATGATATGGAAAAAAGAAATAGATGGACGGCGTAGACATACAATACATACATCGAGGTAGGCTCCACGTTCAGTTATTCAACCCCGAAGCTACCCTTGCCTCACCTAATTCGCGCCCGTCTCAGGAACTCGGACAGCGATCACTGAAAAACGTGGATACATAACTTAAAATAGACGGGTTACACGGGTGTATTAAACAAATAAAGGCACCTGCTGTACTCATACCATGCACGCACCTCAATCCAAACCGTCGAAATAATGGCCTCCGTTTGGATCACATAAAACGAAAGATGTATATTCATTGTACGATCCTAACCATGATTTATGTACATTTTCTTGATCAGTTTTGAACCGTTGAATTCTTTTCTTACCATCCATTCAGAAAATACCGAGTATGACTATTAACTATAGTTCTTGGCCATGATCCATCCACGCTTGGGCTCTTGATTTTTACAGTTTGCATTGAAATACATGGATCCCACATCGAGTGCATCAACGGTCCAAATTAATCGAAATTTCCCAAATAAAACTTTAGAAACTCTGAATTTACAACCAATCCATTTTTTTTACAATGTGATCTATCACTTCAACGATTTAGATTAAGCTTTTATATCCCACGTGCACAGAAGAAGTATGCATGTGTATGGATGCTAATGCTCTGCCTCTACAACAGACGACTTTTGCTAAGCCACACGTGTGTATAGCCCAGCCCACCTACCCTCAAGCACACTTTACATTGTGGCTATCGTGTGAGTCATCCAATCCTTCCATAAGGTGGGCCAAGCCATTTAAATCTTCTGGCTTGAAAATCAGAGCTTTTCATTATTGATGTATGGCACAATGTCCAAAACAAATGGATGGTTAGGAAAAGATTGTTTTAGACTTCAAGTCTCTTCGTATACTGTGGCTCAACTTAGGAGTAAAACTTCCATATTTTTTATCCATCAGATATAATCAGTGAGGTCCACCTGATGGAAAGCTCAGATCTATAACACGTGTGCTTACATGTGGACGGTCAGATCTCTACACACGTGTGGGCTTAAAATACCCCACAATAGTTATGTCCCGCACAGTGTTATTTTACTCGGGACTCCGGAATCATCGAGGTTGTCGTGTTGTCTGAGGAATCTTTTGTTAGTTCACCATCACTTAAAGATGTTGGTGCCTATTCAAACGTCCACATGGTATTGTTTTAAGTCAATCCAGACCATCCATATAACTGAAAAAAACTGTGGATGGACCATTAGTTTAAAATTTATTTTAGAAGATGATCTTACCCATCAATTTCACCCTTCAAAATTTGAACACTCAATATTTACTTCTAACCATTCATTTGATAGCCATCAATTGGATGGTCAGGTTCGCTTGATCAGTTTGAATTTACAGACATGCTCCATTTACAACTTGGACGGTCTAGATACCTACATGATTGCCACGTGAGGATTACGAGCCATCAACTCTATCTCAAGAAGAAAAAGGAGAAGTTATTTGATACTCTTGCAGAGTGAATGGTTGATACGCACGCACTTCTAGATACTACACTTGGCAGCCATTTTACCAACGACCCGGTATGGATAGGTCATCATAAAGCATCATCCATTTGGACAGTTTCCTATCTTTTAGATCAACCGTCCAATAAATTTACACCAATATATGAATTAAATAAAAAATTTAGTGTAAAACTTGTTTTTATAATCCATCTAATGTCCTCCTGACCATTTGAACAGTTCACAATTGGATTCTTACATTCCACATATGCACTTTCTTCGTGCCTGCGTATCAACTATCAGGCTAAGGCAGAGTATCAAAGTTTTTCTCTAAATAAAGCAGAGCGAGAACAAAACGGAGGCGGCAACTGCGGTGGGTGTGTGTATGGTCTGAAACAAATGGCAGTGCGGATAGGAATCGCTACGGCCATCCCTCCTCCTTCCTCTCCCTTCTCCAAATCCCTTCTTCCTACTCCTAATCATATAGTGCTCGTTGGGAGCACCCCATTCCGTACTCCACTCCCCCTCCGTGCTCCTTCGCCTCGGACTCGCCGGTCCATCCGCTCGTCTCAGCCGGTCGCTACTGCAGAGGATGTTCCCACCACCTCCTTAGGTCAGCTCATTATCCTCTCAGCCTCTCTTCTTTCTGGAATTCCTTTTGTATCCGTCGCTCTCTTCTTGTCATCATCATCATCATCATCATCATCTTCTTCTTCTTCTTTTTTCCTTTTCTTTTCCATGTTTCTGGTTCTGAAGTGGAAGTGATAGAGCTGTGTTGGGATGCACGGCTGGATTGGGTATCTGGCGTTTGGTTTAATTGGGTGGAGATGACGATAACTCGGGCGCGTTTGGATGTGCAATTGAGATAAATTGTGATAATTGTCGTTCTCTATTTGATAAAATTGCTATCGCGTCCAATGCAAATGCATTTCATGGGGGATTGACTGGTTTTGAGTACTAGGAAATGCCACTAGTTTTTGTGTTATTCCTCTTGATTAAACTGATGTTTCGCAATTCAATCCAATTGTGGGTCCAAACACTGACTTTTCACTATAGTTTTTGTGGGAAAAAAAATTACTACTACGATTTTTCACTCGATCCAATTGAATTCATAAGGTTTGGTGGTTGAAATGAAGAGGGAAGGGAGTAACTTCGGAAAAAAGATACAATTAAGACTCTCACTCTTTCTTTGAGAAGAAAATGTTTGTTAACTTAATGGGCATGTTGAAAAAAATTACTGTTTCCTAGTATATTAGTAATGAGAAAGAAGTTCCCCAAACTGTGGTTGCTTATCTTTGAAATCCAAATTGAAATTAAGTGTGGTTGTGATTTCGAGCCTGGACTGTCAGTACAAATTGTAAGGAAGCAAACTACAATTTGGCTATTTCCACATTGTTAGACTGTAATTGCATTTCTGTTGGATTAGTACACCAAGCCTATTGTCTTGTCTTGTACATTTCTGATGCCGAACTTCGTCGGTTGGAATCATGAAATACACACAATCATAGATTGAAGATAGGGACTGTCGGACCATATCTGCTGAAAGAAG
Organism: Liriodendron chinense; assembly: GCA_003013855.2. Taxonomy (NCBI): domain Eukaryota; kingdom Viridiplantae; phylum Streptophyta; class Magnoliopsida; order Magnoliales; family Magnoliaceae; genus Liriodendron; species Liriodendron chinense. The sequence continues at coordinate 2,788,052 of ML058552.1, forward strand.
ATGGTCCTCCAAACAGTGCATATGGCTCTGACCCAATCTTGGATCCGTTTTACTTAAGGTATGGAGTTTGTTGTTGGAGGCATAGGACTAGTAGTCTTTATTCGGCCCTAGTCCGCCTCCAACATACCGGACGAGAAAAAAGAAATACATGGAAACAACTTGATAATGATTTTAAAACAAAATAAACAATTGAAAGTGAAGGCTGAATTATAGAAGGTTTCAAACTATTGAAGTAAAGAATTAAGAGCTAAAAAACAGAAAAAAAAAAAGCTCACTAGCAAGCTCTCTTTCATGTGTTGTAGAGCATATAACTAGGATAATCACTGGGCTGGGCCTATGCCATGAAAAGTCAAAATTTTGAGTAGGACTGGCGCCGTGAATCCAGCCCAAACAGTTCAAAATCTGGTTCTGAGAAGAAATGAAAGAAAAGATATAGTAGTAGGACAATGACTGTATGAGTTCTATTCAATGCTAGATTCAAAGGAGCATAATAGATCAATATGAACATCATGAGCTTTCCTGTAATAAAACTAGTTGTTGCTGATGCCTCCGAGTTCCTTCTTCCACAATGCTAGCTCGGAGAAGGAAGATTTAAGAGGGTGATGTAGGGAGGGAATTCCATGGTCAAGGACGAGGATCGACGATCTTCTTGGAGGAGATGGACCGGAAGAAAAACAAGAGGAAACTAAGGAATTTCCTATTTTGGCATTTCAACCAAACAGGAAAGTGCTATTCCCTTTTTTGGATTTTGGCCCAATTCGTGGGCCCATCTTAATCATTTATGATGATTTGTTCCGTCCATTTCGTAGAATTGCTTGACGTCGAGAAAACCCAACAAGTTTGACGTCGATCCGAGTTACGGATTGATCGTGGTGTCCAAAATAATACGAACTATCTAGAAAGTTCCGAATTTCGCCCACTAAAACTGGGGATGGTCCAAGTGGCCCACTACTACTGATATGAAGAATCTGAGCCGTTTATCTTGAAGAGTACATCGATGTCAACAAAACCACAAAGCTTCGTGTCCATCAGATATGTGGATTGCTCGTACCAGTGGAAGGAAGATGGCGCTCGACAGACGTTATACAGTTTGCGCAGATTTTTCTGTTTCTTTTCTAATTTTATTATGATTCTTTTCTTCCTTTGCAAGTTAGTGTTAGGCATGAAATTAGGGTTAGGTTTAATCCATTTAAACTCTTTTTAGATCATTATTATGAGCTTTGGATTATTTCTTAATGAAAATTGAGTTTACTTTCTTTCTTCTTCATGGATTCGAAGATAAACTGGTGGATTCGAGTTGTTCCGTCGTGGATTTGACGAAGACAGGTTGAGGATTCCCTGTAGATCAGTGGATTCGGATCGGTTATCCGTGGGATAGACGGTGCTCGATCCCACAACACACCCCGCCCACATTAGATGGCCCTATGAAGAATGTGCCCAGATATTCATAATAGAGTCCAAACGCAATGGCCAAATTTATAATCTTCTTGCGTAAGGATAATAGTTTACCCACTAGAAAAAATTTCAAAATCATCACATACCTCCCTTTTTTCTTTTCTATTGCAATTTCTCGATTATTATGTGATGTTTTCTTAACTTTCCACATATAAAAATAGATAGACCTTAGTCTGGCCCCCTAAACAACACTTTGAGTAGCAGCCGTTGTAATGGGTTTGTAAATTAAACTCATCTTCTATTGGGAATAATACATTTCATGCTTTCGAATTCCTTTCTAAGCGTTGATTCACCTCGGTGTGGTGTGTTATGTGAAAATTTAGGTCACCCCACTTTTGCATGGTCAAGGCTACGCACGAGCGAAAATTGCATAAGTGGAAACTGAGATCCTCTATCTTCGAACCCGAATGCTCAAGCGTTCGGTATTGGCAACATCTCATAGTGATCGGTCACCTGCTAAGCCCGAGCGGTCGGCATTCTTCAATGCCCGATCGACCTCATTAGACCCAATCGGTCGGCATTAAGGAATCTACCAAATATTCAGGCCGTGCCTTCGTGCTCGTCTACTTCCTTATCCACGGTTGACCGCGGATGAGCTGACTTACCATCTACTACACCCGACCGGCCACTATTCTCCGAGCGTTACCACGCTACTCCCCAAGCAATCATGACTGTTATGTGTCCCGCAAGCCATGTGATTCACTTCCACGATTGATAAGAGAAATATCCGCATAACGTAGATAATTTCGCAACTTATCTCTAAAATAATGACGTATCCAGCTATGTTATGTAATCTATCCTACGAAGACGTAGATCCTAACAGAGTGAGAATCCTACCCAATTACAGTAATGATTCACATTATAAATATCCCACCATGCCATGATCTAAGGTACACATACATTGAGTAATATAGAGAATTATTCTTTTTTGATCATTCTACAGTCATTGACTTAGGCATCGGAGGGCCATCAGCCGGATCCACCGGCAGCCATCCTAACCTTTGGTGGTACTTGCAGGATCCCCAACCTTTGGATCTTCCCCATCATCCTTCAAATCTAACGGCGGAGGCCGAAGTTGGTCCCTGACTAACATCTGGTGACGAGATTTACCGTCAACAGATTGGCGCCCACTTGTTTTGCCCATCCTTTGGATCTTCCCCATCATCCTTCAAATCTAACGGCGGAGGCCGAAGTTGGTCCCTGACTAACATCTGGTGACGAGATTTACCGTCAACAGATTGGCGCCCACTTGTTTTGCCTTCGCCATCTTTTGAGGTCACTTCGCAATGCCGCCAAAAAAAAGTTCGAGACATGGATCCAAAACCACCGCTTAAGTGAGATCCGCCCATAGAGAAGAAGAGCCGAGTATGGCCCAAACCCAGCCTTCTGGAAGTCATACTTGATCAAGAACGACGCAGAGGGAGGCGGCCGCCCTTCCTCCGCCGCCACCACGACCGACAATGGACAACCCAACATGGAGAAATATCATGGAGGCCGATATTCAGAACGTTCGATCGGAAGTGATGCGCCTTGCAAATATTGCAGATCGGATAAAGCGCCGCCTACCACCTCTGTCGGCTCCACGACAGGAGGGGGTCTCTCACCAGAACCAGGAGGTCAACCGGGTTCCACCTACTCATAGAGCTCAACCACCTGTAGAATTTATCCCGCCTCCGGTGGCCCAAGATCACCGACAAGACAACGATGCGGAAAAAAGGCTTCCCGTTGGTGACTTACGTCATTTATTGGACGCCCGGTGCCAACACCACAGACCAAACGATGTACCAAGAAGAGGTGATCATGTGCCTAGAGTAGCGACAGAAGTTTCCAGCACTAGTCGCCCTCCAGAATGGGAGAAGGAGCTAGAAAATTTAAAGAAAAAGTTGTGGAGATAGAGCAACAATGCGTCCTAGGAATGCCGACGACATTGCAAGCAATGATTAACTAGACTGAGTCTCCGTTCACAGACAAAATCATGCAAGAATCTCGGCCCAAAAATTTTCGGGTACCTAGCAACATTCCGTCCTACAGTGGATCTGGTGACTTGATCAAGAACCTCGAGGTCTTTAAGGCCTACATGCATCTAGAGGGGGTCAGTCAAGCTATTATGTGCAGAGCATTCTCCCTCACCCTCAAGGGTGTAGCTCTCACCTGGTTCCGCAACCTCAAGCCTAAATCCATCGACTCTTTTGCACAACTATGCACCTTATTCGGATCGCAGTTCATGGGGAGCCGCACCATGAAGAAGACCACCGCTCACCTGGCTACTATGAAGCAGAAGAGCGATGAGTCTCTAAAGGACTTCCTTGTCCGATTCACATCCGAAGCAGTACATGTCGAAGGTTACACCGATGAAGCGGGCCTCCCTGCACTCAACGATGTCCGTAACAAGGAGTTCAGGTGGGCCCTCGATAAAAATACTCTAAGGACTATGGCCGAGTTCCAGGCCAAAGCCCAAAAATATATCAACGCTGAGGAGTTAGCTAAGGCCAGGAGAGAGTCCTTTGTAAGTGTTGATTCACCTTAGTTTGGTGCATGGAACACTGATATCGCATACCTGAACGAAGGTTTCACAGTCAATGTTTTCTAGTGATCCAAGGGCTTGTCTTGAAGGAGGACTGTGATTTGGTATAGTCAAATTCTGACATTTCTGAACAAATTCTGACATTTTTGAACTATGTAAGTGATGTAATTTTGTCCTCCCTAATGAGTGGAATGGTTGGTTTTATTTATTTATTGCTCATCTCTTGAGCTTTGAGTGATGCCTTTGGATGCACAGTTGAATTTAGTTGTGAACATTCAGTTCAAACACGTGGAAGTGACCATGGATCAAGAAACCAGTTTTGATGCCCCACTTGGTCATCGATAGGGCTGGGTTTTATCCTCGATACTAGTTTGACTTGGGTAAGTCACACCAAGTTGTCCAAAACTTTAATGTACACAATTCATTTGTGACTTGGTTGATATGGATGAGTCACACCGTGTGTTTCACCTAAGGTATGCAAAAAAAGGTACGTAACGGTCGTTACGTAAAAATAACGGTTCGTTATGTAAAAGTATCGGTTATGGGTTCGTAATGGCCGCAAGGGTCGTTACGGAAAGAGGCCCCGTAATAGCCTGTTATGGGGCCAATACAAGATTAAGAAAAAAGAAAAAAAACTGTAATGGGCGTTACGGCTTGTATCGCAATGGTAACGGTGGTGGCCGTCATGGCCATTTTTATTGTTACGGAATACCATGGTTTCACCAATGCAGGTATGTTCTATAGTGCCACTTGGCGAGTCAAAATGAGTCCCAGGGGGCTTTTCTGATTTGGGTTGAGGCATAACTCTTTTCTAAATTGGGATCCATCATGTCTCATCCAGGGTTGATAGTGAAATTGAGTCGACTTGGATGTTCGAGTTGGCATTGGATGATAGGTTAAACCATGGAATGATCAAAATTGTAAGGACGATTACTAGGATTCATAATGATGACATAGTGCTCTGTGTGTGCGCGTGTGCTGTGCATTGGTGTCCCTGTTGTCGGGCCAATTTTTTCTAATTGTATTTTGAAATTGCGTTGGGGGGCACCCTACGCTAATCGCGGAAGCTTGTGAAGCTACTAGAACCATGGCTAAGACCCGGCGCGGGGGGGGGGGGGAGGTGGAGGTGATTAGGACCTTTTTAAATCATTTTAAAAACTCTTGCCTATTTAAAAGTAATCAGCAAATATAAACTAATTAAAGCAAGAACACTTAGCTTTCAAGCTTAAGTGGGTTCAATCACAAGGCTAGAAAAGATTAAACAATTAAGCAAACTAGCCTAAGCACATAAATTATAAATGATATAACTATTTGAGCAACTACTCTATGTGCAATATCTATACTACAAATGATATTACTAAACAATCAACTAGTCTAGAATGATATGTAGATGATGTGAGATTCATCATGTTGAACTTATGTCTACAAGCCTAGTGAACATACATCTTCTGTGTGAATGTGCCTATCTAGAACATAGCATTCAACTTATTCAAACAATCATATAATTCAACAATTAAATAGACAATGCATGAATAGAAGAGTGCTCAAATGACAATTACAAACACAACGATGTATAGTGGTTCGGTTTCCCTACTCTACTCCCGGTTGTCGTTCCCAACCCATGAGTCTAGAGAATATTAGTATATATGTATGTTAGTATGTGGCTCTTTGATTGTAAGTGCATGTGCACATCTTTTCTCTTCTCCTACAGTGTACTATATGCTTATTCTAATAAAGCTTTGTGTGGTGGGCATGTGGCACACATACACAAGATTCACCCTAAAACTCTCTCTCACTCTCTCTCCTCTTCTTCCATCCTAATGATCTAATCTTCTTCTACTTGGTATCAGAGAAAAGATCAAACTATTCCGCATCAAGGGAGTTGAGAGGCGACATGTCAGATTGCTGACGTTAGCGGCCGTACGACTGACGTCAGCAATGTATGGTCAAATGGACCCCATTTGAGCTGAAAGTTTAGGGGTTTGATAGATCTCTATTTTAGAAGATTTGTCATGATTTTTTGAGATTTTTTTAGAGCCTTCTTGATGGTGATTTGACTGAAATAGTGAAATTCGAAAATCGGGCCCTGAATCAGTTTTTCGTCGATTTTTCTCAAATCGGTAAGCTTTTCTCTTGTTTCTTTCCTCTAGATGGACTGATGTCTCTCACTCAAGCTAATATTGGAGGAGTTTTTAGCTGATATTAAGATTTGAGTGGGTTTTAACCCCAAATAGAGGTGCGGCCATGTCATTTTTGGGCTGTTTGCATCAGATTTGAGTACTTTGGGTGGTATTTTCAGAGTTTTCTGGTAGATTGGGGTTAGTCTCTCATCTCCTCAAAGGATTGCTTATTAGAGACCTTGTTGAAGTACATTTTACTTGGACCCTTATTCTTTTGGAGGACAAAGGGCAATCTCATCTTGGCATGGGTTCGCTTGAACCCAACCCACTCCAAATCACCTCAATTAAGTTGAATGGTGATAACTATCTTCAATGGGCACAATCTGTAAAAGTGTTCTTGGGGGCCCGTGAGAAGTTGTCGTATATTCTAGATGATCCCCCTAGCTCTACAGAAGACACCTACAAGACTTGGACAAAGAAGAACTATCAAGTCATTGCATGGTTGTTGAACAGTATGGATTCTTCGGTTAGCCACTCCGTGATGTTTTTGTCATCGGCTAAAGGCATTTGGGACTCCCTTCATGACATGTACTCCGAGTCTAAAAATTTTTCGCTGGTATTTCAGCTTATTCAAGAAATTGGTCGGTTCCAGCAAGACTCAAGATCATTAAAAGATTACTATTCGACACTTCGAGGCATGTGGGATGAGTTGGATATTTATCAACCTGTTCCTTCGAAATGTCTAGACGATCATGAGCATGCTCGCAAGCAACGGGATGACACTCGTGTTATGCAGTTCCTCGCAGGGTTGAACTCTGTCTACCTCAGTGTTCGGGATCAAGTGGTTGTTAATAATTCCCTTCCTCCGTTGAGAACAGTCTATGCCATGTGTCAGCGCGCTACTATATCAGCTCTTCCTTCACATCCTTTTGTACCACCAGAGCGTTCAGCACACCTTGTTGGCAATCCATCTTCCATTTTTCCTAGATCTCGCGCACCATCCTTGAGTTCAGGGCGCACTTTTGGTTATGGTGGTCGTGGCAGAGGCCGAGAGGGAGATCGGGGATGTGTTGGTCGTCATCTTCGAGGTCATGGTGGACGTGGACGAGGACGTGATAGTTCCTGCATTTGTTCGCATTGTGGTGGAACTAATCACACTATTGATTATTGTTGGCAGCTCCATGGTCGTCCTACGTGTGCTGTTGCCTCTATTACAGCTACTGTTGCTCCTGAGGGACAACCTTCCATCTTGGCAGCTGAGCAGCCTTCTTCTGGAGAGTCTCTCATTATTTCTCGAGCAGCTTATGATGCCCTGATGTGGCTTCATATACGTGATGTTCCTGAGCCTTCTCATGCAGCTTCGGCCCAGTCAGGTACCGCTATTCTAGCGTCTTCTTCTACCACCTCTTGGGTCATTGACTCTGGAGCTTCCTCCCACATAACTGGTAAGTCACATCTCTTTTCCTCTTATTCTCCTTCCTCCCACTCTCAATATGTTACAGTCGCAGATGGAACACATGCCCTCATTTCTGGGATTGGTTTCATCTCCCTTTCCCCTTCCTTGCCATTGTCCTCAGTCTTGCATGTATCTCGTTTTCCATTAAACTTACTGTCTGTTAGCTCCCTTACTAAATCATTGAATTGTTCGATTACCTTTTACCCTTCTCATTGTCTTTTTCAGGACCTACAGACGAAGAGAGTGATTGGTAGGGGGCATGAGCGAGGAGGCGTTTATCTTCTCAATGATACACCTGTTGCTGCTTCAAGTACCTCTTCTCTTGATCGAGACTCCATCGCACGGTGGCATTGCTGCTTAGGACATCCTTCCTTAGCTCGATTAAGACTTTTGTTTCCTTCATTCTCGGTTACTAAACCTTTGTGTTGTGATATTTGTGAATTATCAAAACATCATCGTACTATGTTTCCTCCAAGTGTTTCAGGAAGGAAATCTCAACCTTTTGATCTGGTTCACTCAGATGTCTGGGGACCAACCCCGGTTACTTTCACTTTTGGTTTTAAATATTTTGTCACCTTTATTGATGATTATTCTCGCATGACCTGGGTTTACCTTTTGAAATCAAAGAGTGAAGTATTTGATGTGTTTAAAGTGTTTTATCGTGAGGTGTGTACTCAATTTCAATGCTCAATTAAAACCCTCCATTCTGATAATGGGGGGGAGTACATGTCCACTCATTTTTTGTCCTTCTTATAGGAACATGGTATTTTGTCTCGGACATCATGTGTTTACACTCCACAACAAAATTGTATTGCAGAACGAAAGAACCGTCACCTTCTTGAAGTCGCATGTACCCTTCTTCTTGCTATGCATCTACTTAAGCATTTTTGGGGTGATGCTCTTCTTACTTCCACTTTCCTTATTAATCAAATTCCCTCACGTATATTATCTTTAAAATCTTCCTTTAATATGTTGTATCCTCATAACAATCCATTTCCTTTACCCCCTAAAGTTTTTGGTTGCACATGCTTCGTTCAAATTTTGGATGGTCGTAATGATAAACTTAGTCCCAGGGCAACTAAATGTGTTTTCTTAGGGTACACTCGGAGCCAGAAAGGGTATAAGTGTTATGACCCCTCGACTCGTAAGAAATATATCTCTGTCGATGTAACATTTTTTGAAGATGTTCCTTTTTTTTTGCCTCACGGTCGATCCCTCTGTGATCCTCTTGCGAGTGAGGGAGAGCATACTGCTTCTCCCCTTCCTCTTGTCACTAGTGATATAGGGAGACTCTTTCACCTCCCATTCCTAACTCTGTTGATGATTTGGGTGACCCGAAGCCTCTGCGAGTGTATCATCGTCGAGATAAATCTTCATGCGCTCCGCCATCTACTCTTCCACTCACTTTGGATGTTGGCTTAGGTGATTCTCCTACCTCAAGTCCGGATCTTCCCATTGCCTTGTGTAAAGGGACACGATCATGTACTTAACACCCCATTAGCAATTTTGTTTCATATGATCATCTTTCACCGTCCTTTCAGTCGTTTGCAGCTTCCATTTCATCATAGGCTATTCCTCGGTCTCTCTCCCACGCTCTTCAAAGTCCTGACTGGACGAAGGCAATGATGGAAGAAATGTTTGCTCTTGAGAAGAATCATACTTGGTAGCTAGTTTCTCTTCCTCCATGGCACAAACCTGTTGGGTGTCGATGGGTGTACACGATCAAGTTCCTTCCTGATGGCTCCATTGATCGCTACAAGGCCCGTCTTGTTGCTCGGGGATATATGCAGACTCAGGGCGTGGATTACTTTGAGACATTCTCTCCAGTGGCAAAACTTAATTCTATTCGTGTGGTGGTCTCCTTGGCCGTCAATTTATCTTGGCCCTTGTTCCAACTAGATGTCAAGAATGCATTTCTTCATGGGGATCTTGCGGAGGAGGTCTACATGCATCAACCTCCAGGCTTTGTTGCTTCCACAATTCTACGCTTGTGTGTCGATTGAAGAAGGCCCTTTATGGGCTCAAAAAGTCCCCACGTGCTTGGTTCGACAAATTCAGTCAAGTTCTCATGGAGTTTGGCTTTGTTCGTAGTCATGCCGACCATTCTCTCTTTATATGTCGACGATCGACGGGCATCATGGTTCTCATTGTGTATGTGGATGATATTGTACTGTCAGGCAGTGAGTTTGAGATCAAGAACCTTGGTCCTCTTCGCTACTTTCTGGGCATCGAGGTTGCTCGCTCCCAAATCGGGGTATCCTTATCCCAACGAAAATATGTTCTTGATCTTCTCATGGAGACCGGCATGCTAGGATGCAAACCGGCTACCACCCCTATGGATACTTCGCATAAGCTTCAGCCAGATGATGGTACTCTTCTTTCTAATCCTGGCATGTACCATCGGCTTGTAGGTTGGCTCATTTATTTGACTATTAATCGTCCAGATCTCTTCTTTGCGGTGGGAGTTGTCAGCCAGTTCATGCAAGCTCCCGTTCTTCACATCTCACGGCTGTTTACCGCATACTTCGGTATCTTAAATCAGCACCAGGCCTTGGCATCCATTTTCAGTCTCATGGTCATCTTCATCTTTCGGGCTATTCCGATGCCGATTGTGCGGGTAGTATATATGATCGTCGATCTACATCCGGGTTTTGTACCTTCCTAGGTGGTAATCTTGTCACGTGGAAAAGTAATTAGCAATCAGTTGTTGCGCGCTCCTCGGTTAAAGCAGAATATCGTGCTATGGCTCATGCTACATGTGAGCTCGTGTGGCTTCGCACCCTTCTTGACGAACTTGGCTATTCTCCTTCAGGCCCTATTCCTCTTCATTGCGACAATCAGGCAGCCATACATATTGCTCGTAATCCTGTTTTCCACGAGCGCACCAAGCATATTGAGGTTGATTGTTACTTTATTCGAGAGAAAGTTGCCTCGAAGGAAATCATCACTCCTTTTGTTCGGTCCGGGGATCAACTTGCGGATGTTCTTACGAAGTCTTTAAGTCGAGATGCTCTTCATCGTGTTCGTAACAAGTTGGGCATGATCAACATCTATGCTCCAACTTGAGGGGGAGTCTAGAGAATATTAGTATATATGTACGTTAGTATGTGGCTCTTTGATTGTAAGTGCATGTGCACATCTTTTCTCTTCTCCTACAGTGTACTATATGCTTATTCTAATAAAGCTTTGTGTGGTGGGCATATGGCACACATACACAAGATTCACCCTAAGACTCTCTCTCACTCTCTCTCCTCTTCTTCCTTTTCTTCTCTCCTCTTCTTCCATCCTAATCATCTAATCTTCTTCTACTATGAGAACACTGGATTTCACTATACAGAGTTTTTAAATCAAGTTTACCTCTCAACCTTTACATGGAGGATTTTGCACAGGTCTGCCTCTCAACCTGAACGGAGATTTTGTAGGTTCATCTCTCAACCTAGGTATTTAAATCAGTTCCACTTAACCAAGGTGTTTGACGTGTTCCACTAACCCAGGAGTTTGAAGGTTCCTCCCAACCCTTGGGTTCCAATCTAGGAACCCACAATGGTTTCTTAGGCTAACTAATAACCTACACGTACACACCTGTGTCGGTAGGTCCTCTTGGAGACTTAATTGAGTTTGATACTAAACTCTTACACTCAATCCTCCACAAGGAAAGAGTGCAACTAGACTCTTACAATTGACATTTGTCGGATTGAGCCTCTTTCGTTGTGCTACTTGGGTTGCTTGAGCTTTGCTCTCCTGTGCTTTAATCAGCTTCCCTTTTCTCCCCCGATATTGTTGCCGATGCTTTGCCAAGGCCTCAGCTCTAACGATCAGCTACCTTGCATATGATGCTCCAAAGAGATGCCCATGTGCTAGGAGATAGGTTGAATTCTTTACAACTAATAGGAAGGATGTTTCCTAAATGAATTCACCTAATTGGATCTCATAGATAGATTTGGACTAAGGATATACCTATGGTGTAGGTGCCTAAACATCTATAAATTAAGAGAGGACAGGTTCATCTTCATTTGTGCTTTGGATGCTCTCAACTTGTGATGAAACATAAGGAAGATGACTTGGATTGGTTAGGATTAGAGCCTAAAGGTAACAACAATGTGGGTGGCATCTAATGCACTAAAATCCCTCTCTCCAGTCCAAAAACTGCGCCCCGTCTTTATATAGATAAAGCTCCAACAGTTGAAAAATGGGCAGCAATGGCTAACTGTCGATCAGTCGCATAGAGTTCGTGACCGGTCGCAATGGGCCTTCGACCGATCGCAATTGAGTAGCGACCGGCCGATTTAGGTCTAGGACACAAGTTTTGTTGCTGTCCCATTTTGGCATTTGGTGACCAATCACATGGTGCTGGTGACCGGTCACACGACGCAGTTGATTGGTCGCAAATGACCAGCGACTGACCGATTTGAGCCTGGGACAATTGTTTAGTTGCTGTCCTAGTTTTGGCTCTTGGCGACTGGTTGCACTGTGCTGTAGACCGGTCGTTGACTAGTCGCCAGCACATGAGATCTGCTGTTTTGGTTAGTATTTTTACAGCAGCTCATGGACCTGTTAGGTTTTATTAAGGGTGGTCTTTTGGGACTCCTAAGGTCATTCTAAGATGATTAAAAGTATACCTATTGAGTCAAGGTATCTTGAGGTATGGTTTTGGTTTAGGTTCAAGGGTTTTGGCTCACCAAGGCATCTCATTTACCTGTTTCTTCTTCCTTGATGCAGCTTATCCTCTTGTGACTTCGGTCTTCATCTTCTTTGGGCTTAATCGACACTTAGACACATGGACCTATGTAATTGACAAATAAGGTGCACTAGTATGCCACAGAAAAGTGCACTAACATTAAATGAGTGATGGTTAAACCATCTGGGAAAAGCGCACTAGTAGACATTTTTTTTAACGATTTGGGAAACAGTGATGGTTAAACCTTTTTTCTTCCCTTTTAATATGTAAGAAAAAAGAAATTATAACAAAACAAAGAAGGATACAAAATACAGTAAGCTAAGGGATATCATGTAACAAGCCCGCTCCTGAGCAGTGGGGAATATATTCTATCCTTTTCCTCTATAGATAAATGAGTAAAAGAAACATTAACTTAGTACCAAATAAAGGAAGGAACATTAAGAGACATGCTAGGGTCCTGAAGTAACACTTGAAGCCCAAGTAATGTCAATTTTGGAGTCTCTTTCCATGTTCGTTGGCTTGGGGGACTCTTATAAAGGACGCAAACCTATTTTGAGAATGTCTTTACTTCCAATGCAGTTTCTATTGGCTAAGGTTTTGATTTGTTGGCACCAATTGTATGTGGTAGATCGAAGGGACTGGCAAGAACTTGATTATGCCTAACCTTGTTATCTTGGCACTGGATTTAGTGATAACTAGGATTCATAAAATGCCTTTTTTTTTCCTAAAGCTTCTTTCACTTTTTAGGAGATGATAAAGGATTGGAATGGGATCGGTGGTTCCAATAGCTTCTGTATGATTTTGCAGATTTTTTTGAGATCCCTTGGTAGAGTGGAGTCATGTTAGAAATAAAGGAATGATCCTTCTCATGTTGCACTGTATTATCCTTATATGTGAGTAGCATACAATATATTAACTCACTATCGTAGCTACACACAATTCTAGAAGGAATTCTCATGCCCAGCAGGTGCTCTAAGACACTTCATTGACATTTCACTCGGTCCAAAAATGGATAAAGTATCTTTTCAGTTACTAGCCAATCTCTTGCTCATTAGATGAGCTGGTGGAGATAGTGTAGTGTGTGTGAGTGATCCAGGGTTCAATTCCTGGTTATGTTACCTTTCAAAAAAAAAAAAAAAAGGACTAGTGACCTTTGGTTTGAGCCCATAGCTTAATGTAGAAGTCAAGTTTAATAAAAGAAGAGAGGAGAAGAAATAAGGAGGGAAGTAGAAGAAGACGGAAAGAAAGATAAAGAAAGAGAAAGAAAGAGAGAAGTGATGGCTAGGGTAATCGATTGTGTATGTAGTATTGGCTTGCACACACACACCTTTGTTATTTATTAACATGTACAAAGTATAGTACTTTATCAGAGTACTCAAGCCTATATATAACACAAAAAAAGAAAAAAAAAAAGAAAAAGAAAAAGAAATATACTATTTACATATATATTCTCAATACTCCCCCTCAAGTTACAGCATAGATGTCAATCATGCCGAACTTGTCCACAAGATGATGGTTAGAAAATTCACAAGTATCATAACGTAATGGTTTAAGAGCAGTAATAGAAGGAAGAATGAATTTCAATCTTAATAAAGATGGATGTCCTAAATGACAATGCCATTTGCACATAGACTCTCTATCTAATGACAAAGCACTTCTAAGACTATCAAGTGTATCATCCAGGAAGGCAATCTCAAATCTTTAGAATCCGGGGATTCATCCAAGATATAAGAAAGTCTCCCTTTTCCTCCCAAAAAGTAGCTTTGACTGATTGAGCCCATCATAAATAATTGTTCCTATTCAACTAAACGGTTGTAATCAACAAGGTGTGAGGGCCCCACAAGAGCTCCAATAGTGAACTTATCTTCCCCACTAGATCTATAAAAGGGGTTGATAATTATTAGATACAAAAAAAGAAAAAAAAAAGAAAAGTCAATTATGAACCACAAGGAGACAACAAAAACACTTGGCTTTTTGTGTATAGCTGAAGGTACAAATAGCTCAAAAAAAAAAAAAAAAAAAAAAAAAAAATCCCGCATAGCAGATCTGAAACTTAAGAAGAAGGATCAAAACATGTCCAGATATATGCTGGATATCTTCCTTTTGTGTGATTTTTTTCATTCGAAAAGAGGGCTAAAAATGGTAGAATCGCACATCAAACCTCCCAAAGAAATGATAATAATCCAATCAATATGCAAATAATAGCTATGTATGATCAGCAACAGTAAATCCGACCAACCTTGTGTTGGATTTTCTAAGAAAAATCTCTTGCATTTGGGAGAAATTTCAGAAAGACTCAAATTTGGGGCTTTTCTGAAAATACATTGGAGGGCTGGAAACTCACCTTAAACTGGCCTAAAAAAATCCACAAAAATCACCATAAATCTTCTAAATTCGAGATCTTCCAAACCATACCCATCATAGGGTACATGCCAGTACGGATAGTATAGATGATGACATTAGCCATACGGATGCTAATGTCAACTATATGGGTGCTGACTTACTGTATGGCCACGAATGTAACAGAAGCAAAGGCCTTGCTCTGATACCAAGTAGAGTTTAATAGAAGAAGAGGAGAAGAAATAAGGAGGGAAGTAGAAGAAGATGGAAAGAAAGAGAGAGAAGGGACAGCTAAGGCAATTGGTTGTGTTTGTAGTATTGACTTACACACCTTTATTATTATTAACATGTGCAAAATATAATACTCTAGCAGAGCATACAAACCTAGGCACACACACTCAAAAAAGAAAAAGAAAAAAATGAAAGAAAATATACCTTTACATATATATTCTCAATGGTAGACATGGTATGTTTCAACATTGAGGTCTTGGGTTCGAGCCATGATCAAATCATGAAACTAATTTTTCAATGGATGATCAATTTTTCATTATTTTCCAATTAATTATATACGTTAACATTAGAAATATAGATTTCTTGACTGTGTACTACATAGTATAAATTGATTTCTGGTTGTGGTTGTAAAGTTCCTTACATGTGTGCAATTAGTTTCAATAATTACTAATTTTTTTGAAGGGTGTTCAATTAATCACTATTGCCAATGTATTTTGTATTGTATTTCTTTCTTGCATGTAGGTATTGCTGATTGTGCTAAGATTGATACTGCTGCAATCATATAGGATTAGACCCATATACTATTGATGAGATTCTTGTTTGTGTAGAATATTTGGAGTCTAGAACTAAAAAATTGTTTCCCTTGCAGTTCCTAGTACGGGTGTCGAAAATTTGGTAATCATAGGTTCTGGTCCTGCTGGATACACAGCGGCAATTTATTCAGCTCGTGCAAATTTGAAGCCTATAGTATTTGAAGGTTATCAAGTTGGTGGTGTTCCAGGAGGGCAGTTGATGACTACCACTGAAGTTGAGAATTTCCCTGGCTTTCCTGATGGAATAAGTGGTCCTGATCTGATGGATCGGTAAGTAAATTATGACAATAGATTTTACGTTTTTCTTTATTTCTCCTTTAAAAATTTATTTCTTTTTTTTTTTTTTTCCGGTTCCTTCACATCTTCGAGGTTCCACCTTTCATTGTGTATGGACCTTTTTTTTGGACGATAGTGGGGTGCTTGCAGTTTCATAATTTAAGATAACTGTCCTGATATCATTCTAGGATGCGTCGGCAAGCGGAGCGGTGGGGTGCAGAACTTTTCCAAGAAGACGTGGAATATATTGATGTGAAGAGCAGTCCCTTCACCATACGGAGCAGTGAACGTGAGGTGACGTCATCTTGTATCATGAAATAATTGCAAATAAAGTGCTTACAGAACTCCTATTTACAATAACATGCATTGAAGTCCCATAAAATAACCTGGATAGTGTGTCAAATATGTACAGGAATATATTCACCTCTGTTGTTACCTCTGCTGATATCTACCTTCACATGGAATCCTAACCTTGTTCTTGAACACAAACATGGATCTAATTCTTTTGTAAGTCCGTCACATCATTGATGGCATTGAAGATGATACTCCCAACAAATTTTGGGTCATGTCCCATGTGTGTGTGTCCCAGCTCCTGAACACAAACATGGATCTAATTCTTTTGTAAGTCTGTCACATCGTTGATGGCATTGACGACAAATTTTGGGTTGTCCTATGTGTGCGCGCGCTTGTGCATGAGCCTAACTTTTTTTTTTGAATGGCGGCAAAATTTATGTAATAACCCAAGTTTTCGAAATAATTAAAGTAACAAATTAATTAATTATTTAATAATTTATGTGGATTATTATATTGATAAATTAATAATAAATCAACTGTAGGGAATTCATGTAGGACCCCTTTATTAAAGTTGCTTAACATGAACCCTAGAACAGTGTAGAAGTGTCAGATTTCTCAAAACTCACAATAATTACGAAATTGCTATTAGTTAAACTTAAGTATACTAGTTTCTGACCATTCGTTTCATGCAAAACTTCATATAATAGTTTAGAGACCTAATCTAACCGTACACATCAAATTTCAGCTCTCCGATCATCCTGCAAGTATCTTAATTAGAAATCGGGCCATAAGTGGGCCATCTAAACTCGGAACTGCATCAATTTTTGTGTCATACCTTAAAATCATGTGGCCTACATGATGGTCGAAGTAGATTTTTCACATACATCACTGTGGGACCCACGTGCACTGCGTGCACGTTAGACCTGCGGTCAACGCGCGTTGACCACGTACGCAGCTGAAGACGCTGCGTTTTCTTCGTTCGACGCTGCGGCAGCAGCGTCTGGTGTTCGCTGGTCGGTCCACACCGTCCATCACGGTGGACCCCATCCGAAAATCCATTCCGCCCATTGTGTAGCCCTCTCTTGGGACTACTAAGGGAAGGTTTTGTCTTTGTAATCAGTGACTAGACTGGGCCACACAATCTGTTGATACCTGGAACTTAACGAAATAGAACGCGCAAGATCGAGGCCGATCCTACGCATGGGTCCCTGAAATTTGAAAGGATTGTTTGCGTGGGCCCCACCTACGGTTTTAACGGTTCACATAGTACCCAGTGTGGATGTAGAGGGAGATCTGAAATCTTGATCTTTTCGTTCTCCCACTCAAACACGTCCGACCGGTTCTTCCGCTGCAAAACGCTACCTCTGGCGTGTTAGTGTGCTATAAGAGGCCAGAGTCGTCTCTCCCCTCCCCAGTAAAACGTAGAGAGAGAGAGAGGGAGACGTTAGAGAGAGAGTGAAAGAGAGAGAAGAGAGAGTGAAAGAGAGAGGAGAGAGAGTGATCCTAGGGAGGCTGTTGCTGATTCACGTTGCGGGAACAACGTTCCAGTAGCAAAGAGAAGAAGAAGAAGAAAGAAAAAGAAGAAGGAAAGAAAGAAAGAAAGAGAGAAGAAGAAGAGACTGTGAGTTTCTTCTCATATTTTTTTTTCACATGTTTGTGTTCGGTTTAGTTTAGAAATAACTATTCGTAGTTTTGATCAATATGATTCAAGTATTTGTGTCGTTTTTGTTGGAAAATATTGGATATTGTACCTCGGGTCGAACTTGTTCTTTTTGTGATTATGTTTTGTATTAATTTCAATATTTTATGAGGTGGATTTCAATTTAATTGCGCTGTACATGTGTGAGTTGATTTTGAGTTTCTTGGGAAAAGGTTTGAGGTATTGATTTGATTCATGCATAGCACGAATTGTGAACTCCAGTGATTACCGTAGGGTGAGCACCCTGGTGTGTGCAATAGACCCATTGATGATTGGTTGGATGAGCGCCCAAGTCTGTGCAACAGTCCTTGGTTGAGCGCCCTGTGTGTGCAATATACCCTTCTGATAGTCCATCGATTGTGGACGGGTTGGTTGAGCTCCCTGGTGTGTGCAAGATACCATACTAGCGTACTCGGTGGATATCAGATGATTTTAGCAGGTTGGGTGAGTTCCCTGGTGTGTACAAGAGACCAACCCTGCAATTGTGAGACAGTGTAGGCCCGACTATAAACTGGCCCTGGATGTTCAACTGATAGCTGTACTGAGATTGTTGAAGCATACTTGCATACCATGCATCACGTGCATGTTTAAGAGATTTTGATTTGATGAAATTACT
Organism: Liriodendron chinense; assembly: GCA_003013855.2. Taxonomy (NCBI): domain Eukaryota; kingdom Viridiplantae; phylum Streptophyta; class Magnoliopsida; order Magnoliales; family Magnoliaceae; genus Liriodendron; species Liriodendron chinense. The sequence continues at coordinate 2,806,334 of ML058552.1, forward strand.
ATTGAAATTGTAGTGATTTGTACTTTAGTGGTCAAGTGGTTTTCTACATTGAATTACATGTGTTAAACTATATGAGAATGCTCACCGGCTTTTATAGCTGACGCAGTGTTATGCGATTAACCGTAGTGACAAGTGATGACTTAGAGGACTTCGAGGAAGCGGTTCCAGATGAGGGAATTCTCTAGAAGATTTTTTAGGATTGATTTATTTTGATTTTTAGTTTGAAAGTATTGATGTAATAAGGCCCATTAGATGGCCATTAGTTTAGACAGTTTGGAACAATTTCGTAGATTCGTTGATTTATAGTTTAATTTTCAAAGTTGGGTTTATTTTGATTCCATATATTTGGTACCTTGTGAATGGAAAGGATAAAAGTTTCAGTTGTGATTGTGAAGGATTCATTCATTATTCACATAACACCCTTGATTTCGAGATTTGAGTTATATACTCGAGTGTCGAATTTTGGGGGCGTTACAATTTATTAGCTCAACATGAAAGGAATACAAAAACCAAGCAATAGAGATTTTTGAGTAGGGCATCCGTCATGCATGTGAAGCAAAGTCAACAATGAGGATAGGCCCCTTGGAAGCCTGGCTGAAAACTGTTAAGCTGAAGAGACTACATTGTGGAAGTCGTTGGGAGGAAGAAAACAGAGAAGAGGAGAAAATGTTCGTCATGTCACTCTCCCTTTACTAGCTCGTATTCATAGCTCATTTGTTGCGATTGATAAGCCCAAACAAAGATGCTACAAAATATTAGAAGATACTAATACTACCAATCAAAGATACTACCAAATCTTAAAAGATATACACCGATATATGGTGCATTATAGAGAACAAAGACATTGTGCACACTCACACATAGAATTCTGTGCACACTAACAAAAACAATACATCCAGAAATGAACAAACAAATCATGTTACTTCTTGGATTGGTAAAATCCAATGCCTCATAACATCAGCAGGAGATATTCCTCTATATTTTGGAGAAGGCATACCCAGCAAAGAACCATAAAGAAAATCTTGTGAATTAGGTCATCTATCAATATTTCCTTGTCTTAAAGGGTGTTCATTAGGGCACAGATGTGAGTGATTGGTTGGGCCAGACCTTAATTGCTTTTGAAAGTATCCTCTTGTCCTATTGCTGGTAGCTGGGAAGCAGATTCGCCTGTGCATTGGATTGATGATTGCTCATCTTCCATGATTATTTTACTGTTTTGTTCTTGCGATTTTCTCTCAGTATAATTTAAGTTATCTTTGAGAAAACGTTGGTTTTAGAAAATCCAGTTTGGGGAAATTCATGGGATTGATAGGACTAGTTGTTTGTATTTTGGTTAGGCTCAAGTTATTCATCCATTCATATATTTTGTTTTCATGTTTTTTGAATGCTTGGTTAGGGATTAGTTTTGGAAGTCTGTCAGATTGTTTTATGTTAAATTTGGAGGACTGAGTTTTGTTTGTAATCTGGGGTTGGGATTTATTTTGGTTTTATTTGCTTTTGGAGTTATTAAGTACAATTTCTGATTCATGCTTTTAAGGGCCTTTTTGAAATGGTGTATTTACATGCATTTACATGTATTTTCTCTCACATCATCAATAAATGGATACACCACTGTGTTTGAAAGTGAGGAGGACTTGCTTTCATGACATAACACGGAATTCGAAGCCAAAAATTCATGGGCCCCACCATGAAATATATATTGTATCCATACCATCCATTAATTAGTAGAGATCATTTTAGGGCGTGGGGCAAAAAATGAGGCAGATTCAAAGCTCAAGTGACAACACTACAGAAAACAGTGGAAATTGAATGCTAACCATTTAAATGTTCTTCCTGTGATGTGGTCCACTTGAGCTTTGGATCCATGTCATTTTTGGAGGCATACCCTAGAATGATATGGCCAAATGAATGGATGGCATGGATCAAACATGTACATCATGGTGGGACCCACAGAGTCCCATCTCATTTTCCATATCAAAAAGTTGCTGTTGTCACAGTCGTACAGCTTCCAAATACCTTTGGTAAATAATAAATGCAGAAAAAGGTAAAATACACTACAATTACTATTAAATACATCATTTCAAATAGGCCCTAAGTGATTTCTGCTTGAGTTTTGCATGGGGAGCTGATTTGGCTTCTTGAAGCTAGTCTTCAAGTTGTAGAGTTATTTGCCTCTTGTTCTGGTTGGTTTCCTCCTCGATGCTTCTTCTATTGTGGGGCCTCGTGTAATGTTTATTTTAGCTGTATGACAAACTAGTGAACTGATTTATGACAATCAGACGCCTAGTTGCACCATACATCATTTGAAAGGTACCTTCTTGCCTTGCGCAGGAGATATAGGTTATGGTTCTTTCAGAGAAGACCTTTTACTAATGAGGCAAAACCAGTTGTCTTCCATTCCCTTCAGGGTAGACTTGTCTTATTCCATTTGCATTCTTCATGTACTGCTTCTGGCAAAGGCGGGAAATGCAACTGCTGTCACTGTTAGCAACCGTTACCTCTTGATTATCAAAACAAAGGATGGACAACCCCCCACCTCTTGTGAAAGGACCAATGCTCCTCCCTTGATATGCCTTCATGCATTCACGATTAGACCACCCTAACCTGTCAATTCCCTTCAATTGTGAATGTTCTGAATGTCTTATGAGTGTTTCAAAATAAGAATTTTGGTCCCTTGGCAAGAGGAGGGGTCAATGTCCTTTGTTTTTTATTTGTCAAGTCGTCATCATCATCTTAGCCCTTCTCCCCGCATTTGGTCTTTAAATGGTAGATTAGCAAAAGTTTTATGATTGGTTGCCCACGAAAGATCAACCTTCCACTTTCATCTAGGCTCAACTGCCATGGAAGAGGCTCACATTGACGCCACTCACATACTATAGTTCGGTCTCACGGACCCATCCCAACTAATGCTGACCCCATCCCAACTATTACATGCAAGTCTGAAAGGACGAGCACCGATACTGTTTATTTTTGAGAATGATATATTCTGTGTTTGCTTTTTTTAATATGCCCTTGATCATTCTATTTGTTTTTTCCCCCCTTAGTTGCACTATCCTTCTAACCGGGGGCCACTCTCGCTTTGTATCACTCCTGCTGCTTCCTTCTGTTTATATTTGCTAACATTTGGAAATAGATGCTTACCACTTCTGCACCTGAATCTGTTGCTGCTTCGCTTAGCGCTTTTTGCAACTATAGTTTTTCTTTTAGTGCTTTTTGCAACCATTCAACCTCTGGTATTGTTCTGTAGTGATGTTTCCTTAGCTTGCAATTTTCAGGTTAAGTGCCACAGTGTTATTGTGGCCACTGGAGCCACTGCAAAACGGCTCACGCTGCCACGCGAAGATGAGTTTTGGAGTAGAGGAATAAGTGCATGTGCAATCTGCGATGGGGCATCACCACTTTTTAAGGGGCAAGTTCTTGCAGTTGTTGGAGGTGGGGATACAGCCACAGAAGAAGCTTTATATCTCACTAAGTATGCACGTCACGTACATTTACTTGTTCGTAGGGACCAACTTCGGGCATCCAAAGCAATGCAAGATAGGTGAGCTCATATGTATCTTTCTCATTTCTATCATTTCTTTTCTTTCTTATCTTTCTTTCTTCTTCTTCTTCTTCTTCTTCTTTGTTTGTTTGTTTCTTTTTTTTTATATTTTATTTATTATTATTATTTTTTATGTGGTGTAATAATTGATTTGGATATCCTAAGAATGCAAGAAAATAAATATACAATGAATGCTTTGACACACCACTTTTGGCCAAGTCATCTGCCATATAAATGACTTACCTAGGGAGCTGAAGGATTAGACAATAGAACAAGTTGCTATTTCTCCAATGGTTACTATTAGCTTTACGTAGCACAACTAGTTTCAACGATAGAAGTTCCTTCCCGATACCCTCAAAGCTGTTGGTGGTGCAATTGCTGGCTGAGAAAATTGCCATAAAACTAATTAAATGTCAAAGATATCGCAACACAAAAAGAACAGTAATTCATGATTTTAATAGGCCTGTTTGGATAGGAAGAATCCCAAATGTGGAAATCTGACAGTGTGGAAAGCACCCCTGGATATCTGACAAAGTGGAAAATGGAGGAAAAGAAATGTAATCTTGAATTCCATGTCAACTGTTTGTTTTACATATACATTTCCTTTACACTTGTCTGTTTAGCTTATCACCTGGCGATGTAAAAGTTGGAATATTTATTTGGTGTTCTGCTGCATCATTTGGTAGGCATGTCATTTGCAGGCATAACTATTGCAGCAAACCAGACCATCAGCTTTGCAAGACCACATCAGTTGCCTGTGATGATTAATCCACACAGTTGAACACACTAGCCAACCTTCCAGATGTGATGAATTCGAGAATCTGAAACACAAGCAGATATGTAATGGTCCATTTGGAACCCGCATAAATCCACCTTCAAAATCAACAAAATAGGGAAACTCGGGGTGATTGTCCATGGATTTGTATGATTTGGTATGAATACCATTTGCAGGTGTAACTGTTGCAGCAAACCATAACATCAGCTTTGCAAGACCGTATCAGCTGCCTGTGATGTTTAATCCACTGTCGAACACACTAGCCAATCTTCTGGATGTGATCAGTTTGAGATTGTGAAACACAAGCACATATGTAATGATCCATTTGGAATCACGTAACTTCCTCTTCAAAAGCAATAGGATAGGGAAACTTGAGGTGATTGTCAATGGACATTTGCTTGAACACTCTTGCCAGATGCAGCAGTACACCCATGACTCAACCCAAAACAACAAGACTAGAGAGAGAAGCATGTAAAACTTCTGAAAAAAGTAAGATTTATTTGACACGAGAATCGAAAGAGTACTTGACAGTCTGGTGTTTTCTACTGTGTGTGAAGAAAATGGGGCAAAAATCTCTTTGGATCAAATGACACATGGGTTCTTAATCACTGGAAGTGTTCTTGCTCATTGGAAATGGCGAAGAAGCTGAGGAGAGATGAATACTGAATCATCTGAAGGACGTTTCCTACAGTTCATGAGAAGAAGACACTAGTGATGCCTTCGATCGAAATTCGAAGGATCCTATTGCTTTTAATCTTCTCTTCTTGTAAATATGATTGGTTATAAATAAAGGATTGAGGAGAGAGGGAGATCAAGCAAGTTCTCTCCTTGCTCTCACGTTCCCTTCTATCTTCTCTTCTCTCTCTTCTTTCCTTCTCATTCGATTTGCAGATATTATAGATATTATGCAAGGCGCGCCGCGCACACGCACACACACACACACACACAGAGAGAGAGAGAGAGAGGGGGGGGGGGGGGGGGGGGGGGGGGGGGTGGAATATGATTATGTCTATAGGGATTTCGTGGACTGTGTTTGCTCTTCGGGATTTAAGGATGGGTGGAGGTGGCTTGCTGTTAGGATCTTGTTCAAAGCTAAATTTTGTGGAAGATAGTATTATTTGTTGTGTTGGAGGCACAAATTTTGAATCTTAGGAGTTAGGACCCTCTTTAGGTGGTTTGGAGCACTCATGGGTCTTTGGGTGTATTTAGTTAGAAGTGCTATTGTGGCAATTGGGGTCAATTTGGAGATCGAGATGCACTTTGCTGCTTTATTGGGATGTAAGATTCCTAAGTTCTCTCTTATGTATTTAGGTCTCTTACTTGGTTGCTAATTCCTATGTTCCATGTGATGTAGGACGGCCTATTCTACTCATATATGCATGTGAAACATATGAACGTAGTGGAATCATGTAAACAAATCAATTTAACATTAAGCGAACGTCATCATAACTAAGAAATCCATAAGAGAACATGTAATAGAAGGGGCCATCATCACATACACGCTGTACCGGGTTCAGATTCATTTATGGATTGGGTTCGTCGAGGAATAGAACCCTCGATCTTGCATGGTTATGTCCAATCACTGAAGGGAATTCTCTAGTCCAGGAAATCGGATGATTTCTGGATTAGGAAATCACAAAATCTGAAGAAACAGGTGTAGGCTTGAAATCTCAAGTTGTAGGTTGATGGAGAAGGTGAAAGAAAGAAGCAGAAGAAGAAAGAAGATTTACCTTGTAGAAGAAGAAGAATCAGAGAAAAGAGGAAGAAAAGATGAGATGAGGGAGGAAGAGAGATTCACAAGAGGAGAGGAGAGGAGCCACCAAAAGGGTTTTCTTTTCTTTCATCAACATAACATAATAATGAGAAAGGCTTAGGACAACACCCTTGTAAAATTCAGAATTGAGCATAATTACCAAAAATACCTCTACTTAAAAAATTTCAAAAAAAGACATTCGCGAAAAAAAAGGTGACTTAAAACTCAAATAAGTAAAAGTGCATGATATAAATTCAAATCTAAGATGTCCGATGGGCTCCGATGATGGCGCTATGAAGGTGGGCCACGATGAACCAACGGTCCTTTCACACCATCCTCGCGATCCAACGGTCCAATCATCTCCTCCAAGCAACTTACATATGTCATGAACACATGTGTAAGGTTTTCATCACGATCTAGGAACTTGGACTCGATCCAGGCTCATCATCCAACCATATGGACATGGGCATTACTCGTCTCCTGCGTTGATACACTCGAAAGGGCCTGATATCCTCATCAACTTCCTTCGGCTGAGAAGAGTTCGACTTCCACAAGATAAAACTCTTGTGCCTCTCTAACAAATCTAGATCAAGTCTCTGTAATTCTGCTTCCGTAAGCCATGTACAATCGGATGGTGGCCTGTTTTTCCATTTAACCAAGTATCTTTGGAAGCCTTCATCTCGTGTGGATACAATCTCTTCATTCACAATCCCTTCAATTTCTTCTCTTTGTTCAGGTAAAGTTGGGATAGGTGGAATAGGTTGGGAAGAAAATTCCGAATATGGCCAAGCATGGGGAGTATGGTCTAAATGAGGGTTTGGACAAGGGACTAGATCTTCCACATTGATTGTTGGATTGATTCCCATGTTAGGTGGAAGGTTTATCTTGTACTCATTAGGCCCAAGTTTTTGCAAGACTTTAAACGGTCTAGCACTGTGCGCTTGTAATTTTCTAGCGGCACCCTGAGGCAACTGCTCTGGCCTCATCTAAACCATTACACTTATCCACTTTCTAATGTCTGAATGCAACTCATGAATGTGACCGGAAAATGCATCGGCTGACTCTGATGATCTCTGGGTGACTGACATCGGTAATAAGTCTATATGTATTCTAGGCTTGTATCCACTAACTATTTCAAAAGGACTCATACCTGTAGACCTATTGATAGAACTGTTATATGCAAATTCGGCTATAGGCAAAACTAATTCCCAATTCTTGACATGTTCACCCACAAGGCATCGTAACAAGTTTCTAAGACTCCAATTAACCACCTCAGTCTGGCCATTTGTCTGAGGGTGGTATGCAGTAGAAAACTGTAATCTGGTGCCCATCATATGCCACAATGTCTTTCAAAAGCAACTAGTAAATCTCACATCTCGATCTGACACTATGGTCTTAGGCAACTCATGCAAGCGCACCACACCATTGAAGAAAACTCGAGCAATATTAGACGCATTTGAAGTTTTAGAGCAAGGAAGGAAGTGCGCCATCTTTGAAAAACGATCAACAATTACGAAAATAGAATCGTGCCTTTTATTGTCTTGGAGAGCCCAAGCACAAAATCCATGTTGATGTCTTGCCACGGCGCATGTTGCACTGGCAATGGCGCGTACAACCCAGTGTTCTGCTTTTTTTGTTTTGCCAGTTGACATGTATGACACTGCCCTAAAATCTTGGTGACGTCTCGCTTGAGACTAGGCCAATAAAAGCGGTCCTCTACGAGGGCAATTGTCTTATCCCGACTAAATGGCAAGCTATCCCTTCCGAATGAAGCTCCCAAACGAGAAAGTCGCGGAGAGAAGTGCGGGGAAACAAAGGCGATCTCCTTTAAAAAGGAAACTATTTTAAGGAAAAATTCACCCATACTACGCTGGTCATTACAGAGTGACATTTTAGTATCCCCAAACTCTGGACACATGGGATACTCATCATTCAATTGCTCAAAACCGATGACATTTACACTCGAGGAATTGAGCAAGGCCACTCTCCGACTAAGGGCATTGGCTGGTTTGTTCTCAACCCCGACCTTATGTTTCAGGACAAATGAGTATTCTTGAAGAAACGCCACCCCCTTAGCATGCCTTGGGGTTGAGCTTCTTCTGGGAATGTAGATATCTCAAGGCCTCATAGTCTGAGAACAGGACAAATTCCTGTGGTAAGAGATAGTGACGCCAATGTCTCAAGGATTGCACTACTGCATAGAACTCCTTGTCATAGGTGGAGTATCTCTGCTTCGACTTATTCAGTTTCTCACTGAAATAGGCTACTGGATGACCTTCTTGACTCAATACTCCGCCTATACCAACACTTGACACATCACACGCTACTTCGAAGACTTTTGAAAAGTCAGGAAGGCGCATGATAGGAGCTTCTATCATTTTGCCCTTTATTTCCTTAAAAACCTTTGCTGCGGCTTTAGACCACATGAATTCCTCCTTTTTCATGCACTCAGTGATGGGAACAATGATCGTGCTAAACCCTTTGATGAATCGATGATAAAAGGTTGCTAAGCCATGAAAGCTTCGCACATCATGAATATTTTTCGGTTTAGGCCAATCAACAATCGCTTTAACTTTTTCTGGGTCTGCATGCATATCATCGGACGACACAATAAACCCTAAGAACACAACTTGATTTGACATAAAGGAACACTTCTTAGGGTCAGTTTATAACTTCTTCGTCCTAAGAACGCTACAAACCTGCTTCAGATGATTAAGGTGTAGTTCTTTAGTGGTGCTACAGATCAAAATATCATCGAAATATACCACTAAGAACTTTCCCATGAAAGGTCTCAAAACTTGTGTCACCAGTCGCATAAATGTATTAGGTGCATTAGTCAAGTCAAAAGGCATGACCAACCACTCATACAACCCATCCTTCTTCTTAAAGGCCGTCTTCCATTCATCACTTTAGCATATGCGAATCTGGTGATAGCCACTTTTGAGATCTATTTTGGAAAAGATGGTGGACTTGACCATCATGTTGAGCATATCATCAAGTCTAGGTATCAAGAACCTATACTTGACCGTGATCTTGTTTATGGATCGACTATCCACACACATCCGCCACGCACTATCTTTTTTAGGCGTCAACAATGCAGGTACGACACACGGGCCCATGCTTTCCTAAATGAAACCCTTTCGTAGGAGCTTATCCACTTGCCTCTTCAACTCTGCGTGCTCTGCAGGGTTCATCCTGTAGTGAGGAAGGTTTGGTAAAGTCGACCCTGGGACGAGATCGATGGCATGTTGAATGTCCTGCATTGGTGGCAACTCATCCGGTAAATCTTCAGGGAACACATCTCTGTACTCCTCTAAAACTGGGGTCACCTCAAGGGGTAACTGCACAGGAACCTCTGGTGTAACTTCTCTCGCCACATGGACGTACACTGTCGAATCCTCCTCAGTCTCCTTCTCAAACTCTTTTGCATTAATTATATGCAAAGACTTAGACTTGGATTTCCTCACCTCCTTAGGCTCACTTGTCTTGTTATTCTTACCCTTGTCTAAGGTGCTCTTAGGTGGCAACGGGTTGATTTTGATCTTTTTGCCCCCATGCATGAAGGTACATACATTTGAGCGACCATAAATTGTGACGTCTCTATCAAACAACCACGACCTACCTAGAATGATGTGACCTACATCCATAAGTAAAACATCACACCACAGTGACTCCTTATATGACCCAAACTCAATGGGGACCAAACACTAATGGACGACTGGGAGAGAAGTCTTGTCAACTCAAGAAACTTTATAAGGGTCAAGATGAGGGGTAGCCTTCAACTTCAAGCGATCTAAGGTGTTAGCGGAAATCACATTTTGACAGCTTCCACTATCCACGATCACCTTGCAGTTCTTATCTCCATATTTGGCATGACTATAGAAAATTGTGTTTCGACACCAATCATCATTACCCTTAGTCTGGCCTAGGGCACATCTGACAACTGCAAGTGTTGTGTCATCAATCGCCTCTTCTTCATCACTAACACCTCCTTCAGGGTAATACTCTTCCACTTCATAATCACCCTGGTCATTTGCACTCTCCTTGGACTTGCCCATGACTAAGGCTTTTCCACGGTTCTTCATTGGACACGATTTGTGATATGACCAACATTCCCACATTCATAACATCACACCTGACTTCCCCCACTGAGACCAGCACCAAGGACACCTTTGCCCTTATCAGCCCTAGTGTTAGGCGGCACATTCGCTTGCACCCTGGGCTAACTGCCAACGTTAGATTTGGTTCCCTGGAAATCAGTTCTAAAATTAAAGTCTCGGGACTCAAAGCGTCGCGTAACAGGAGACTTCAGGTATTGCTCTAACTTCTGTACAACTTGGTATGCCTCGTCCAAGTCAATAATCGGGCGAGTCAAAAGCTTGCGTTGAAGATCCATGCGAAGACCCGTTTTAAAACACGATAGCGTCACCAAAGGATCCTCTTGGATATCACATCGCATCATATATTCTTCAAATTTGGCGATGTATTCAACGCTCGACATTGATCCTTGGTGTAAGAACTGCCACTGATCAAGGAGCTTCTGTCGGTAAGAAAGTGGAAGGTACTTCTCCTTCAACACTTCCATCTCTTCCCAATGAGCGATTGTGACTCCTCCAACCCTATCGATTTTGTGCTCGGTATTCGCCCAGAATACCTTAGCTTGACCCACAAGCTTCATCTTGGCAACGTGCACTTGACGATTTTCAGACATATCATACCATTCGAAGTAATGGTCCATGTCTGCTAACCAATCAAAGAATGCCTTAGGGTCAAGACGCCCATCAAAACTTTGGGTCTCTACTTTCACGCTTTTCAACACACAATCACCAGGATCGTAGCGGTCCTGATTCTCATATGTGGGCTGCGTATTCCGCATTCCTCCACGACCTATTTCTTGCCCTTACACTCCACTATCTCTACCACGCATAGGGACTCACTCCTCAACGGCTCCTCCCACTTGGGATTGATCATCGCCCCCAATGTCGGGGTTTTCACACTGAGACGCTTCTAATTGCTCTAATCTATTCATGGTGGTGGTGACTTGGGTGCCTAACTGAGCAATGACATTCTTATTTGCTGTTTCAAGGGTGGTTATCCTTTGGATCAATTGAGCAAGTTGCTTGGATAACTGCTTGTTACTCATGATGGGGTGTAGTCCAAAACCTCTTCCGGTTCTTGTGGGCATACATGGTAAGACTTGTCCTAGTTTTGCCTAAACACGACTCTACGGACCAAGTGACTCACAATATGAATGATATGATTCTAAACCTATGATGATGCACAAATCTTGAGAAATTCAGATTTGATGATAACTAGGATATGAATCTGAAAAATTCAGATTTGGCTGCAAAGAGATTCAAACCTGAAAAATTCAGATCTAGATCCAACAGGATGTAAGAATCTGAAAACTAAGATATGAAATGTTGAATACAAAATGAATATGAAAATTTCAGATTTAAGTCTATAAGAGATGCAAATCTAGAAAATTCAGATTTATGCTCTAAAATCTGAAATTTCAGGTTTAGATCGAACAAAGATTGCAAATCTGAAAATTCCGACTAGGAATCAATGCTAGACGCAAATCTGAAAATTTCCAGATTAACCTAGACTTATGCAAAACAGAAAATATAGAATCCTAGACTTTGGATAACTTGATCTGCGATGAACCATGCAAGAGCCTAAGCTCTGATACCAAAATTTGAGGCAAGACTCATGTATGCATGTGAAACATATGAATGTAGTGGAATCATGTAAACAAATCAATTTAACATTAAGTGAACATCATCATAACTAAAAAATCCACAAGAGAACATGTAATAGAAGGGGCCATCATTACATACACGCTGTACCGGGTTCAGATTCATGCATGGATTGGATCCGGCGAGGGATAGAACCCTCGATCTTGGATGGTTATGTCCAATCACTCAAGGGAATTCTCTAGTCTAGGCAATTAGATGATTTTTAGGTTATGAAATCATAAAATATGAAGAAATGGGTGTGGGCTTGAAATCTCAAGTTGTAGGTTGATGGAGTAGGTGAAAGAAAGTAGTAGAAGAAGAAAGAAGAAAGAAGAAAGAAGATTTACCTTGTAGAAGAAGAAGAATCAGAGAAAATAGGAAGAAAAGATGAGATGAGGGAGGAAGAGAGATTCACAAGAGGAGAGGAGAGGAGCCACAAAAAGGGTTTTCTTTTCTTTCATCAACATTATATAGTAATGAAAAAGGTTTAGGGCAACACCCTTATAAAATTCGGAATTAAGCATAATTACCAAAATACCTCTACTAAAACAATTAAAAAAAAAAAGGACATTTGTGTAAAAAAAAAACGTGCGCACGTCGACTCAAAACTCAAATAAGTAAAAGTGCATTATATAAACTCAAATCTAAGATGCCCGATGGGCTCCGATGATGGCGCGATGAAGGTGGGCTACGATGAACCAACAGTCTGATCACACCATCCTCGCGATCCAACGGTCTAATCATCTCCTCCAAGCAACTTACAATGTCATGAACACATGTGTAAGGTCTTCACCACGATCTAGGAGCTTGGACTCGATCCAGGCTCATCATCAAACCATGTGGACATGGGCATCACTCGTCTCCTGCGCTAATACACTCGAAAGGGTCAGATGTCCTCATCACCATGACTTCTAAGGTGTACCAAAATGGTAACGGTTTGGCCATAACGGGTGATTCGTACTAGTAATAGCCAAGGCTGTTACGTGATTAGGGTCAAAAGTGGGGCGGGGGAGAAAAATGGAACAATAGCAGCTGTTATAGCCTCGTATCGGCCATTACAAGCTATAATGGCCATTACGGCCCCACGACACAAAAGAAAATGAAAAAAAAGTACAAAAAATTAAAAAAACTGAAATGTTCTTCTTATTTTGATGCTTTTATTTTGAGCATACGGCTGCTGTGGTGGCCAGGCTGCTGTGGTGGCCAACAAATCTCTCTCTCTCTCTCTCTCTCTCTCTCTCTCTCCTCTTTAAACAAGAATGAAACGTGGCCATTCCACAACCATGTTTAAGCTTTTTTATTTTTTTATTTTTAAATTTTTTTAAATACTCTGGTGGTGTATGACACTGCATTTGCATTTTTTCATGGGGCCCACCTTGATGCATGTGTTGTATATCGACGCTGTCCATTAGTTTTTCCTGTTCGTTTCATTTTAGGGCATGGTCCCTAAAATGAAGCAGATCCAATTCTCAAGTGGATCTCACAGCATAGATTGAATGCCCACCATTAAAAACTTCCTAGGGTCCACTGTAATATTTATTTGCCTTCCAAATTGTTGGTAAGGTCACGCAAACTCGGATGAAGGGAAAACACAAATAGCAGCTTGATCCAAAACTTTTGTAGTCCCAAGAAGTTCTTAATGGTGGGAATTCAATCATTATTGTGGTTCACTTGAGGTTTGGATTTGCCTCATTTTTGGGAGCATGCCCTAAAATGAGTTGGCAAAACAGATGGACGACATGGATATACAACACATTGATCGAGGCGGGCCCCACATTCAGGGCCTCACCTAATCGAGCTCGGATTGCGTAGTGTAGTGCACACCACTGACCTTGGTGGTGTGTTGACATGGCAAAGTTTTGTGGGCCCCACCGTGATGTATGTGTTATATCCACACTGTCCATCCATTTTTTTTAGATTATTTAGCGCATGAGCCCAAAAATGAGGCAAATCCAGAGCTCAAGTGGACTACACCACATAATACAGTGGGGATTAAACGCCTACCATTGAAAACTTCTTGAGGGATGCAAAAGTTTTGGATCAAGCTAGTATTTTTGTTTTCCCTTCATCTAGGTCTGCGTGACCTTACAAACAGGTTGGATGGCAAAAAAACATCATGATCGGCCCCAGAAAGGTTTCAACGGTGGCATCATTACCCCTACTGCTTTCTGTGATGTGGTCCATTTGAGCATTTTGATCTGCCTCATTTTTTAGTTCATGTCCTAAAATTATTTGGCAAAATGGATGGACAATGTAGATATAACAAATATGACGCTAGGGCCCACAACTTTGCCATGTTAACACACCATTATGGTCAATGGTGTGTCCCATCTAATCCGAGCCCTAAAAGAATTGGACATGAGGCATGCATTAACTCAAAATTAATCAATTAAATTATGAGACCATTGTTGCTGAGTCACAAGCCCAAAATCAAATTGTTTGAATGATTTTAAACATTAATTTCCGGACACATTTTTTGAAATAGGACCATTTGATATTTTCTTTCTTCACCGTCCAATAAATGTCCACCGATCCATTAGTGGGATGAGTGCCAATAGATTGGATGAATTTGAGGTTAATTTGGGGCATCGAGTGAGCCACCTAATCGGCCCCAAATCAGCGACTATATGTTTGAATTTAATTTAATTTTTTTCTTAAGATTTATTGGGGGAAATGATATAAAATTGTTAGATATAGAAATTACATTATAAGACCCTATCTTCTATTTATTTTTCGTTCCTTTCTTCTTCTTCGGTTCGGATCGAAAATAGAAGAATTGAGTGAATCCAAAGGAGGTTCATGGCCAAGGGTAAAGATGTCAGAGGAATAGTTATTTTGCAATGTACCAGTTGTGTCCGAAATGATTTCAATAAAGAATCGCGGGGCACTTCCAGATATATTACTCAAAAGAATCGACACAATACACTAGTCGCTCATAGGGACATATCTATCCGGAAAGAGGATAGTCTAGATCGATTCATAGATAGATCTCTCTCCATATAGATAGGTATCTCCGTGGATAGAGATAAAGATAGGGATCCATCTAGATCTTGAGAAATTGATTTATATATTTTGAGATTTTCCGTCGATTCTGATTGATTGCCTTTTTGACGACGACGTTTTAAATCTTAATGAAGGCAAGGAAACATCGTTTTTCAATTATGACTTGCTTGGTCGGAGCGTAGACGAGCGAGCAGAGCCCAGGAAACAGGGAAGCCCGTCATAGAGCAGTCGACTAGAAGTAGAAGACTGCTGGCCTGAGAGAAGGCGGCCTCCTCCAAAATAATAGATAGGAATATCGCAAATAGAGCCATTGCGACACCCATGAAGGGGGTAGTTCCTTCCAATTTTCTTGATACCCTTGATTCCCATCTAGTTTGTCCGGATCCTCCTTTTCTTCCGAATAAAGGGAAGGGTCTTCTTCGGTGGATGCCTCTTGTTCCTGTTTAGTCCCCTTCGTTTTGGAAGTTGTTTCTATTTCTACATCTGTTTCTTCCGCACTTTCCCCCTTTCTTCCGTTTCTGAGGTTTCTTTCAGTTTCTTAGTGACAACAGGCGACGGTATTCTGCCTAAATAGTAGACACAGGTGATAAATAAGAGAATACTAAAGATTCGAGCCATAGAATTTCTCAATTCTGACACAAGGTACTTATTAGGGGAGATTCGGGAAAAGATGGAATAGGAAGACGTGTTTCCAGAACGAACAAGATACGGGTTGAGAAGGGGGAGTTAGCAAAGTTGGACAAGATTGGAATGGGCATAGGAACATGTATTGATGTACCAGATCGGCTAATGCGTTGCGGCCTTACCCTCTTCCTAGGGGGCTGTCACTTGCGCCAGTATGATAGGGACTCTTCGTTTGCAGCTTCGCTTGCTCTTAGAGCCCTAACTTGCTCCTTCGCTTACTCATTCCCCCCATCTAGTGACGGGGCGTCGGGGGTTGGCTTGCTTGGGCGACTAAAAGTGAAAATGACGATTAGAAACCCCCCGCCTGTTCTCTGACTAGCGACTCCCGGAGCAGACTAGAGGCAATTGGACTACTATTAGAAATTCATGAATGGATCCTCCCCTCCAGAAGAGGCATCTTAAAAAAGGTCCCCAATTGACCGCCCACACCTGGAACCGGCACGAATTAGTGAATTAGGCAGGGTCTTTTTGTGCAGAATAACAAACAGCGGGTCAATCTTCAGAAATTTCATCGTAAATGTGAAATACTCATCAAAATGTGGGAGAGATCAAGAAGATGCAGGGTCGTTCATCTGCCATCCTCAAACCGATGGGCAGACAGAACGTGTGAATGGTCTCTTAGAAGAATATTTGAGACATTTTTTTGCGGCCGGTTGATCTTTTGGATATTGCCAAATTATGTTATAACCTTCAACTGAGTTCTGCTACTGGAGCTAGCCCTTTCGAGTTGGCAATTGGTCAGCAACCTTTAACTCCAAACGAGTTAGCATATGATATAATTGGCCTTGTGTCTCTCAATGGATCCGTCGGGCTTAGACTTTCGGGTATACACCCGAGCGAGTGACTAAACGAGACTCCATCCGAATCTCAGCCAACGGCCCCTTTCCCAGCCGAATATACCATAACGAGATAGAAATCCCTTGACATTCTACTACATCTGACTACTTACTATATTCTAAATCACTAAACAAAAAAAAGGCTCCTAATTGCTTTGCTTTTATTGACCCATCGGGGCGAGATTCACTTGATTGATACATGTACCAATCCGACATAAATCCAAGATATTTCATCGAATCATGTGATGAAGGATTCGACTCGTACCCTGAACCGAATTCTTATAGAAAAAAAAAAAAAAAAGAATCTTTTCGATTACTTGTCAATCCCTTCCCAGATTTACGAGTTCTACATCATCTTTTTGAATCAATCAAAAAAAAATTCTGGATTCTTGCATCCACCATTTTTTTTATATATCAATGAAGATGCTCTTGGCTCGACATAGTTTGTTCTGTGCCACCAGGACCCCATTTTGGAGGGTTGTAAATAGTACATGATGGAGATCAGTACTTTACGTTGCTCCAGTCGAAGAGCAGGATCCATACTCATCGATGGTAAAGGCAAAGGCATGGGCGGAGATAGGAGCATGGGTAGCATTTCAGGCATCGGAGTGAGCTGGAGCACGAGTCACGTATGGTACTGCCGAGCCAGCTCCCAGAAGAGCTCATTCGGATAGTTAGGGTATGAAATAGAGAAAAGTCTCTAGAGTTTGTATGTTGAAATGAAATACATGCGAGTCGCGAGGTATGTAATACACCAATACTGTAAATAATAGTAAAAACTGCAAATGTGAGATGTTTTGGTATTGCATTCATTCTAATAAATTTATTAGTGATATTATATAGTTAGAAAATTTAGTATAAAGGTTTGCAGAATCCTCGATTGTCATATTCATAAATTCATCAGACAACCCGTTATGGTATTCTGACCAAAGAGTGGACCATGACACTATGATAAACATGGTCCAAAAAAAAAAAAAAAAAGAATGCATATTTGGAATATTTACGTTTTTCTTGATTTTCTTAATATTTTTTCTTTTCAAAATTTTTTGATTTCAACCGATGCAGTGTCATAATGGTCCTGTATTGGCCGTTATGCCAATACTCTGTGTTGGTAATGGTGGTGACCGTTATGGCCACCATTTTCGATATGAAACACCGTGGCGACTTCTGTCACTTTGGGATCCTACTGTTGAAAAATTTGAAAGATGTTTGGAATCTTAAAATTGGAGGTACCTCTCTTTGGTGGGATGAGTTATGCTTATCAAATTATCCATGGTAGATCTCTTGGTTTGTTAACTCTCTATATTCATAATTTCCAAGCTCAATGACAAAAAGACTGGAAAGGATTGGAAGGATTTTTGGCAATGGGTTGGGGGGGTTGGAATGGAAGTATTTTGGGTGGGGGAAATTCAGAGGGGTTCGTAAAAATGGGAGGCTAGAGAATTGGAAGAATTAGGGAAATTGAATTTTCCACTGATTCGTTTCTGGGAGAGCTGATGGCTATTAGAGTGGCGGAATTTTGTTGGATCACAACTCTCCACATTGGATCACCTTCACCCCCAACATTATCTCCCCAAAATATGTGTAAGTAAAAGACATGGTTATAATTATAAATATCATCCGATACAACTCGATATCGTCCAGGTTATATCAATTTTGGTTGGGACTGGGATGGTTCAGGCCACCTGTATCGTAGAATCGGGTGACTCATTCTGACTCGGAATGAGTCGGTTGGAATTGAGAAAACCGACATCGATTTTCAATGAGGGATTGAGGGAAGGAGGGAGATGTGCTTTTTCAGACAACTAACTAGGTGTACTTTCTGTCCCCAAGCGGTCACTTTTTGTCCCAAGCAGTCAAATAAGAAGCTGCCAATGAGTATTTGTATCATATCTTTTGGTTTTGAATAAGAATCTGCAGGCTTAGAGAATGTCTGTCACAAATGGTTTTATACGAATATAAACTTCTCGAGAGACAGCCACAATGTGAATATGTTTATCGTCATGAAGCATTGGATCTAGATTAGATAAAATGAAAGTAGTAATCGTATCTCTGCAGAAAATCCTAATCAGCTGCCCAAAATTTCAGAGGTGGAAAAGTATCCAGGATTGAAGTACTGAAATTGATATAGCATGTGTATGGGACATTTACATCTTTAGAAAATAATTTGTGAACCATGTCCATTTGCGTCATCTCATGAATTTATGTTGGTGGTCACTATAGGCATCAGAAAGAATCCATCATTTTGTGGTTGTGATGGTCTTTTGTGAACTACTTAGCTTTTGTGTTTGTCACCAAACCTGTATTTTATTTTTAATTTGGGCAGATCAGACCAATGCTTTTCTTGGCTCTATCAATTGAATTATGTTTTTGGTTACTCTCATCATGAAAGTCCATTGGCTTTATACACATTCATATTATATGAAATTTGATAAAGTCATTTTATGTACTAGGTTTCCAATATGTTGATGAATTTGATGTAGTTAAAAATTGTAGTTAAAGTTTCTCTTGAAAACCACTTATTTATTGATGTTACTTAGTTGCTTATTAATATGTATTAAGGTAAAGTTTCAACTCCTGAATGTTTGCTTAACAGGTTGGTTATGGCGAATGTTTCACAGAGTTTACAACAGTCCGAACATTACCGTGCACTTCAATACGGAAGCTGTGGATGTCGTTAGCAATAGCAAAGGCCAGATGTCTGGTATTTTATTGAAAAGGCTGGATACGGGCGAGGAATCAGTCCTTGAGGTGAGAGGCCTATTTTATGGTATAGGTCATACACCTAACAGCCAGTTGTTGGAAGGACAAATTGAACTTGATAGTTCTGGCTATGTGTTAGTTCAAGAGGGTACTGCAAAAACTTCTGTTGAAGGTGTCTTTGCAGCTGGAGATGTTCAGGTAATGCTGCCAACTTTTTCCTTCAAGCCCCGCTGTGCTAAAGAATGCATACATCTGTTGCCTATCTAGCTTCATGCATAGCTCCTCTTTCTTTGAGAAACACTTTGTGCTAAAAAGTCATCTTTCAGGTTTACTAAGTTCATTTTATCATTTTCTGTTTGTTTCTTTTTTCATGAGTCTTCTAGTTTTGCATGTGCATGCTTTCCATGGTACGTTCATTTTGATTTGTGAATAATTCTTATTTGAAAGTGCGAAGTGTTTCTTTAGTTTCGATTATCTTTTCAGTTTATTATTTAGTGCATCTCATGAATCCTTAACTCACATTATTATCTATTTTTATGTTTTGTCTTTTTGCTACAATTCAGGAAACTGCATGCATTTCTTTTTCATTATTGTGGTTTAGTTCTCTTTACCATCTTCAATTTCATTTTTTGTCTGGAACTGTAAAATGTTTGTGATGCTGGATTTTCATGTAAAATTGATCTTTTCAGGGATTCATATGTGAATATGCAGGGCCCTTAAGTGCTTAATGATCACCAGAATGATTTAGAAAAGCTTTTGAATCAAATATGCTAGGCCCTTTAGTTCTTTAATGATTGCCCAGCATAATAACTTTGCCTCTTAAAAGATTCCTGACTAGAAATATGAAATGTATGCTTGCTGGGTTTTACTGATCTCTCCGTGTTTTTGTATTTCTAAAGGCATGAGGTTCAAGTGAACCGCTGAAGATTTCTGCTGTTTCTGTGAGTACATGGACGGAATGCTCTTTTCTGGAAACTTCTTAGGAAAAAAAAAATCCCTTAAATTTCACCTCAAGTTGGGTGGTCCAATGAAGCATCAAAAGATTGAGAAATGAATTGCTTGATAATGATCCATGCCAAGCCTTTTGGCAAAGACATCCACAAAGACCATGATTAATGATAATTTTTTGTGATTCAACCTTTTTTGGAATGAAATGGTGATCAAGTTCAATATGCTTGGTACGATCATGGAAGACAGGATTGTGGGAGAGTTTCATGTCACCGCCACAATGAAGAGTACAAGTACCAAGAAAAAATGTTATCTTGTCAAGAATATGACCTAACCATGCTACCTTGGTATTACTAGTAGTAGAGATTATGGTTTCAAATATTCGCATAGCGTACACCAATACAGGCATATTGTATCCGATAATGGAGTGAAAAGATCCACTTCAAAAGTTAGCATATTGGCCCATATTGGTTGACATGGGGCTGAATTAGTACTGATACGCCCTTTGGTATTGCACCACAGTAGTTACACCTATGATAGGCCATTCCTCGATCTTTTTTTTTTTTTTTTTTTTCCATTTTTCGTGTATTTTTTTTTCATTTGAAGCATATAGAGGAAATGGGGACTCTTTGTGGACCAGATCTAGGTCTATTTTGGAGATCAAAACACAAGAATTTGGCATGATTTGATGAATTGAAGTGCAGAAGAACTCATTTGATGGTCGTAATGAAAATAGATCAATTAGACTTATGCATGTTAAATTGATTATTTGCAATTTTCATAGAATAACTTTCATGGTGGATTACAATGATGTTCGGTTAAAATATGTAACAAAAACAATTACAGTAACAATTAACAATCAATCTCAGAATTTCTGATTCCCATAATCTTTAACAACAAATTTAGGGTGTGTTTGGATTGAGGGTAAACTTGTGAAATAATTCAGTTTACGTTGACAAGATGTTTGTACTTGCTTGGAACTGGAGGATGCCTCATCAAACTGTTTGCCTTTGCCTTGTTGACCCCACCAATGGACTAAAACCTTTTTTTAAGTCAAATGGCGTGGAAAAAGAAGGTTTTCCTCTCATGTGATGTTTTAAATGGCAAACTTAGGGAAAGGAGGTTTCATTTGTGGGACTTTCAAATGCAAAGGAAATGCATTTTCCAGGACTTTTCTTTAGTAAAACAAACAAGTGCAAAGGGTTTCCTTCCCTTAGTGCTGATATCAATTTAATATCCCCTTATGTTACAATTTTGCATTACCCTAGTTTACCCCCCAATCCAAACAAGCCTTTAGAGGTCAAAGACTTGAAAACTCAACTTTTAGTAGGTCATGCCAACAGACATCATTCTTACCAATTGTGGCCCAATGCACCACTCAATGGCCCAATGCACCAATGAATGGATGTCAATGCACACATAAATGATAGATTCTTGTGTTTCCTATTCTTTTTCTCTTTATGATATTTTTCTGTAGCCCAAAAGGATGTGGGTGGAGGTAGTGAGAAAAGACTTGGTGACTTATGGTGTAATCAAAGTTATGGCTCTTGATAAAGTGGAATGGCAGAATAGGATTCATGTAGCCAATCCTAATTAATTGGGATTAGGTGTAGATGATGATGATATTTTTCTGCACCTACTGCAGGCCAAAAAAAAAAAAAAATCGATATGCTAATGATATGGTTTACATTATATCGTTTTTAGCTTGGGTCTATGTGCACTCCAAAGCTGGTTTTTAGAACCTTGGTTGGGATGGAGTGAAACTGGACCTTTATACTGTAGTACTAATAGTTCTTTATTTGTGGTTGCTCCAAGCAATGAGACAATCAACATCGAAAACAAAATAACTAGTAAGTGCAATGTTAAGAATCTGGATCAATATCCTAATCAACTTTTGAATAGCTATAGGAGAACGATGTAACCTGGATTGCTTGTTTCGGCGGGTTTTGAAGGGGCTTTGCTTTGTACCTAGAAAAGGAAAAAGGAAGAAGTGAAGATTTGGGAATCTAAGGGAAATGGAATACAATTTGGCATCCATACACACTCAATCACATAAAAGCAAGCCCTCTCTTCTCAATTCTTTCTCAATTTTTATTTTTTTTATTTTTTATTTTTTTATTTTTTATTAAAAAGCAAAAGCCAAAGCTATCTAATAATGTTTGTTGCAAGGTATTATAGATATGTTTTTCTTAAATGGCAGGTCCTCATGGATCTTTTACGACAACCCCTAAGTAACTTCAAACAAACTCCTAACTTCTAACTAATCATGAGTAACACTACATAATTATGGTTATTAGTTGCTATTGACAACTAACCCCATCAACCCAAAACTATCTCTAATAAACTTTATAACTTCCTAACTAGTTGCTAACAACTAATCAACACAAGAAGGAAATTACAAAGATACCCTCCAAACTCTAAAATTAACAAAAATACCCCACTTAACCCATTTGCCTCACATGTGCCTCATGAGGCCTGACATGTTGGGAACCCGCGGAAGTGAGGACTCAGAGTGGAATCAAACAAAGCAATCACAATGGCAACAAGGTAAATCAACACACAAGAGACAATTCGAATTCTACGTGGAAAAACCCTTGTGGGAAAAAACCACGGCAAAAGCGAATCAATATGAAATCGAAGTTACAAGAGATGAAGAACAACTTACCTGGATCAAAGCCCCACAAGAGAAAAACCTTAGCTTTTCCCTCACCCTAGAACTCTTGTAACCCTCTCACGCATCTAAGATTCTCGGCTCCTTTGGCAATTACCCTAATCCCGCATTATACCCTAAGATATAGTAATAAATCGGAATTATAAACAAATCTCGCAAAACTGCACTAAACAACGCACCGGCCGTCGGTCGACTGACTCGAACCTTCGGGCGATCGAACATGGTCAAAATAGTCTAGAGAGTTGAAATCCAAGTTTTTACCTAGCAACTATGATCAGGTATTGTTTCAACAATACTAGAATTGCAAGGATCTCGATCTGTCGCAGCTTATCAGGCCGAGTTCGATCAATTGACAACATGAAACTAGTTGTCAGAGACCGGGTCTTAAAAGACCGCAAGGTTCATCGACGGTCTACGACCCGTGATACAAGACCGAATTCACCTACTTCCAGTCTGGACCGTGGCAGATGCTGCTCAATTAGCTACCTGCGCTGAGACATAACTAGCTAAAATTCCTGCGCGAACTTATCCATCGACCCGCGTTCCTATGACGGGTCCTGTGTAAGATGTGACCCTGTCTAAGGGAAAAGAACCAGTTGGCGGACGTGCTCAGCCATCACTAACCACGAGCCGCGATGCAGGGAGTGGTCCATCCAGGCCACAAAGGGTCGTCCCTACGACAGCAGGTCATAGCCAGGCACCGAATCCGTATGCTCGACCTAGGTTGAGCAATTGTTTACGCTGTGGCCAACTAGGCCACTTGTCAAATGCTTGCCCTCAGCACCCCACCGCTAATCTAACCACGAATGAAGGAGAGGGCGAGGAAGACTACAGGGAAGGACAACCCAAGAACGAAGAGTATGATCAACTCGCCGAAGAGGAAGAGGCGGGGATTGATTGGATGACTGGGGACCGTGATGAGTCCTTAGTCATGAGGCAATTGTGCTTCACGCTTAAAAAAGAAGTGCACCCTCAATGCCACAACATCTTCCATACCCGTTGCACAGTGAACGGGAAGGTTTGAGATGTCATCATTGATAGTGGCAGCAGCGAGAATAGTGTCCCGAGTTATGGTGGACAAGCTTCGGTTGCTGACGGCGAGACATCTGACCCCGTATTCCATTGGTTGGATTAAGAAAGTTAGCGACACCAAGGTAACTGAACGATGTTTAGTTGCTTTCTCTATTGGTAGAAGTTATAAAGATGAGGTGTCATGTGACGTTGTGGACATGGAGGCATGTCATATACTTCTCGATTGTCCGTGGCAGTCGGACCGAGATGTGACAATACTTATATATTTGTTAAGGATGGGAGAAAATGGGTTCTAACCCCTATGGCGCTGGAGAGCCACCCTGAGACTTCTCAAGTGGAGGGGGGTTCTCTCCTCGCCATAAGGGAGTTTGTGGAAGAATCCAAGGAGTTTGGTGAAATTTATGCAATGGTGGTCAAGAGAGCTGATCCAGGGGGTACGGTTATTCCCCTAGCCCTTCAACCATTACTGAATGAATTCCGGGAGGTGTGGCCCGAAGATCCGCCTCATGGCCTACCCCCGATGTGGGATATACAACACCACATCGACCTCATACCTAGTGCTAGTTTACCGAACCGGCCACATTACCATTTGAGCCTGAAAGAGAATGAAATTCTCCAAAGACAGGTGGAAGAATTTATGAAGAAAGGATTGCTCAAGGAGAGCATGAGTGATGAGCCCATGTGCGGTTCCAACATTATTGACGCCAAAGAAGGATGGTAGTTGGCGTATGTACGTTGATAGCATGGCTATTAAAAAATTACCATCAAATACAAATTTCTTATTCCCCGGCTAGACGATATGCTTGACATGCTCGAGGGGTCTAGGGTGTTTTCTAAGCTGGACTTACGCAGTGGGTACCATCAAATCCGTATCCGCCCTGGGGATGAGTGAAAGACGACTTTTTTTAAAACAAAAGATGAGTTGTACGAATGACTGGTTATGCCATTTGGATTGTCGAATGAACCAACCACCTTCATGTGCCTCATGAATTGGGCGTTGAAACCATTCATAGGAAAGTTCGTCGTGGTTTACTTTGACGACATATTGATATACAGTCAGGATGAGTCAGAACATGTTAAACATCTTAGACATGTTCTTTGTAAGAAAACAAGCTATACCTGAACTTGAAGAAGTGTAGCTTCCTGACGAATCATCTTTTGTTTTTGGGGTTCGTAGTGTCATCGACCGGTATACGGGTTGATGAGGGGAAAATGAGGGCCATTCGTGAGTGGCCTACTCCCGCCAACATTCATGAGGTTCGCAGTTTTCATGGGTTGGCCATATTCTATCGCCGCTTTGTCAGGAACTTCAGCACGATCATTGCACCGATCACCGACTACATGAAGAAGGGGCCGTTTCAGTGGACGGAAGATACTGACGGTAGCTTTGCTGAGAATAAGCAAAAATTGTCGTCTACTCCGGTCCTAGTTTTGCCAAACTTTGAAAACATCTTTGAAGTGAACTGTGATGTATCTTACGTGGGCATTGGTGCAGTATTATCTTAGGAAGGCAGGCCTGTCGCCTTTGACAGTGAGAAGCTTAGTGAGCTTAGTGAAGCCCGCAAGAAGTGGTCCACATATGAGATAGAGCTGTACACAGTAGTACAAGCCCTTCGACATTGGCGACACTACCTCATCCAGAGGGAGTTTGTTCTTTACACCTATCATCAAGCCTTGAAATTTATTAATAGCCAGACTAATGTTAGCTTGTAATTGCCAGGTGGATTTCATTTTTACAGGAATTCACGTTTGTGTTGAAGCATAAGTCTGGCCAACAAGACAAGGTTGCTAATGCATAAAGTTGCCGAGCTGCCCTTCTCGTCACTATGAGGACCGAGGTTACCGGTTTTAACTGCCTTAAGGAGCTTTACCCTGATGATGACGAGTTCAATGATGTGTGGCTAACAAGTAAGGAAGGCCAACCGGGTGATTTCCACGTTCAAGACGGTTTCCTGTTTTACAGAAATCGATTGTGCCTCTCGCAGTGCTCCCTACGGGAGAAAATTATCCTTGAGCTTCATGGGGGTAGACTTGGAGGTCACTTAGGTCGAGACAGGAAGAAGGCTCTAGTTGAAGAATGTTATTATTTCGCCTCACCTAGGCTGTGATGTGGGATGAATAGTTCAGCGGTGCTACATTTGCCAAATTTCCAAGGGACAATCACAGAACACAGGCCTCTACACTCCATTGCCCGTAACGGAAGGCCCTTGGGAAGACATTTTCATGGATTTCATTTTAGGTCTCCCACGAACATAATGCAGCATGGACTCCGTGTTTGTGGTGGTAGACGGGTTCTTGAAGACGACTCACTTCATCCCGTGCAAGAAGACATATGATGCGATGAGTGTAGCCAATCTTTTCTTTAAAGAAATTGTGAGATTGTATGGCATCCCCAAAATCATCACTTCTGATTGTGATACAAAGTTCATGAGTTACTTTTGGTGGACTTTGTGGAGTTGATTTGATAGACAACTTCAGTTTAGTAGTGCGTATCATCCCCAAACTGATGGACAGACTGAAGTGGTGAACAGAACATTGGGCAACCTTATCCGATGCATTTTTGGAGACAAGCCAAAGCAATGGGACTTGGCCTTGTCACAAGTGGAGTTCGCCTTCAACAACATGGTGAACCGCTCCACAGGGAAGTCGTCGTTTCAGATCGTCTACGGACGAATTCCCCGTCACAC
Organism: Liriodendron chinense; assembly: GCA_003013855.2. NCBI lineage: Eukaryota > Viridiplantae > Streptophyta > Magnoliopsida > Magnoliales > Magnoliaceae > Liriodendron > Liriodendron chinense. Next base: position 2,832,705 of record ML058552.1, read on the forward strand.
TCTTGACTTAGTCCCATTACCGCAGATTCCCAGCAAGAGCATAGCTGTAAAGAATATGGCCGAGAGAATTTCAGAATTGCATGCGGAAGTTTGGGCTAAGCTTGTCGAGTTGAATGAGAAATACAAGAGCAGCGTTGACAAGCATCGATGCGCCAAGGTGTTCGAGGTAGGAGATCAAGTGATGGTCCATCTACGCAAAGAGCACTTCCCAACCGTCACCTACAACAAATTGAAGCAAAAGAAGATTGGACCAGTGCCAATTCTTTGGAAACTCAGCGATAATGCTTATGTAGTCGATCTCCTGGGCGAGTTCGAGATCTCAAGAACGTTCAATGTGGCGGACTTGTTCGAATATCATGAACCAGAGACGGACGAGAACTCGAGGTCGAGTTCTTTTCAAGTGGAGGGGATTGATGTCGAGTTCATTTGGATTTATGTTTTGCTCGCTGGACAAATTTTGAGTTTGGTAGGTGCCCGACCACCCTTCATCGGGCACCCGACAACGTGTGAAAAGTTGCGCAGTTTCGCGTGAACTTTCTATTTTTGAATGTTTTCTTTCCCAATTCGTTTAGGACTCTTAATTTACGCACTTTAGGATTTCTATTACGCAACCTAGGTTATGAATACTTGTTTTAAGTCGTTGTTAAGCATTCTTATTCAGTTTTTAATAAAATCTCTTGAGTTTATATTCTTTTGCTCGTGGATTCGAGTGTTCCTTCGTGGATTCGAAGAAGATCGGTCGAGGATTCTCGATAGTTCCGTGAATTTGGAATAGTTATCCGTGAGGAGAGACGGTGTTTGATACCACACCCCGTCTACACCGCGCCAGAATCTGATCATAAATTAGTGTTTTTTCCATGTAAGTTGGAAGTAAATTAGTTCCAAGGTAACCATGGAGCCAAAACGTTCGGTTATTGGTCCCTTATCATTAGGAGAAGTGTCTAGATCATTGTTTAATGCGTCGGTAGCATCTTGAAATTGAATGGAAAGAATTATCTTCTTTGGGCTAAATTTGTTGAAGTCTCTTAGCCCGAGAAAAGGACCACATCTTCATGGAATCTAAGACGGGGTAATTCGATTCTAAATTTTTGACAGTGGATCCATGATGATGCTCCAATTAGATCTTGGCTGTGGAACAAGCATGTAACTTGAAGTGAGTTCCAAGTTGGCGTTCTTAAACACTGTGAAAGATGTTCGGGATATCTTGAAAAAGACGTACTCCTCAGAGTAGAATATCTCTTGGGTCTATTAGTTGTATGGGGATATTTTCTCATTCCAAAAGGGGGTTAAGTCCATTGGTGAGTATTTTGCCAAATTGAATGGCATGTGGGAAGAGCTCTCAATTTTTCATCCTATTGCTTCAGATATTGCTGTGTTACTTTTATGAAGCAACAGTTGGAAGATGTGAAAGCGGTGAAATTGTTGTTGGGTCTGCCAAAAGAATATCAATCGACTAAAGATCAGATTTTGGGTGGCGTATAAATCCCTTTAGTTGTGAAAGTTTATTCTAGGCTTTAGAGAGTCTCTCTTGCAAATATATCTAATTGTGCTCATGTTAATGCTTCTGATGAAGCTGCATTGGTCCCTTCATCTGGTAACATTGGTTTTCATGGAGGCCGCGGTGGTCGGGCAGGTCGTAGTGTGTACCGTGGTAATAGAGGTAGTAGGTTGCCATGTGGAGGTAGAGGTGGTCATGGTGGTAGAGGAGACCACATGTACTCATTGTGGCCCGACTAATTAAATTGTGGATTTTTGTTGGATCTCCATGGAAAGGCTTTGAGGACTAATCAAGCTCTTGTGATGGATGATGTTTTTGCTAATGGTAGATCCCCCCACTTTTATTTCGTCGATTGTCAGTGGCGATCAGGCTACTATCATATCACACTATCATGGGAAGAATATGCACGATTCCTCTCTTCTAGTTCTAGTTGCTTTACGTCCAACAATGTTCCTTTTACCTCTATAGTCACTTTGGCTCAGTTAGGTAAAGCGTGCCTCTTGTCATCTCATCCCCCTCTCTAGATTGTCAATTCTGGGGTATTAGATCATATCTCTGGTAATCACAACTCTTTTTTCTTTTTTGGCTGTGTTTCATCAAATGTTTGTTACTTACGTTGATGGCGCCTCATCTGCTATTGTTGGACTTGGTATGGCTTAACCTGATGCGTCAGTGTCCTTATCTTTTGTCTTGTATACCCTCAAATTTGCTTTTAGTCTTTTATTTGTAAGTAACTAACAAAATCTCTAAATTGTTCTCTTTCTTTCCTTCCTACAGTGTTTTCCAGGACCTTAAGACGGACATGATGACAATTGGTGGAAGTTATAAGAGGAATGGTCAGTATTCTTTGGAGAAGGAATCAATAGGCACTGCAATGCTTCTTGAGGGTCCTGTAATTTAGTGGCATCGCCGTTTGGGTTGTCCATCTCATTAGAAACTATACTCTCTCTTTTCCGAAGGTGTCGAATTTAGAGTGTGAAATGTGCTAGTTGAGTATACATTGTAGAACTCATTTTCTGTCTAGGGTCGATACAAGGAGTGATGTTCCATTTAAATGATGTGTGGAGACCACCTCAAGTCCCTAGTTTGTTAGGTTTTAGGTATTTTGTTCTTTTTATTGATAATTTTTCTAGAATAACGTGGTTATATCTTACGAAAAATAACCTTTAAAAAAAAAAACTCATGAAACATATGTCAGAAATCTTTCATATATTTTAAAAGATTCACAGCGAAATAAAAACTCAATTTGGTGCAAATTTGTGCATGTTAGATTTGGTAATGCTTTTGAATTTATTTCTTGGGATTTTCGGACATATATGAAAGTATGGTATTATTCATCCGACCTCTCGTGCTTATACACCTTAACAAAATTGGGTGGTTGATAGTAAGAATAGACATATGATAGAGGTTGCTCGTGTTTTATTATCAGAAATGAATGGTCCACAGTCTTTCTAGGGTGACGTAGTTTTTACTGTCTGTCATTTGATAAACAAGGTGCCCTTATCAGTTTTAGATGATAAAACACCATCCTCCATATTATTTCCTGATCGACTAGTATTTTCTATTCCTCCCAAAGTGTATGGTTGTAGTTGTTTTGTTCTTCTCTTGGGTCTCGTCAAGATAAACTTGCGCCTTGTTCTATTAAATGCATCTTTCTAGGATACTCCCTCAGTAAAAAGGTTATTGATGCTATTATCCTTCACTTAAAAAGCACCTTGTGACAGCTGATGTTACCTTCTTTGAACATATTCCGTTTTATGTTAAAACCGAATGTGTTGCCGAAGCCACGCCTGTGGAAGTTCCTTTACCTAATGTTTTTCCTCCAGATTTTGTCATTGAGGAGCCATTATCTTATGAGGATTTCAAGCAGACATATCTCAGAAGAAGGAGATGAGACTAAGTATTGCAGACTATTCCCTCTCAATCCACAGCATTGGCTACTGCACCTAATGAGATCCTCAATTTTTTTTTTTTTTTGTCTACAAAGGTTATTAATAATCCACCTATTGTAATTCGTAAATATTCTTGTGTCCCTCATCCAATCTCTAATTTTGTTACCTTTAAGCACTTGTCTACAAATTATTAGAAGTTTGCTCTTGCAATGTTTGATATCTCTATCCCTAAGTTCATTCAAGATGTATTATTGAACAATGTTCGAAGTTTTGGTGTCACTACAAGTTTCGCTGGTTGGGGATACGGAAACAATATCAATATCGCTGATAGCTAGATATGCGGGGAAAAAGGAAAAAACGGTGGAATTTTTTAATGAAACCTCAGGAGATGATAAAATACACATATTTGCATATTTAGGAGTAAAAAAATTGCAAAAAGAATGCATATATAATAGGTTTCTATTTAATGGGGGCCTAAAAGCATGTGTTGCTATAAGAAATGAGTCCAACCATCTCATCCATCCCATCTATCCATCCAATATCTGACTTTTCATCCAAACATCTATTGATATTTCAAAATATTGGCAACACATGATACTTCCCAACAAATTATTAACCACTGAAAAAGAAACTAAAGATTGTGGTCTAGTTATTGCCATGTTGCGATAATGATAATATCATGATAGTATCAATATTATTGTCGATAGATTGAACATTGCATACAACCAGTGTTCGCATTGTCGTTATCGTTACAAGTTTCGTTGGCCGGAGATAAAGATATAATATCGTTATCGCCGATAATATCGCCGATAACCGGAAATGTGGGGAAAAATGAAGAAACATGAGGAAAACTGTGGAATTTTTTAGTGAAACTTCAAGAAATGTCTAAATACACTTATTTGCATATTCAGAAATAAAAAAATTACAAAAAGAATGCATTAAATAATAATTTTTCATTCAATAGACTCAAAAAGCATCCGTGAGAAATCACTCCAATAGCAACCAAAATAAGTTTATATAATATAAATGCAACCAAAATTGAGATGGATCCAAGAATCAAATGAGCCGAAAATGTAAGAATTGAATGTCCACAGTTGAAATATTCATGGGGCCACAGGAGTTTTAAATCAGTCTAATATTTTTGTTTTTAGTTAATCCCAGTAGGAATGATGTTATGGACGGTATTGATGGTATATAAACATCACTGTGGATCCCAGGGAGGTTTCAACGGTAAGAATTTCCCTACCCCACCTTTTCATTTAGCACGGCGCACTTGAGTCTTGGATCCGGTTAGTTTTTAGTATAATGTAGTTTTTAGTATAATGTTCTAAATTGTTCTCACAAAGTGGATGGACGGGGTGGATTTCTCAGAAACATCACGCTGGGCCTTACCTTCATTCCCAGCGCGCAGGGCTTTCGCAGGGAATTCGCGACTTGGGTGAGACCCAGTAACCAGCGATGTAGGTGGTACCCTGACTGTAGGAGCCCACCTCTTTATGTATGAATTGTATATCCATGCCGTTAATCCACACCGTCCATCTATTTTAAGAGATCATTTTAGGACATAAGATAAAGAATGAGGCAGATCCAAAGCTCGAGTGGTCCCCACCATAGAAAACAGTGGGGAGAGTGGCGCCTACCATTGAAACCTACCTAGGGTCCACCATGATGTTTATTTGAGATCCAACCCTTTCATAAGTTAACACAGACATGAACGAAGGGAAAACACAAATATCAGATTGATCGAAAACTTCTGTGGCCCCTAGAAGTTTTTAATGGTAGGTGTTTAATCTCCACTATTTTTTTGTGGCGGGGTCCACTCCAGCTTTGGATCTGACTCATTGTTTGGCTCATGCCATAAAATAATCTCTCCAAATAGGTGGACGGTGTGGATACAACACATTCATCATGGTGGGGCCACAAAACCTGGTGACGTCACTTTGGTTGCATGTCTCCCCGCTTAACAGACGCGGGGTGGGCTGGTGACGCGAACACCAACCAGCAAGCTGGTGTCAAAGCTCTATGGGTCCCACCATGATGTATTTGTTTAATCCACGCTGTCCATCCGTTTTTCCATCTCATTTTAAGGCATGAAACCAAAAATGAGGCAGATGCAAAGATCAAGTGGACCACACCATAGGAAACAGTGGGGATTGAACATGCACCATTGGAAAATTTTTGTGGACCACAGAAGTTTTGGATCAAAGCTTATATTTTTTTTTTTCCCATTCATCCATTTTTTTTAATCTTATGTATAGGTTGGATGACAAGTAAACATCACTGTGGGCCCTAGAAAGGTTTCAACAATGGATAACATTCTACTCACTGTTTCTTGTGATGTGGTTCACTTGAGATATTTTTCTATCTCACTTTTGGTCTCATACATTAAAATGATATGTAAAAATGGATGAACGGCATGGATTAAAGAAATACATCATGATGGGACCCACAGTGTTCACGTCACCACCCAACCCGCGTCCCAACTAAACCAGAAGCGGATTGCGTAGTGAGTAACTCTGCACGCTAAGCGTGCGGAGTAAACTCTGTGGGGCCCACCGTAATTTACGTATTTTATCCACTCCGTCCATCCATCTTAACAGAAAATTTTAGGTATGGTGCCAAAAAATGAAGCACATCAAAATCTAAAGTGGACCACACCACAGGAAAAGTGTGAATTGAATGTCTACCATTGAAAAATTCTCTGAGGACACAGAAGTTTTGGATCAAGCTGATATTTGTTTTTTTCCTTCATCCATGATCATGTGATCTTATGAACAGGTTGGATGACAAATAACATCACTGTGGGGCCTGGGAAGGTTTCAACGGTGGAAATCATTATTCCCACTGTTTCCCGTGGCATGGTCCACTTGAGATTTGGATATGCTTAAATTTTGGGTTCAACCCCTAAAATGAGATGGAAAAACATATGGACGGAATAGATAAAGCACACACATTCTAGGTGGGCCCAACAGAGTTTACTCCGCACGATAAGAGCGTGCGGAGCGCAATCCGATTCCTACGATAGCTAATCCGCGTCCCCACAAAAGCCTCGAGAAAGGGCTTTCTTTCGTATTTGCGTCGGACTCGCTGGAGAGAAAGAAGCCCTAAAAGTCAGGGATTCCCGCTCGTGAAAGAGGGATTTTTGCCTCAAATCCCTAAATCATTCCCAATCGAGAGCTTTTCTCCCTCGAATCCCTGATTTTTCGCCGAAATTGCGACATGGAGCTTTCAATGGAGAAGGAAAAGGGAGATTTCTTACCTTTCGTGTACCGGTGCTGTCGATTGAGGTGTGCTTCCGTTCCGATCAACCAGGTATGAAAATTGGAGTTTTTTCTTCTTTTTTTCGACGATATTTACGTATTTAGGCAATTTCAGCCCCGACAACTGCTGTCTTCCGATTTTTCTTCCGATTTTTACCTATTTACAGGCGATATTCCGATAAAATCGCCAAAATTTCGGCGATATCTAGAAGAGTAACGAAAAAAGGGGGTTTCGGTGTCGCAACGGCAGCGACACCGATATTATCGGCGATATTCTCGACATTTCGTCGACAATGCAAACACCGCATACAACCATGCGCCCATTAAAAATTATGAAATGGGAATTTTTTGATATACAGATTTTTAGCAATATCGATACATTGACAATATCATTGAAATATTGCGAATACGTTGACGATACAAGCGACGCCTGGGATTTACACAATAAAAAATATTGGTGATACACCAGCTCTATCAATGCATTGGCAATACAAACGACGCCTGGAATTTACACAATTGAAAATATTGACGATATCGACACATTGGCGATATTTAGTGATACATTGCCAATACCTAGTATGTTTTATACTATCAGTGTTATCGGTATCGCTGGGCTAGAGATAGAGATAATATCAGGGATATTTCGATAATATTGGAGATAATTTAAACACTGTTGTTGAATGAAAAATGGAAAAAGGGCTATGGATGAGGAGATGAATGCCTTGTATTCCAATAATACTTGGGAACTAACTGATCTGCCATTGGTATGACATCAGTTAAGCATATATAGATAATTTTGCACTGTGAAATTTTTACCCAATGGATCAAATGATTGTTACAAAGTCAACTTGGTTTCCAAGGGGCACACTCAAGTTAATGGAGTAGATTATCTAGATACTGTTTTGCTGGTGGTCAAGTTCAATTCGATTCAAGTTGTTATATCAATAGCTGCAAATCGTGATTGGCAGTTGTTTTAGCTTGATGTAAAGAAGGTATTTTTGCATGGAGAATTACATGAAGAGGTTTGTATGCAGCAACCTCTTAGGTATGTTGCTTAGGAGGAGTCCTCCAAAATGTGCAAATTAAATAAGCCTATATATGGATTGAAGCAGTCGGCAAGAGCCTGATTTGAGAAATTCAGCAGTATGTTGATTGTATGGATTGAAGAGTAAAGCTTATCATTGAGTTTCTCGAAGCATACTACATTTGGCTACATTGTAATTGTTGTGTATGTGGATGTCATTATAATGACAGGTGATGACTTGTAAGGTATTGAGAAACTGAAGTTATATCTTCAATCTAGTTTTAAACCAAAGATCTTGGTTTTATTCAATATTTTCAAGGCATTGAAGTGGTGAGATCTAGAACTGGAATAAATATATGTTAAAGGAAATATGTTTATGAGTTATTAGAAGATACAGGTATTGCTAGGTGCCAAACTTGCAGAGACACGGATGGATCCTCATCTCAAACTTGAGCCTGGAGAAGGAGAGTTGTTGGCAAATCCCAACATGTACAAAAGACTCGTTGGCAAGCTTATCTATTTGACCATCACTAGACTGGACATTGCCTTTTCTGTGAGCTTGGTTAGTTAGTTTATGCAAAGTTCTAGATTCCCACATTTAACTCCAGTTATGAGAATCCTTAGCTACTTTTAAGTGTTTAGTTGAGAAAGGTATTGTGTATGGATCTCATAGTCATCTTCTGGTATCTGGTTACTTAGATGTAGATTATGCAGTGTTGAGATATGATAGTCTGCCGGCGACGGTTTACTGCACCTTCTTTGGTAGTAATGTGGTTACCTGGAAAAGTAAAGGAGCATAATGTGGTTGCTACGTCAAGTGTTGAGGCGGAATATAGAGTAATGGCATGCACAACTTGTTAACTTGTCTGGCTTAAATAACTTCTTAAAGAATTGGGGTTTGTGGTTCAAGTTCTGATGCCTTTACACTGCGAAGATCAAGCTACTATACATATTTCCAACGATATAGTATTCCATGAGAGAACAAAGCATATAGAGGTTGATTGTAATTTCATTTAGGATAAGATCTCTTAGTAGGAAATTTACATTTCTTATATTTCATCCCATGATTAGGTTGCAAATTTATTCACCAAAGCACTTGAGAAGTTTTAGTTCGAAAAGCTTATATCCAAGCTGGACATATATGATATGATATCTATGCTCCAACTTGAGGTGAAGTGTTAAGAGTGTTAAATGGTCTTACGGTTGGTCTCTTTGGTCTATTGGACTGTATTGTACATGTTTGGGTAGTGTTTAGGCCCACAGGGTAAGTCTTTTCTTACAGTACTTGAGGGTATTCTTGTAATTTCCACATATTTAGTGAAAGCCTTAATAAAACTAGAGAGATGGGACGTGTGGTGGCAATTCCAACACAGCCGTTCCACTCTTCTCTTCTCCTTCTTCTTCCATTCTCTTCTTTCTTCTTTGTTTATGTTGATTCTCCTATTTCTCATGCTTTCACAATGTTTAACTTTTTCCCTTCTTTAATTCATATTTACTATGATACATATGGATCAGGGCATAGAAATGCTGAAATAACTCTAGCTTATGCTTGCATTAGTGACTGTATCATCCCAGAATTTATTTTTTTATCACTTGCACTCAGTTGTAGTTTGTTGTAAAAGTAATTATTGCTGTTTTATTGGACCATTTTCTTATCACAGCTGCTTTTTGTGTGTGTGTGTGTGTGTGTGTGTGTGTGTGTGTGGATAGGATCATGAATGGAGGCAAGCCATAACTGCAGCTGGATCGGGATGTGTAGCTGCTTTATCTGTTGAGAGATATCTCACGGGCAATAATCTTCTTATTGAATTTCACCAGGTTTCATTTTTATTTTCTTATTATATATCCAAGGCCATCTCTTATTGGCATGCTTTTGTTTTTTCATCTCATGTTACTTGCATGTTATGACAGATTACTTTGAAATTAAATATGTTTACACACGCGCGCGCGCGCACACACACACGCACTTGGATAACAACAAATTATATACTGTACTAGTTTGCTTCTTTGCTTAAATGCATGGTGTTGCTTAGATGGTTCATAGTTTAATTTTCTTTTCCCTGTTGCATGTCAGGATACATTATCTTGAAATTTTATACTTCTATTGTGTTGAAATTCTATACCATATGTTGTTACTTCTTTCAGTTGACTTCATGGTGTTAGTTAGATGGGTTAATAGTTCATAGCTTCTTTTCTCCTTTATGGAATATATGTGAGATGTTCTACCTTTACTAGGTGTTACGCTTCTCAAACTCTGTTACAGCATAAGTTGGTTCTTGGGGGCACAAGTGGTTCGGTTTTATTTGAGAATTGATTGAAAAAAAGAAGAGAAGAACATGTTGATTCAGAAGGGGGGAAATGTTGTTTAGCATTCTGATGCTAGGGATTAGTGCCAAACACATACTTTCTTGTCAAACTAATTGAAATGTAATGGGTGAATTACATTGTGTTATTTTGTTTGGGTATGCTCTGAAATTCTATTGAGTAATTACTACAGCAAGCATCACTGCTTTCAAACTTTATGACATTCAGTAATCACATGTTTGCATGTTCTACATTTTTGATGTTATAATGTGGTAAAGTTGCCCATTGATGCGAAAATGTGGATTAGAATAAAAGTATTGTCTCTGGACTGCTGCATTTTATGACTTTTCATCCTTGTCTGGGCCTGTTTGGGAGACACCAAAATTTCATTTTTCTTCATCATCTCTGTGAAACGAGCTGACTGTTTAAAAAAAATTCAGTGCTATTTTCTACAAAATGAGTTTGGGGATGGTATTTGAGTGCCAATCAACACGTGCCTGATCCAAACTGCTAATCAGATGTGCCGTGGCAGGTACTGGCAGGTCAGTCATGTTGGGTGGGAAAAAAAAGGAGAAAAAATGGTTTTTTGGAGCCACCCAAACGGGCCCTTAAGTTTTTCAGTTAAAATAATTTTGTAGCCTCAAAGTTCATTGAGAGCTTCTAGAAAGAAGTCTCTAGAAGATCCTTCAACTATTGGCCAGAAGAGTTTTTGTAAAATAATCCAAGTACATCCTTCATATTGCAGATAAAAACCAAAATCGAATTAAAAACTGCATAAAGAGTTCAAATCCCATCATACTTTCTGATGTACCACATATAGGATGTTTGAACTATACAATCTGTTCAAACCATCCAAATAGGCCTTACGGTTTCTGTATAGGGCTTTTAAGGTTGTATGGTTGGACTGGTGGGCTCATAGTCCAACCAGTCATCAATCTAGGCCATTTGATTGGATTCATGGCTTCCACAGTCTAATCATATGGTTGATATTGTCCAAAATAATCATTGTACTTTTGATCTGATCAAGATGGTTGATCAGGTCAATTTGGACATTTGATGTGGTCCAGAACTTCAATTTGGATGGTTGGATGGTCTGGGTCTCTAATCCAAATGTTTTTTTGTTTTTTTGTTTTTTTTGTTTCTGTTTTTTTGCAGATTGAATATATTAAATAAAAGAGAGCCAAAGCAACCCAGCAGAAAACAGAAGAAAGATACAGACCAAAACAAAATGAAAGAAAAGAAAATACCTAAAAAACAACTATACAACCAAGGGAGGACCTCAAAACAGTGAGGCCCAGAAGAAACTAAACAAACAGCTGTACAATCCAAACAAAAGGAGCCAAAAGGAGACCGAACTTAGGCTGCAACATGAACCTGGGACAGGAAGAATGATCTGTCGCGTAGAGAGAGCTCTTGGGACCAATCCTTCACATCCCTGAAGATTTGAGCCGAGGCCCTCATGGGAGTAAGAGAAATATTCTGGAAACAATGCTTGTTCCTTTCATTCCAAATAGCCTAGGGAGAAGCCATTATCACAATACGTCATATATGTAGAGTACCTTGATATACATTGATACTCCAACCTCTAACAGCTCGAGCTTTTAGATCAAGTGGTGATTTGACATGGTATCGGAGCGGAAGGTCCTGTGTTCAAATCCCGGAAGTAGCAAATATGCCACCATAAATATATTCTCCCACGGGGGCCGTTTATGGTGTGAGTTGTGAGTATCCCTCCACCTGGGTGTGAATCGTGAATGTCCCTCCACCCTTGCCCAGTATGTTCCTGTGCGGAGTTCCGCTCCGCACGTGTGGGGGAGTGTTAGAGTCCCTTGATATACATTGATACACCATCCTCTAACGGCTTGAGCTTTTAGATCAACGTGCCAGGCAAACAACAAATCAGAAATGGAGGCAGGCATTACCCAAAGAGTAAGAAACCTATCCAGAACGGTAGATTGAAATTCCACCGCAAAAGGACAATGCAGGAAAATGGTGAGGGATCGTTTTTGCATCGCACAAACACAAAAGATAGACATTGGGCAGAATCATTCCATGACGTTGCAATTTCTCCACCGTGAGGATCCTCCCTCTTGCTAGAAGCCAAACAAATGCGGTCACCTTGGAGGGAGCTCCATATGACTAGATGAAGGAAGGGAAGTCTAGGTCCAAAGGAGGATTATGACCCTTGATGAGGTGCCGAAAAGATTTGGAAGTGAAGATGCTCGAAAGAGAAAGTGAGCAAGAGAGAGAGTCCACCTTCAAGGCATGTTGAGTCCCTTGCAGAAGCTTCAAAAGCTCCATGAAAGCATTGATCTCACTCTTAGAGAGGGCTCTCCTATAGGGAATGTACCATGCCCTTGATCCAACAATTAGAAAAGCAATTAGCAACCGAAATAGAAATATTGGAAGGCACTTTGGCCAAATTAGGGATGATAGAAGGTAGAGGCCTAATAGACATCCAACGGTCTTGCTAGAATCTGATTCTAGATCCATCTCCTAGGTTGAAAGAGATGCCTTCTTGGAAGAGGGTTTCAGAGTTAACATGGCCTTCCAAACCGAGGAGGCTCTGTATAGCTCCTCTAAACCATATTTATAGGCTATGATTTCTCTCCACCAATTCCCAGTCTCAGATCCAAAATGCCACAACCATTTCCCTAAGAGAGCCTCATTGACATCAGCTAAGATTTTGATGCTAGCGCCTCCTGTATAAGCCATAAGGCTTACGAAACTTGGACCAACTTAGGATATGGAACTTTTGGCTGTCAGAGTTGCTGGTCTAAAGAAAATCTCTCTAAGTTTGGTTTAGCTAAGATTTTGGACAATGGAACAACAAAAGAAAATAGGAAGACCACCCAAAGTTGAGTGCCATTTGCAAATTGGATGTGGGTAACAAAGGGGCTGGATGGAGCCACTTTGAAACTATTGAAAAGCCCCACAGATTTCTCATCTTTTAGCATACGAGTCAACCCATGTGAGGCAGTCACACAAAGTAAAAAGGGGACAAAAGATCTCCTTGCCTAAGCTCCCTAGATGAGGTGAAAAATCCTTTGGGGGATCCATTAACTAGAACCGAGAAAGAAGCAGAGGAGAGACAAGATCGAATCCACCTCTTCCATTTTTTGCCAAAACCAAATCCATTCAACAAGTAATTTAAGTATCCCCAATCAATGTAATCAAACATTTTTTTATATCCAAGTTACAAACCAGACCCCTTAATCCTTCTAGATGACACGAATCAATGCATTCATGGGCTAATAGAGCACAATCCAGGATTTGCCTATCAACCAGAAAGGCACCTTGGGCTTCCGAAATGATAACAAATAGAACAGGTCTTTAGTTTGGAAGCCAAGATTTTTGCCAAGATTTTGTAAGGAGCACCTAGAAGGCTAGTAGGATAAAAATCCTTAAGATCAGTAGCTCCTTCAACCTTAGGGATGAGAGCTATGAAGGAGGCTTCCATAGCTCTGATAGGCTTGATCTGTAGTTTGTACCCTAACGCGTTCTCGATCATACGATTGGGGCCATATTTGGGCCTTGTCTGGATGATAAGGTGGTCTGGAATCATGGTTACCTAGAATATCTTTGTTAAAAAAAGAAAAAGGAGAAAAAAGGGAACCATGTCTATACACTCACTAGATTGGCCATTCAACAAAACAAGTGGTAAAAATGTGTAGTGAAAGCAAGTAGTTTTGGGGTCAACTAAAGATGTTTTCTCTAGGGATTGGCTAGTGATTATGTTGTAATGGGTTAGCTCTTATTGTCATTTGTGCCTTCGGGCTTTTCTTTTAATAAAATCCATTTGGCCAATTAAAAACAAAGAAAAGTGCAATGGAAAACCATTACAACTGGAACGAATTGTCTGCTAAACACTTTAGTAGCGAGAGAGCTATTAAAGTGATATAGTGACGTTTCATTGGTGCAGGTGAATAGTCAGAGGGGCTCATATCTGAGCAATGAATGTCCCCTTGTTAGCTTTGCCAATGCCATTTTGGTCATGTGTGTACTCGGCCAAGACGGGAAAACTCTCATTTCACTATGGGGTCCACATAATCTAGGGTTTTCTTAGGAACATCTGTGTTCTCAACTATGGGGTCCACATCTGTTTCTTTGATGCCAACGACTGGCGTTGAAGAAGGGATGGGGAAATGGGGATGAGTGGTGCTGATTTCTTGGAGTTTTAGGTCTGGCCATCTCACTGACGAAGAGGCTTTGTCATAATTGAATTTCTGCACAGTGGCTTGTTCTGAAATACAAACCTTAGGGGAGGATAAAATATTTGTATGTAGGTTTCTATGGGGAGATGGTGTTTGAAGTGGCAGTAGTCTATGAGCCATGGCTTCTGTTGAGGAATGGAATAATTAGGGTTTGGTTTTCTTCCTTACCAAGATTTTGCTCAATTGCAGATAAAATGCAGTAGAGGAGAGACTGAGGTCACATGTGTTAATAGATGAGGCTGGATTTTTCAAAATTACATGGATTTTTTTTAACTTCTAAAAGTAGGCTGTCGTCTTTAAGTGGAAAAAATTACACCAGTTGGTTCCTCTGCTTTGAAAACAGAGAGAAGGAGAGAGCTTGATGGAAAGAGAAATGAGAGTGAAATGGGGGGTTTCCCCTCTCGGACAAGTATGCACACGACCAAATGGTGTTGGCAAAGCTAATGTTGGAATATTTATTGCTTAGATGTGGGCCCCACCTCTGACCGTTCGTTTGCACTAATGAAATGTCGCTACGTTGCTTCAGCAGCTCTCTTGCTACTAAAGTGTTTAGTAGGCAATCTGTGTCCTTACAAAAAAAGTAATATAACCAACTATAGCTTACGACAGTCTAAAAAAAGAGCACAAAACATTCAGAAAGGCATGAATCCACGTATCTCCAAATTAAACTACCAAAGAAGAGATCTTACAGCTAAATATACTAGAAATCAGCAAATCTTGATAATATTAAAAGAGAAACAAATCTCAAATGCTTAATTGCTGGCCGCAAAAGAATCATTGTAAATCGGGAAAAAAGAACTCAAATAATTGCCCAAACAAAAATATCCAGCAAACCCTAGCTGCCACAAATCAGTTTTTTGGAAAAAAAAGAAAAAAACTGAAAGAAAAGTGTCCCAAAAACCTTATCAAAATTGAATGTCTAGCATCCCTAAAAAAGAAAATCAGAATCTGCTGTAAGATTTCTCCTCGTTAATCACTTTCAATTGCTAATTAGGCCGCAATGGCTCTCAAACCAAGAGAAAAATCTGAGAAGAAGAAGAAAAGAAAATGAAGAAGAAAAAAGGGAGTTCAAGAAGGGAGGATGAGGAGAAAAACCTTAGGAGCCTTTTGCTTTGATCCCATGTCAGAGCGAAAAAAGCTTTTGGGTGAAAAAAAAAAACTCTTAACTAGGTTGGATGTCTAACCCCATTCTTATTGATATTAAGTGATGTCCCATATTATATAAAATACTCTTGGAACCAAGGGCAAAAGTGGTAAAACAAAAGAAAGAAAAATAATAAGAGAAATGAGAAGAGAATAAAATATGACCCATGGTCTAGAAATATCTACATCATGCATATGTCGATGTATATGCAAATAGACATTGATCAATGCTTTTTTTTTTTTTATAGTTTTTGTATGTTTTACTTTATATTTTAAGTTATATCACTTGTAACATGTTGTTTCTCTTTCTTTAATTGTGAAGTGGAAAATTGGAGTGACGCCTAATTACTGGGACATGGAGTCCCGTTCCACTAGCATGTTGTGCTCGACCCATCCACGTACATTGTTTTGGAACATGAAGATAGGACTAAATCAGGCTTTTCTACACAAATCTCTACATCCATATTCTCATCTCCTAAATCTTAATTTGTGTGCATATCTACTATAATCATATCATGTATCTTCTCTTTTTGCATCTCTTTCGGTACGTCTGCATGTGTGTTGTTTTCTGCATGCTTTTGTTTGACATCCTATTTTTGTGCGAGTGCATTTTGGTAACAGCCTCAAACTGAAGAAGTCAAGAAGGACCCCTCAGACAGGGATGTACAAATGGGTTTTGACATTAGTCTTACCAAGCACAAGGGTCAGGTAATACTTATATTCTTCATTTATTATTGAAATATATTCTTCATTTATTATTGAAATTACTTCAATGAATTTTTAGGCAACTCTCTGAAATTCTCATCAGTTCTAGTATTTCTTCCAGTATATGCGTTTCTTCTCTTTGATCCAATTCGAGCTTGTTTTTGTAGTATGCGCTACGAAAATTGTACCATGAAAGTCCAAGGCTTATTTGTGTTCTATATACATCACCAACATGTGGTCCGTGTAGGACTTTGAAGCCCATTTTAGGCAAGGTATTGTATGTCTTGCACACAAGTACTTCAATAGTATTATTTGTATAAAATATTTGTTCTTCATTAAAACGTACTTATTTGACTCATTGGCATGAAATGTTCTCTGATGCAACCTTATTAAGAAAATTTTTCTTTGGATATTTCCTCATAATAATGGTATGTTTTCTCTCTCTTTTAGACAAAAGGTAGCTATAATTTTTTTTTTTTTTTTTTTTGGGGGGGGGGGGGGGGGGGGGGGGGGGGGGGGGACATGGAAAACAAAAAGGAAAGAGCAAATGAAGCATGGTCTCCTTCGGTTTTGTTTATGGTCTATTGGCAATGAGATAAATGATATAACCGCCCAACACTCATAGGTAAGGATACTTTGGATACACGAGATGCTAAGGGGGGGGGGGGGGGATGACATGAAAACAAAAGGAAAGAGCAAATGAAGCATGGTCTCCTTCGGTTTTGTTTATGGTCTATTGGCAATGAGATAAATGATATAACCGCCCAACACTCATAGGTAAGGATACTTTGGATACACGAGATGCTAAAAAGGGGCGAGACACACCCACTCGCTAATTGTGATTCTTTGGAATTAGGTAATCCCTTTCCTTTGTTTATTCCTTCTTCCTTTGAGGATAGTGTTCCCATTGCCTTACACAAAGGGAACCGTTAGTGTACTTTGCATCCTATATCAATAGTATAGGTGTGACTACAACGTGTGTAGAGCCACATCTCCCAAGAAGAAGAGGGATCCAAAAGACTAATGAGGCTTTCACCTTTATAAACTTGAATGCTGGTACCTGCAAGATTGGCAAATAAAACCTTAAAAATACCTCGAAACGGGATTTGAAGGCATTTATCCATCGGCCCTCGCACGCCATCGTCAGTAATGACTACCCAAACGAGGTAAGTTGTGGAGGATAAGCAAAGAAGACCCACTTTAGAATCCGTAATTTTTGCACAGGCCAGAATCCAAGTCGGCACTACCCTACTCCGGTTGGGAATCTTTGAAGCCGAGGGACGCACAATAGAGTAATAAGTGGGAAGATCCC
>ML058552.1:4920081-5112171 GCA_003013855.2 Liriodendron chinense
CCGAGAGATTTTCAATAAAAAACGGCATCGGTCTTCATCAAGATCTGATGACTCCGGATATTTTCTAAAAAAAAAATGTGATTTCCAGCATTGCATGTACAAAGTTTTGGTCCGAAGACCTTAAACTACGTCGGGATCAAGATCCCGAGGGACTTTTTAAATAAAAACTGGTAGCAGTCCGGATCATTCGAATCAAGATCCGCTGATACCGGACATTTTTCAAAAAATAAAAAAATGTATTTGCCCTGTTTTGTACATGTTTTGTGGTTCGAAGACCTTAAACTACGTCGGGATCAATATCCCGAGGGATTTTAATAAAAACCAGCATCGATCCTAGCCGTTCAGGCCAAGATCTGATGACCTGGATCATTTCAAAAAATCACAAAAAGAATGTATTTTCAGCATATACATATTTTGGGTCCGAAGACCTTAAACTACGTCGGGATCAAGATCCCGAGGGACTTTTTAAATAAAAATCGGTAGCGGTCTGGATCGTTCAAATCAAGATCCGCTGATATCGGACATTTTCCAAAAAAAAAAATGTGTTGCTATGTTTTGTACTGTATTTTTGGGTCCGAAGACCTTAAACTATGTTGGGATCAACATCCCGAGAGATTTTTAATAAAAACCGGCATCGATCCCAACCGTTCAAGCAAGGATCTGATGACCTGGATCATTTCCAAAATACCAAAAATATTTTTTGAGTTTTCCATAAAAACCAGTATCAATCTCAATCACTTGAGTTGAACTCTGGAACCTTTTCAAAAAAATAAAATAAAATTTTTTTTTACCATTAATTTCAACTGCACAAATTCATCCCCAACGGTCCGAAGACCTAAAACTACACTGGGATTAACTTCTTGGGGGCTTTCTTTCCTAACCTATTCCAGACATGACTAACACTTGATCGTACGGGTGTCTAGAATCTTTTAAACAAGTAAGGGCAGAGTGGGCAAAACTCTGCAATCCTGTTCGTGTTGAACGCACCGTGATAGACAACCTTGATTTGGAAGTCGCTGTTGAATCTGACGGATGTTCCCTGTTCCTAAAACTCATGAAGGGGATTAAGGCTGTTGGGAGGTGGAGCGCACCCTCACAGAATTGTGAGCAACGTAAGGCCCCAAATTGGATTGACTAAGGGAAATGTGAGGATGTGGCTCATTTTGTGGCCGAAGGAGTCCGTCGGACGATACGTGGTCTATGTGCATTGCACATGAGGAACAGGCAAATTTGTGGGTGTGTTGACTGAAAACCCTCAAAATTCCCTCATCCGAAGATGTAAAACTACGGCACTTAATTGTGTGAGACTCGTCTTGCTCGCTGACGTAAAATGGATCGGGTGCCTTACCAGCAGTAGAAGTTGGAAGTGGATGAAAATTCCACATCTTTCCTTGCATTTCAGAAAAATCACAAAATACCAAAACATTGCAAAATCACTTTTTCAAAAAATCACAAAAAAAAAAAAAAATATTTCCCTTGCTTTCAAATCAAATATTAGCAAAAATCACAAAAAATATTTCCCTTGCTTTCATATCAAATATTTGCAAAAATCACAAAAAAAAACCCTTGCTTTCAAATCAAATATTTTTCAAAAATCACAAAAATATTTCCTTTGTTTTCAATAACCAATCTCTATCCTGACCACTCAGGTAAGGTTCGGACCAAATATTTGCAAAAATCACAAAAATTGTCACTATCCCTCAGCACTACACTTCAGGAGTCTTGAACTCCACTCTCTTCACAATTTGGGATGACGGATCCAATCGCCCGCAAATTGAAATCTTGACCAAAACTGGCGACTAAGCATCGTCTCAATAGCATTTATGCCCAGAAGAACATCTTGAAGTCAGACAACATTCTCGTACATTCTCATTAAGTAAAGAAACAGCATCTTGAGACGATGGACCTGACCGATCACGGGTCGGGATCTTGACCAACCCGCGGACCAAACATCCGCGTTAAAAGATAAAACCCCAAGGAAGCACAACCCTGCAAGCAATAAGCTCAAAATTCTCTGCATCACCAGCAAAAGCAAAATCATCAAATTGAAAGAGAATGAGCCAAAGCCATGCATTCATCATGCATCTCCATGCATCAGCATCCATCGCATCAATCATTATGTTTACCTGCTTTCAAAATAAAGTCGGTTAGCCAAAGACCCCACAGGCATCCCTAGTGGAGGCACGTGCAGACCAGATTTCCATTTCAAAAGACAAAAAATATATATATATTCCTACTTGCAAATAAAAACCCCACGGAGTATCACTCCCCAGAGTGGGTATCTTTTCAAAAATCCAAAAAATATTTTCTCAGTAGAGCGTTCCACCTCCAAAACACCAGGAGATCTTCCATATCTCTGGGTAGGAGCCGGCACAAAAATCAAATAAGATACGATGTCTCGCGGTTTCCCCGGAGATCATCGGATCCAACGCACTCAAAGTATGGTCGAACTGAACTCCAGTGTCAGTGCGGTCGTACCACATCCCAAGATACGAAAAGATAAAATCCGAAAGGCTCGGTCAAAGAAATCATTTGAATAGGTGGAAACGATGAATTGTAACCCAAGTATCAAAATCAATAGATTGGGTGGAAAGAGTTCACCCGCACATACCTAGGCGTGGATGCCTGAAGTACCTTGACTGAGTCCAAGTTGGCGTAGTAGAATCCCGTAAGACTATCTGACGCAGGGCATCTAACCACTTTGACAGTCAAGCGAAACGGGTACTCCTGGAGTGATCTGGAAAAACATCAAACATCACACAATCAGTCTCAGGGTCAGCAACCTCGTAAGACTAGCGACGTAGAGGCTCTGCTGTACCTTTCCGATGTTAGTACCGATCGGAAATGGAAGGGTTGCGATTGGGTACCTAGGTTGCAGCAAACTGCAGGGACAATCGCAACGTTTTCTCCAAACTCCCGCAGTATGTGCGAGTTATCAATTTCCAAACAATCATCTGACTCAGATACAAAGGACAACAAAGATTCTAGACCACAATCGAGGAAAGAATGAATTGCAAACCAAGCATCGAAACCAACAGGTTGGGTGGAAAGAGTCCACCCGCACATACCTAGGCGTGGATGCCTGAAGTACCTTGACTGAGTCCAAGTTGGCGTAGTAGAATCCCGTAAGACTATCTGACGCAGGGCGTCTAACCACTTTAACAGTCAAGCGAAACAAGTACTCCTGGAGTGATCTGGGAAAACATCACACATCACACAATCAGTCTCAAGGTCAGCAACCTCGTAGGGCTAGCGACGCAGAGGCTCTGCTGTACCTTTCCGATGTTAGTACCGATCAGGAATGGAAGGGTTGCGATTGGGTACCCAGGTTGCAGCGCATGCAGGGACAATCGCAACGTTTTCTCCAAACTTCCGTGGTATGTGCGAGTGATCAATCTCCAGACGATCAACTGACACAGATGCAAAGGCAAGCAAAGATTTCAGACCATGATCCATGAATGACCGGGTCGGAAGTGGGGTGTCCACTCGCTTTGGCATTCGTTTGCACGCAACCTCTGCCAAAGATGGGCATCTGTAGACACCCCACCTTCGGCTACACTGTTGGTAGAGACAGCTGGATGAATGGAGGACCATACCCCCAAATCCCAAGTCCAAACTCAGCCAAACTCACCCTTGTAAGCCCCAATCCATAGCCCAACTCAAGCCTGAACCCAGTCAACCCACTCCTAAACATCAGCATGAAAAACCCCCCATAAGAAAAGCCAGTCAAAAAATTCTAAAAAAAGTCAAACTCACTAAGTCAACCCACTGAGTCAACCCGCTAAGTTAACCCGTTGAGTCAACCCGCTGAGTCAACCCGTCGAGTCAAAACACCGAGTCAACCCGCCGAGTCAAATCACCGAGTCGACCCGCTGAGTCAACTCACCAAGTTAACCCACCGAGTTAAAACAGCAGCCTCGAGAAATGACCATACCACGCGCTGGAAACCGAGGAGCGTCCGCACTGGCGGCCCACAGGGGGGCGCCCAAACATATTTACAAGATTTGCCACTCTCCAATGCTATAAATACCCCCTCCCCTTCTCATTTCAACAGACCATCCAGCCCAGAGAGAGCCCGTCCGTTCCAAGTTTCCTTTTCCACCCTTTAGCCCATTTTCCCACCAAGGAGAGCCCGAGTGAGGAGAGCCTAGCCCTGGTCCAGCCCAGCCTGACCACTAGTCCAAGTCTCCCAAGCCATCCAAGTCTTGATCCAGCCACTCGAAGCCAACCCTTGCAACACCTCCGTCCATCTAGCTACTCTTTTACCAGCATCATCTCATTCGCATCTAGCATAAGTGCAACATTTACTTTTCTTCCAACCCCCCTGCTTCACTGCAAGCACTTTGACTATTCAAACACACAGCATGCATCTTGCATAAAGCACCTGTCAGTTCGAGCGTATGCTCTAGGCTTGCCTATGAGTGGAACCTGCCCATCAGAAACTCTTACTGTTCAGACCTGCATTCATGTACATATCATTACAAGCACTTTGATTATTCAAACACACAGCATGCATCCCGCATAAAGCACCTGTCAGTTCGAGTGTATGCTCTGGGCTTGCCTGTTAGTGGAACCTGCCCATCAGAAACTCTTACTGTTCAGACCTGTATTCATGCATCATGTCATCTATGAGAATGTACGAGGATTAAAACAGACTTTCAAGTGTTAGTTCAATTCTGTGAAGTAGAGACCGTACTTCGGTACGGGCAGTGTGTGGGGTGCTTAACCTCTTCCCACCCTATAACCGTGATCCCTTACCTCGAATCTCTGGCCGCAGATCAAAAGGAGTCATTTTAGAGGAAGGAATCTTCGGATCCCCTTTTCTAACGTTTCTATGGGGTCTAGCCAACTGTAGATTCGAAGTAATTGGCTAGTGGCGACTCTGGTCTTATATAAACTCATTTAAACACATCCAGCTTAACACGATAACCAAACAAAGCCCTCGAGAACGAGGCAAGCCAGTGGCACTAACGGCGATTCGCACTCACGCATCCTCTCCTTCTTTTCCTGAAAGGGAAGGGACAAGAACGTCGTGTGGGAGCGCGGAACGGCGAGGGTCCACATAAATATAATCGAGAATTATACAAAAGGACCTTTTGATTGATCGTGAAAGTCTTACGAATGATGTTCTTATCATGGAACACCTTCGTCTTGTCCTTATAAATTCTTGCATTCTCATATGCCTCATTTCGGAGTTCTGCAAGTTCATTCAATTAAAGCTTGCGTAGCGAGCTCACTTTGTTAGAATCAAAATTCATCTTCTTTATTGCCCAATATGCCTTATGTTCCAACTCCACAGGCAAGTGACAAGCTTTCCCATAGACAAGTCTATAGGGTGACATTCCAATGGGGGTCTTGAAAGCTGTATGGTAAGCTTAGAGCGCATCGGTAAGTTGAAACGACCAATCCTTACGATCGAGGTTTACTGCTTTCTCTAGAATGTGTTTGATTTTCCTGTTGGATATCTCAGCTTGTCCACTTGTTTATGGGTGATAGGGAGTACTTACTTTATGAGTAACACTATATTTCTTCATTAATGCTTCAAATGGACGGTTACAAAAGTGAGACCCTCCATCACTGATAATGACTCAAGGGGTTCCAAACCGGGAAAGAATGTTTTCTTTTAAAAATCAAATGACTGTTTTATGGTCATTGTTCCGGCATGGAATCGCCTCGACCTATTTTGAAATATAATCCATGGCAAACAAAATATACAAATTTCCAAAAGAAGATGGGAATGGACCCATGAAATCGATACCCCAACAATAAAAAATTTCGATTGGTAAGATGGGATTGAGTGGCATCATATTCGACGGGATATTCCTCCTAATTTCTGATAAGGCTCACACACCTTACAAAACTCGTGTGTATCTTTGAACATGATGGGCTAATAAAACTCACATTATAAAATTTTAGTTGTGGTCTTCTTAACTGAAAAGTGGCACCACACGCGTGAGAATGACAGAAGGAGATGATACTGTGTTGCTCATGATTTGGCACACATCTTCTTATAATCTGATCGGGACAGTACTTAAATAAGTACGGGTCGTCCCACAGGAATTTTCTTACCTCACTGAAGAATTTATCCTTATCCTGCTGTGGACCCTCGCTGTTCCGCGCTCCCATACGTTCTCCCTTTCCTTTCGGAAAAGAAGAAGGGGGTGCGTGCGCAAGAATCGTCGTTTGTGCCACTGTCTTGCCTCGTTCTCGAGGGCTTTGTTTGGTTGTTGTGTTAAGCTGGATGTGTTAGATGAGTTTATGTAAGACCAGAGTCGCCACTAGCCAGTTACTTCGAATCTACAGTCGGCTAGAACCCGTAGAAACGTTAGAGAAGGGGATCCGAAGATTCCTTCCTCTAAAATGACTCCTTTTGATCTGCGGGTAGAGATTCGAGGCAAGGGATCAAGGTTACAGGGTGGGAAGAGGTTAAGCACCCCACACACTGCCCGTACCGAAGTGCGGTCTCTACTTCACAGAATCGAACTAATACTTGAAAGTCTGATTTAATCCTCGTACATTCTCATGGATGACATGATGCATGAATATAGGTCTGAACAGTAAGAGTTTCTGATGGGCAGGTTTCCATTAATAGGCAAGCCCAGAGCATACGCTTGAACTGACAGGTACTTTATGCGAGATGCATGCTGTGTGTTTGAATAATCAAAGTGCTTGTAGTGATTGATGCATGAATGCAGGTCTGAACAGTAAGAGTTTCTGATGGGCAGGTTTCCATTAACAGGCAAGCCCAGAGCATACGCTCGAACTGACAGGTGCTCTATGCAGGATGCATGCTGTGTGTTTGAATAATCAAAGTGCTTGTAGTGAAGCAGGGGGGTTGGAAGGAAAGTAAATGTTGCACTTATGCTAGATGCAAATGATATGATGCTGGTAAAGAATAGCTAGATGGACGGAGGTGTCGCAAGGGTTGGCTTCGAGTGGCTGGATAAAGACTTGAATGGCTTGGGAGACTTGGACCAGTGGTCAGGCTGGGCTGGACCAAGGCTAGGCTCTTCTCACTCGGGCTCTCCTTGGTGGAAAAATGGGCTAAAAGGGATGGAGGTGGACTCAGAGCTCTCGGACGGAAGAGAGGGGAAGTGGATGTCGAAAGTGAAGGGGAGAGGGGGTATTTATAGCAGCGGGCAGTGGCAAATTGCGTAAATAAGTTTGGGCGGCACCCAGGGGGCCGCTCGTACGGACGTTCTCGGGATTCAGCAGGCAATACGGACATGCTCCGAGGCTGCTGCTTGGAACTCGGTGAGTTGACTGGGTTTGGGGGATGGGTTGACACGGTGAGTTGACTCGATGGATTGACTCAGCGGGTTGACTCGGCGATTTGACTCAGCGGGTTGACTCACCGAGTTTGACTTTTTAGGACTTTTTTGACTGGTTTTTCTTATGGGGGGTTTTCAGGCTGATGTTTAGGGGCGAGTTGACTGGGTTCAGGCTTGAGTTGGGCTATGGATTGGGGCTTACAAGGGTGAGTTTGGCTGAGTTTGGTCATGGGATTTGGGGGTATGGTCCTCCATTCATCCAGCTACCTCTACCAACATTGTAGCCGAAGGTGGGGTGTCTACAGATGCCTCTCTTTGGCAAAGGTTGCGTGCAATCAAATGCCAAAGCGAGTGGACACCCCACTTCTGACCCGGTCATTCATAGATCATGGTCTGAAATCTTTGCTTGCCTTTGCATCTGCGCCAGTTGATTGTTTGGAAATTGATCACTCGCACATACCGCGAGAGTTTGGAGAAAATGTTGCGATTGTCCCTGCAGTGATGCAACCTGGGTACCCAATCGCAACCCTTCCATTCCCGATTGGTACTAACATCGGAATGGTACAGCAGAGCCTCTGCGTCGTAGTCTTACGAGGTTACTGACCTTGAGATTGATTGTGATGTTTGATGTTTTCCCGGATCACTCCAGGAGTACTTGTTTCACTTGAATGTCAAAGTGGTTAGCTGCCCTGCGTCATGTAGTCTTACGGGAGTCCACTACACCGACTTGGACTCAGTCAAGGTACTTTAGGCATCCACGCCTAGGTATGTGCGGGTGAACTCTTTCCACCCAATCTGCTGATTTTGATACTTGAGTTACAATTCATCGTTTTCACCTGTTCAAATGGTTTCTTTGACCGAGCCTCTTGGCTTTCATCTTTTCGTATCTTGGCATGTGGTACGACAGCACTGACACTGGAGTTCAGTTCGATCGTACTTTGAGTGCATTGGATCCGATGGTCTCCGGGGAAACCGCGAGGCATCAGATCTTATTTGATTTTTGTGTCGGCTCCTACCCAGAGATATGGAAGATCTCCTGGTGTTTTGGAGGCCGAACGCTCTACTGGGAAAATATTTTTGGATTTTGAAAAGGTACCCACTCTAGGGAGTGATACTCCGTGGGGTTTTTATTTACAAATAGGAATATTTTTTTTGTCTTTTTGAAATGAAAATCTGGTCTGCACGTGCCTCCACTAGGGATGCTTGTGGGGTCTTTGGCTAACCGACTTTTATTTTGAAAGCAGGTAAACATGATGATTGATGTGATGCATGGAGATGCATATTTGATGATGAATGCATGGTTTGGCTCATTCTCTTTTAGTTCGATGATTCTGCTTTTGTTGAAGGTGCAGAGAACTTTGAGCTTATTGCTTGCAGGGTTATGCTCCCCTGGGGATTTTTTTTTTTTTTTTTTTTTTGCGGATGTTTGGTCAGCGGGTTGGTCAAGATCCCAACCCGTGGTCGATCAGGTCCATCGTCCCAAGATGCTGTTTCTTTGCTAATGAGAATGGACGAAGGATGTTATTAGACCTCAAAATGTTCTTCTGTGAATGGATGCGATTAAGATGGTGCTTGGTCGCCAGTTTTGGTCAAGATTCCAATTTGCGGGCGATCGGATCCGTCATCCTAAACTGGCAAATGAGTGAGCGGAGTTCGAGACTCCTGAAGTGCATTGCTAGGGGTAGTGACAATTTTTGTGATTTTTGTAAATATTTGGTCCGAATCTTTTACCTGGGTCAGGATAAAGATTGGTTATTGAAAACAAATGAAATATTTTCGTGATTTTGGGAATATTTGGCTTAAAAGCAAGGGAAATATTTTGTGATTTTTGAAAGATGATTTTGTAATGTTTTGGTATTTTTCTGATTTTTCTGAAATGCAGGGAAATGTGTGGAATTTTCATCCACTTTCAGCTTCTATTACTGGTAAGACACCCGATCCATTTTACGTCAGCGAGCAAGACGAGTCTCACACAGTTAAGTGCCGTAGTTTTACATCTTCGGATGAGGAGATTTTGAGGATTTTCAGTCAACACACCCACAAAGTTGCCTGTTCCTCATGTGCAATGCACATAGACCACGTATTGTCTGACGGACTCCTTCGGCAACAGAATGAGCCACATCCTCACATTTCCCTTTATTAATCCAGTTTGGGGCCTTACGTTGCTCACAATTCCGTGAGGGTGCGCTCCACCTCCCAACTGCCTTAATCCCCTTCAAGAGTTTTAGGAATAGGGAACATCCGTCAGATTTAACAGCGACTTCCAAATCAAGGTTGTCTATCACGGTGCGTTCAACACGAACAGGATTGTGGGGTTCTACCCGCCTCAGCCTTTACGTGTTTAGAAGATTCCGGACACTCGTACGATCAATTGTTAGCCATGTCCGGAACAGGTTGGGAAAGAAAGCCCCCGAGAAGTTAATCCCAGTGTAGTTTTAGGTCTTCGGACTGCCGGGGATGAATTTGTGTAGTTGAAATTGATGGTGATTTTTTTTAATTTTTTTTTAAAGGTTCCAGACTTCAACTCAAGTGATTGAGACTGATACTGGTTTTTATGGAAAGCTCAAAATATTTTTGTTATTTTTGGAAATGATCCGGGTTATCGAACCTTGATCCCAGCGGTTGAGACCGATGCTGGTTTTTGGTTGAAAGCAGGAAAAGGTCCCCCGAGAAATTAATCTCAGTGTAGTTTAAGGTCTTCGGACCAAGAATATGTACATGCTGAACATACATTCTTTTTTTGAATTTTTTTAAAAAATGTTCCAGGCTGTCAAATCCCAATTTGAGCGATCAAGATTAACATTGGCTTTTATTGGAAATCTCTCGGGATTTTAGTCCCTACGTAGTTTAAGGTCTTCGGACCAAAACTTTGTACAGAATAGGGCAACACATTTTTTAAAATTTTTTTAAAATGATCCAGGTCACTAGATCCTGGCTCGAACGGTTGGGATCGATGCCAGTTTTTAGCATTTTTCTAGATCTTCAATCTCTTCTAAAGGTGGTGCATGGAGAAGGACATTGCAAGCTTCCATTTTATTCTTTCTTTTCTTCTTTCACACTCCCTTCATGTGTATGTAAAGGGTAATTTTGCCATGTCCATCAAGTGTGCATGGCAAAATATCCTATCTTTTTCCATGGCAGTTGGACCACTTTTCATATGTATCAAATGGGCTCAAAGCGAAGTCATGACCCTTGGTGTATTTGATGGACCCAATACTTCATTTTGGGCTCCCTCTTGCTTTCTCTTTCTTGTCATTTCCTTTGGAGCTTTCTTTTCTTTTCCATCTTCTTTCCAAGGTTTGGGCCCATGGGAATGGTAGGGCCCACCTCAAGTTTTGGGCTCATAGGGCTCACTTTGGGTGGCCCCATCTTTCTTCATATGTGTATGGACAAGGTGATTAGCCCATTCTTCACTTGGATCTCAAGTGGGCTAGATTTCTTAGTTGGGCCCTTATGGTCAAGTGGCCCAAATCTTCCATCATTTCTTGATTATGATGTACATCCTTATGTACGAAGTGTGGTGGGCTCCTTGGAATTTTTCATATAGGTGGGCTTTTAGGCCCTCTTTGAAACTTATGGGTTTCTTTGAGTCATGTGTGCACCACTACACTTTGTGCATGTGGGATTCTTTTCCTTCATACCTTTTCTTTGGATGGATGGAGGACTTGAGTTACTTGATCATCTACAAACCCCATGAGTGAGTTGTTTCAACAATCTCACTAAGCTCAAATGGTTTTCTCATGTTGTGGGAAAGTGGATCTCAAGAGTTTCCTTTAATGCTAACAACCTCAATAGGATGACTCTCATCAAGTGGATTATCCACACAACCATAGCTTCTTGAACTTCTCTTGGGGTGCTTGGTGGGTCATCCACCATCATTCTCAAAGATGAGTGATTTTCCTTTCAATTTGTGGGAAAGAATGATACCCATAAGTTGCCCAATTTCGTCCCATGCTTTAGGTCATTTTGGATTTTGATCTTCAAGTGGGCTATGTATATCATTCTTAGCCATTTTCATGATGGTTGGGTGACTCATCAAGCCATGCCCTCTTGTGCTCAAATGGTCCCCTTTTGTAAAGCAATTGATGCACATAAGTTGCCCAAACTTGTCCTTGCATGGACATTTCCAACTTTGGTTCTTCATGTGGGCTATGTGCATCAAATTTTTTTTACCGTTGGCTTTCTTGGATTCATATGTTTGTGGGTAGACCGCCATGTTGTACTCTCATGGTCAAAACTTTCATCAAGATGATGCACATAGGGTTGCCCATGGTTAACCCTTGAATGAGTCCTCATGTTCTTCAAATAGGTTATGTGCTCCCTTCAATCCATTGAGGTGGGGCATTTGGGTTGCTCTTGGGGGCCCATTTCCTTCCCATTCCCCACTTGTCCATGTACATGTGTAAAAAGATGGGAACATCTTAAATGAGAATCATGGCCTTGGTATAAAAAGTGAACCAATCCTTGGCCACATATGAACTTTGAAGAGGGACTTCTCAAGTGAAGTAGGATTCTTATCCCTTGTTTATCTCATGACACTTGAGTGCATTTGTTGTCCAAAGTGTGTCCTTGGATGATGGACTTTCTTTGCCTAAGGCATGGCATGCAGCCTTCTTTAAGGTGGGCCTTGCTTTCTTCAATGGGCCCAACACATATCCTAGGTGACACATGGAGTTGGACTTTTAGTTTTTGCATTTGAATGTGAGTCCAAACCCATGGGTTTCCTGGATGATAATTTGGATCTTAATGGGTAAAGAATAGGGACTTACCTTGCCAAGCTTGTAGGATTCAATGGCGGATGGTACAAGAGGACGATGGGTGATCGATGAGGATGATCTGGCCTTCATTATCCGCCGAGGGGCCCATATGTGTTCCTTGGCTAAGGAGCACCAACCTTTTCCCTCCATTAAGGGTCGAGGTACCAGAGATCATTGGGATGACTGGGTGAAACACCCACAGCCTTTGCTTGAACGAGTTCTGGCTGACACTCCTTTTGCTGGCCTCCTTACCTTGCGTTTCCATAACAACAATGCCAACTGCATGCTGCTTGCGGCTCTTTGTGAGAGGTGGCGGGATGAGACCCACACCTTTCAACTCCCTTATGGCGATTGGGGAATAACTCCCCTGGATATATATATGCAAATCGGTTTTTCATTCCATGGGATAGTTGTTCCCCAGGTCAGCTCTCTTGCTCCCATCACTTCCACTGACTGGCTACGGCTTGTCGGTGATGTCCCACGCCTTCGGGTCCTTCCTTTTCTATCACGCGAACGAGAGGATCGATCATAAATTTCTTTGTTTGGTTGAGGATCTTTACCATCCCTACAATTGGAACGGGGCTATCTTGACTCATGTTTTCCTGGGTTTGGACAAGACCTCTTGGAATAGTCGGTCCTTCACAGGTTTCTGGCCTGTCGTAGAGGTATTCTTTTTAACCTTCCCTGGAGACATTTGCCTTCTTTCTTTCTCTGATCGTTATGTGTGTCCTTGCCCAGAATTGCTTTTATGACCATTTTGCCCATCTCGCGCCGAGGATACGAGATGACATTGAGCCGTCTTTGTATCGCCACATGTACTGGCATCAGCAAAATCGTCAGCGGAACTCTCGAGTCTCTGGGGACAACTGGCGTGCTGATATAGACGGATTGACCGTTGAGGATGTAAGTATCTTACTTTCCTTATCCCTCGTGCTGCATTGTGATTGATTGTGATGACCTCATTGGCTGTAGTTTGCTCGGATGCCATACGCCAACTTTCCTCTCTACTACACCCCTCAGCGTGTGAAGGCATACGATTCTTCATGCCTCTGGATCATGCTTTCTAACGCTGAATCATTTCAGTGGTATTTGGGTGAGAGGCTGCTTGGACAGATCACTAGGGTGGCTCGAGTCCCTTGTTCCGCACCTCCTCCGGCTGCTCAGATCCTAGCTGATGAGATAGCTGATGCTCTTGTGGGCCAACCAGGGTTTCGTTTCACGATCCCGGATCGCGACTATGACGAGTGGTACTTATTGTACGGACAGGGGCCTGTGCTTCCTCCGCGCTATGTTCCAGGGGGTCGTTGCAGATATGCTGGCGGATCGGTGACAGCTCCTCTGATGGACCTTCATCGTCGGGAGCGGGATGAGAGGAGGGATGACGACGACTATGTTGGTGACCTGTAGCCTGCTTCTGTACTTAGCTTTGTATGGCCTTTTTGCTCTTATCCTCTTCTGTATCAAAATCTTTTGAATGAATATACAATCTCTGACTTGTCTCAAATTACTTGATGATGCCTATATGTTCTGAATGATTTCTGGAAGATGAGACTTCTTAACTGTATGGATGATGACTTGAATGGTTCAGATTGCTTGATTTGGCCCTGTGGGCCCTCTCCAGATTTCAGCTTTGCTTTGGAGCACCTTTTTTTATGTTTTGTGAGGCTAAGAAGGCTTCTCATGGTGTGGATGATGACTTGAACGGCTCAGATTGCTCTTTTCAGCCATGTGGACCCATTTGATGATCACATCTTGGATTCTGGCCCTCTTTCTTCATGATCAAGCCTTCGATCTTGCTATTTAATGGCTCATGCAAGCTTTTCCATGGTTTAGATCATGATGATCTAGTCTTTGAATGGCTCAGATTGCTTGTGGGCCCCTCTTGATCAATTTCCCTTCTCTTTGGCTTGATCTGACCCGTACTGGCCGTAATACTTCATGACTGGACAGGTGGGGTACCTTCCAGATGATTCTGATCATCTTCAAGCTAAATCTGGAGTGGATTAGAGCCTTGGGCGGCCCGCAGGGTGCCATCTGCTGACGTGGACTGTCAGCCTCACCTACCAACAACTGTGGAGCCAATCCCTCGGAGAGAGAGAGAGAGCGCGTCCGTACGGGCGGCCCACAGCGGGCCGCCCAAGACTCACCTCTTCTGCGGTCTGGGCTGGGTCTGGTTCGGACAGTGAGCACATTCTTCTGGTTGCTGTCTCCCTCATCTCTGTACCCGATTTTTCGATTTAGCCATGAATATCTTCCTTGTCCCTTCTTTCCTTCTCTTCTTGTCTTCTTCTTTGTTTGTCTTTTCTCAGGCAATGGACGGTGGAGATTTAGGGGCTGTGGGGGCTATCCATGATGGGTCCCATACTTCAGAAAGTCGTGAAGGCTTTAATGATGGTGGAATGCTTTTGATTGATGGTGTAGATGAAGCATTGAATGGGGGCATTGATGGGCATTTAGGGGTAGTGGTTGGTGGAGCTTTGAATGGCCCCATTAATGGCAGCCATGCTGAAATTTCATATTTGAATGGGCATTGATTATGGGAGAAATGGATGGTATGAATGGGATGAGGAGATGGGACATAGGTGAGGCTATGCATCCCTTGAGTGTGGGCCACATGGATGATGTGATTGATGGTGGTGATGGGGGTATGATGGACATAGATGGGCTGATCTCATGTTTGGATGGTATGGATGGTTCAAATGATACCTTTGATGGTTTGGATGCTCTTGATGATGGTCGAGATGTGCGGCATACTTGCTTGAGTGGACTTGATGTGATCATTGATGATGTCCCCCTGATGATGGATGGTGTGGATGCCTCGATGATCCCTTTGATTGGACAGGATGATGATTGGATTCACGACTTTATGTTGGAGAGGGCCGCAGGTCCAGATTTGATCGTTGATTCTTCGATTGGGGTTGCCGGGACCCTTCTTGATGGTTCAAATGCATTTTTCAGCGATCAGGTTGGTCAGGATGCCACGATGTGTGGTGTGATATTTGCTGATAGCCCTTTTGATGGAGAGTATCGTCCTTCTCCTGATCGTTGATCCTTTGTGCACTCCGTTCATGAGGTGGGTGAGTCTTCCCATGCGGCTGAGGTCATGACCGTTTCAGACAGCGATGCGACTATGTCAGACATAGCGGTTACTGGGGGCAGGTCAGGGGCTGTTGAGTTTGCAGAGGTTCCAGCTTTTCCTTCTCCTTCGCCCGTTGATCTTCCGATCCTTGATGAGCTGTCATCGATTCCTGGGCCTTTTGTTCTGGAGGGGATTCCTGTGAGGACTTGTCAGCT
The DNA here is from genome assembly GCA_003013855.2 of Liriodendron chinense. Lineage (NCBI taxonomy): Eukaryota > Viridiplantae > Streptophyta > Magnoliopsida > Magnoliales > Magnoliaceae > Liriodendron > Liriodendron chinense. Next base: position 4,935,404 of record ML058552.1, read on the forward strand.
GTTTCCTCGTCCTTCTTGCTCGCCACGACTGCTTGCTTGGCTTGACAGCTTGTCAGCTTATGAGATTCGAGATTTGGAGTCTTATAGCTTCGGCAGTCTGATCCATATGGCTAGAGTTGACATTGACTGGAGGATGCTCGGGGCTGCATTGATTGACTGGGTCCCCTCGTTAAACTTGTTTACGTTTAACGATATGGAGATGGGACCCTCTTTGGAGGAGCTTGCGCGCTTGACCGGTCTTCCTTGGGATTATACTCAGTATTTTTCACCAAAGACTTTGCCGAAGACTGCCACCCCGCAGAACTGGTTCGGGATCCCCTATCTTGTTCAGCCTACAGCTGCCGGATGTTGTGGTGTTCTCCTTAGACTTGCTGTATGATTTTTTTTCGGGTCCTCGAAGTGTGGCAGGGTCTTTACTTTTTCGGAACGCACTGATGTTCTGCTTGATAGCTGAGGTGCTATTCTCCGGATGGCGCAGATCTCAGACCCTTCTGCTCTTTGAGGTGATGAGTCGAGTTGTTCGACGGTAGGGGATCATTTCTCTCGTCCTGGCTGGCTGTTTAATGGGCTGACTGACTATGCTCTGGACCGCACTCGTGTCCTTCGCGGCTGTTGTTCATTTCTTTAGGTATCTTTTCTGCACTTTCCTTTTCTTTTCTTGTCTTTTGAGAATTGCTTTGCCCTAGCTGAACTTCTTTTCCTTCTTGTGATCAGGTCTGGCTATAGGAGCGTCTTTCGCTGACCGTTCCTGTACCATTTCCTGGCACCCGTCGCCCAGACCTTATGCGACACGTCATGGAATTTCTGCCTCATATGGCTAGGATGAGTGAGCCCTTATATCGTCGAATGTTCGCTGAACTTCGTGACTGGAATGTTCGTTGGGAGTAATCTTGGCTTTCACTTCCTCCAGTGCTTTGCGATGCGCACCGCCTTCCTCTGATGTTGGTAGGCTTTCGACCTTACTTTTCTTACCACCCTATCCGGTTCCTGCGGCAGTTTGGGTACGAGCAGGATGTTCCTCTTTTTTCTTTTACGGGTATCGGGCATCGAGCACTCCCATCTAGATTATCTGACTTTAGGACCCGAATTGACGGATCCTGGGTGAGTTACCTGACTGCTGATTTGCTTGGTTTTAAGCTGCGGGCTTTTCCGATGGCGACTGCCCCATATCAGTATGGGTTGCTGAGCAGTCTCTGTATCGACGTATCCCTTGCTGGCACCAGACTGCCGATGAGGATGAGCAGGATATCCTTGGAGATGATGGCTCTTCATCTGGTTCATATGAGCCTTTTGAGGAGCGCCCATTCATCGACCCTAGTTTTCTTTTGGCCACTCATGGCCATTTGCTGTCTGAGATTTCCGAACTTCGGTATCATTGTGAGATGATGTCGAGGAGATTGGTTGCTGATTAGAGGTTATTTGATGAGGTGCATTACCTCGCATTGCAGTTCGTCTAGTTCCACAGCGAGATATAAGTTCGGAATCTGGACATCGGACCAATCCAGGGCTGGCCATTTCCCTTTCTTGGTCCAATGGATGGGCTGCTTCTGCCCCTGGCTGATGATTGATGATGTTGATTCTGCAGAGATGGGTGGGTCGTGCCCCTTGCTGATTGATGCTGAGATGGGCAAGTTGTGCCCTTGACTGGCTGGAATTGAAGTGGGCAGGTTGTGCCCCTGGTTGGGAGCAGGTATCAGAGTATCCTGGTCCTGAAGCTTTTGTATTTGACTTTCTTCTTCATCTTCATCCTTTCCTTTGTTCGGAGGCTTAAACGGTTCGAGAATCCGGTCCCATCGAATGGGGGGCCACGTGGCCCAAGCTAGGCTCATCGGGAGGCCTTTGTGTAGTGCAGTCGGTTGATTCCTTCTTGGATCTTTGCAAGGTTCTCCTGGCTTGATGAATGGAATGGGAGAGTAATGGAACTTCTTCTTTCTTTTGTCCATGAAGATTACCCTGTACCCAAGCCCCCATTTGCGTTGATTATATACCAGCGACATCTTTCTAGATTTGAAATGATTCTTCATCCGATACTTGAGGCTTAGTCATTCTGTTGTTGAAAAGACACGATCCACCCTTATCGGTTTCGGGTTGGCGATAGCGTTCACGGTCTCGAACTCGAAACTATGAAACGGGACGTCTTCTTCAGAGTGCTGGATATCGATGACAGGGATGTCTGGTTCAGTGGCAGCAGCATTGGAAGGAATGATGAGCTCCTTCTCTGCATGGATAAAGATCACTTGATTTCCACATATGTATTTCACCCGTTGATGCAGGGTTGATGGCACAGCTCCAACCTTGTGCAGCCAAGGCCGTCCGAGCAACATGTTGAAAGAGGTTGATATATCCAGGATTTGGAATGTGATGGTGGAGACTTCTGGACCTATTTGTACCTCTATGTCGACTTCCCCTTCCACTGATCGACGGGTGTTGTCGAACGCTCTAACGCATATGGTGCTAGGTCGAAATGAAGAGGGACTGATTCCCAGACGTTCTGCAGTCTTGAGTGGGCAGACGTTTAAGCTTGAGCCGTTATCGATAAGGACCAGCGGGACACAGAGGTCCTTGTATCATAAGGCTATGTTGAGGGATCGCCCATGATTGCGTCCTTCTGGTGGCAACTCATTATCAGTGAAGGTGATGGCGCGCGGAGCCAGGAGCTGTCCGATCATCAATGCTTTCATTTCTGGTGCCATATCGGAGGAGACATGGGCATCACTCAGAGTTTTGGCGAACATTTCTCTGTGTATGCGCGATGTGCAGAGTAGCTCCCATACCGAGATTTGAGCAGGGATTGACTTGAGCTGAGTCGCCACATCATTACGGCTTCATTTCTGTTGCCGAGGCCTGAGAGAGCGCCTTTGGGATCTCCTCTGTTCTGAGTATCTCTTCGGATGCAACGCCCATTGGGATTCATGTTTCCTACCTCCGCGCATTCAAGATAATGCCATGAGACCTCTTTATAATTTTCCTCACCTTTGCCTTCTAGGACCACCGGTTCTTGCAACGGTGCTGATGTGGGTACCAGATCTTCCTCGTATGGAGCTTTTGCCTTAAGGACTATATTGTTTCCTGTGCTGAAGGGGTAATATTGAGGCTTGTCTTCATAGATCACATAAGGTCGCGGTCCTGGCTTGACCGTTCCTGGAGCAGGAGGTTCTCATGGAATGAATACTGGTCCTCTTGATATGGCAGGGGGTTTCTCTGTTCGTCCCAGCTGTCGTAGTGTGATTGACACGCCTCCAGGATTTGCCCCTTGCAATATGACTGGCTTGATCGGAGGAGCTCCTTCCAAGATAATGGGTTCTTGCTGCTGATGAGTATGATCCCTCCATTGCGGATTGGATTGTTCCTAAATTGGAGTTGCCCCTTGCAAAATGACAGGTTCGTATGCTGGCTCGATGTATGATTGTGCTCCTTTCAGGACGAACGACTCCCAACATGGATGGCTGTAAGATGCCCCTTGCACAACTGGTATATCATATGGAGGTGCTCCTTCGAGTATTAATGGCTCGGAGACTGAAGGAGGAAGAGGGTTTGCCCCTTGCAGGATTGGAGGAGGATTTGCTGGCCCATAAGTGTAGGCATGAATGGACTGGATAGGGGAGAAGAAATGATCGAGACGCTCTCCTTCTTCTATGCTGTTGATGGCAGGGCCACGAGATGAACTGGGGTCCGTCGGATGTTGAGGCAGAGGATTCTGAAGGATATTGGTAGTAGCTGCTGGAGGAGTTCTGGGGACCGAGATGACGATTTTGCGGTCGTCAATCAGATCTTGTATGGCATTCTTCAAAGTAAAGCATCGATCAATGGTGTGGCCACGTCCTTGATGGTAGGCACAATACTCATTTTCTCGGTAGGTTGGAGGTAGAGGATTTAGAGGAGGCCTGGGTGTCATCGGAGTGAGCAACTGCTTCTGTACCAACATAGCCATGACTTGGCTAATTGGTTGAGTGAGTGGAGTGAATTTCCTGAGCTCCCTGTAATTCTGCCTACTCTGGTATGAGTATTGGCCGTTCCCTCTGAACTGCTACTATTGTCGAGGTGGTTGTGGCTGTGGTTGAGGATTCGGTTGCGGCTGAAATCGTTGAGGTAGGTGCTGAACCTGATTCTGCTGATACTGTTGACGTCCCTGTGGGGGAGCATATTGATTACCTTGAGCAGTGGTGCTGATGTTGTTTACCTCTATCGGGCGAGGAGGAGAACCGCTGCGGTTTCCGTTCGCATATCCGATGGGTCTTCCCTCCACTCTGTTCCTCTTGACTGGAGTGGCTTGATGAGGCCATGGGGAGATTGTCCCGGCGCGGATTCTTGCTTCGACTTGTTCTCCAGCACGGATCAACTGTGAGAAATTCACATATGGATGCGAGATGAGATATCCAGATATGCTAGGATATGTTGAATGAACAATCATGGAGATTTGTTCTTCGTCGTCGATAGGTGTCCGCATTCTGGCTGCCATAGCTCACCAACGTCCCACATAAGTTGATAGTGTTTCATCACACTTTTGCCTGAGAGCCGCAAGGTCGGCCCTTCTAGGTGCCATATTGAGATTGTACGCGAATCTGTCAATGAAAGCTTGGGAAAGTTGTTCCCAAGTCCTGATGCGGTGGCAGTCCAATGAGGTGTACCAATCTAGAGCATCGCCCTTTAGAGATTTTTGGAACAAACGAATGAGGGCCCCGTCATTTCCTGAGATTGCACTCAGCTCTCCACAGAAGGCCTTGAGATGTGCTATGGGACAACCGCTGCCATCGTATCTTTTGAATTTTGGTACCTCAAAGTTTTGAGGTACTTGAGCATCTGGGAAAGGACACAAGTCTTTGAACTTGGTCGAAGGTAGATCGATTCCTTGTTGTCGCTGAAGCTGATTTTGCAAGATCTGGAACTGCTCCCGCAACTCGTCCAGTCCTGGGTGATCTGTTCGAACGACTGGTGCCTCTCGGAGTAAGGCACGTTCTTCTTCGGCACAGTGGTCGATGTCGTCGACCCTATGGGCTTGCTTAAAAGCAACCGCGGGTTGCTGAAATTGATTTGATGATTGAACTAGATTTTGATGAACTTGTGCTTGAAAGGATTGTAACTGAACTGGAGATTGTACAGAAGGTTGAACTGGAACTTGCTGGAAATTAACTGGAGATTGCTGAATTGAAGATTGCTGGAAATTAACTGGAGTTTGCTGAATTGAAGATTGCTGAAAATTAACTGGAATCCCATTGGCGGGGATGTGCTGGAATTGAAAAGTGCTCCTGTTTGTAGGAGGTTGAGATGCTGGGAAGTGACCCCCTTGTTGGGTATTCGGCACTGTCCGCTGATTGATGTGGGCTTGACACTGACCCCCATTGTGGGCATTCGCCAGTGCAGTCCCTATTGCTGGAAATTGAATTGAAATCCCATCAGCGGGGATTTGCTGAAATTGGAAAGGGGTCCCATCAGCGGGGACATGCTGAGAAAGGAAAGGAGTCCCATCGACGGGGACATGCTGAGATCTACTGAGATTGTTGTTTGCTAGATTAACTGGAAGCTGACTGGAAGTTCCTGCGACAGGAGTGCTCTGAGGTGGACTTGTCGTCTCGGGAAGGTACTGAGGAGGATGCCCCATAGCGAAGGGCTGAGACGGTTGCTGTCGGTAGTCTTGGGCAGACTCCGATGGTTGTGCTTGATTTGAACTAGAGGCCGGAGGGACCCGGCATGGTTGCTGAGATTGCTGAACTGGGCCAACTTGATTGTTGGCTGCCGTGGTAGCTTGTGCTTGCATGAATTGCAAGAGCATTTCTTACATTGCTCTCATTCCTGGTGCCAATTCTTGTATGATTGGCGTATTCTCAATTGGCTGTTGCGCTGGAGGTTGCGCTTCGGTCATTTCAAGAGCGGGGAAGAGGTGAGTTTCCTCTTCGTGTTCGGACATGGCTTGCTGTGCCCGAGTTCGGATTCTGCTGCGGAAGGAAAGTTGTTTCCAAACGCGTTGACCCCAAGGAGGCGCAATGGTGATGACTATACTTAACTTTTTTTGGGTTTTGGGATTTTCTATATTTTTTTTATTTTTTTGGGTAGAATGCTATGCAGATGAGATTGTATGAGGACTAATGACTTTCAAGTACGGGAGGGATTCTGTTTTTCGAGTCGGATCACGACTAATGGGACTAGCTAATCCCCAGTAGAGTCGCCACTCTGTGGACCCTCGCCGTTCCGCGCTCCCGTACGTTCTCCCTTTCCTTTCGGAAAAAGAAAAAGGGGGTGCGTGCACGCGAATCGCCGTTTGTGCTACTGGCTTGTCTCGTTCTCGAGGGCTTTGTTTGGTTGTTGTGTTAAGCTGGATGTGTTAGATGAATTTATGTAAGACCAGAGTCGCCACTAGCCAGTTACTTTGAATCTACAGTCGGCTAGAACCCGTAAAAACGTTAGAGAAGGGGATCCGAAGATTCCTTCCTCTAAAATGACTCCTTTTGATCTGCGGCTAGAGATTTGAGGTAAGGGATCATGGTTATAGGGTGGGAAGAGGTTAAGCACCCCACACACTACCCGTACCGAAGTACGGTCTCTACTTCACAGAATCGAACTAATACTTGAAAGTTTGATTTAATCATCGTACATTCTCATGGATGACATGATGCATGAATGCATGTTTGAACAGTAAGAATTTCTGATGGGCAGGTTTCCATTAACAGGCAAGCCCAGAGCATACGCTCGAACTGACAGGTGCTTTATGCGAGATGCATGCTGTGTGTTTGAATAATCAAAGTGCTTGGAGTGACTGATGCATGAATGAGGGTCTGAACAGTAAGAGTTTCTGATGAGTGATAGGGAGTACATACTTTATGAGTAACACTATATTTCTTCATTAATGCTTCAAATGGCCGGTTACAAAAGTGAGACCCTTCATCACTGATAATGACTCAAGGGGTTCCAAATCGGGAAAGAATGTTTTCTTTTAAAAATCAAATGACTGTTTTATGGTCATTGTTCTGGCATGGAATCGCCTCGACCTATTTTGAAACATAATCCATGGTAAACAAAATATACAAATTTCCAAAAGAAGATGGGAATGGACCCATGAAATCGATACCCCAACAATAAAAAATTTCGATTGGTAAGATGGGATTGAGTGGCATCATATTTCGACAGGATATTCCTCCTAATTTCTGATAAGGCTCACACACCTTACAAAACTCGTGTGTATCTTTGAACATGATGGGCCAATAAAACTCACATTATAAAATTTTGGTTGTGCTCTTCTTAGCTGAAAAGTGGCCACCACACGCGTGAGAATGACAGAAGGAGATGATACTGTGTTGCTCATGATTTGGCACACATCTTCTTATAATCTGATCGGGACAGTACTTAAATAAGTACGGGTCGTCCCACATGAATTTTCTTACCTCGCTAACGAACTTATCCTTATCCTGCTGTGAACCCTCGCCGTTCCGCGCTCCCATACGTTCTCCCTTTCCTTTCGGAAAAAGAAGAAGGGGGTGCGTGCGCGCGAATCGCCGTTTGTGCCACTGGCTTGCCTCGTTCTTGAGGGCTTTGTTTGATTGTTGTGTTAAGCTGGATGTGTTAGATGAGTTTATGTAAGACCAGAGTCGCCACTATCCAGTTACTTCGAATCTACAGTCGGCTAGAACCCGTAGAAACGTTAGAGAAGGGCATCCGAAGATTCCTTCCTCTAAAATGACTCCTTTTGATCTGCGGGCAGAGATTCGAGGCAAGGGATCACGGTTACAGGGTGGGAAGAGGTTAAGCACCCCACACACTGTCCAAACAGAAGTACGGTCTCTACTTCATAGAATCGAACTAATACTTGAAAGTCTGATTTAATCCTTGTACATTCTCATGGATGACATGATGCATGAATGCAGGTCTGAACAGTAAGAGTTTCTGATGGGCATGTTTCCATTAACAGGCAAGCCCAGAGCATACGCTCGAACTGACAGGTGCTTTATGCGAGATGCATGCTGCGTGTTTGAATAATCAAAGTGCTTGTAGTGACTGATGCATGAATGCGGTTCTGAACAGTAAGAGTTTCTGATGGGCAGGTTTCCATTAACAGGCAAGCCCAGAGCATACGCTCGAAATGGCAGGTGCTCTATGCAGGATGCATGCTGTGTGTTTGAATAATCAAAGTGCTTATAGTGAAGCAGGGAGGTTGGAAGAAAAGTAAATGTTGCACTTATGCTAGATGCGAATGATATGATGCTGGTAAAGAACAGCTAGATGGACGGAGGTGTCGCAAGGGTTGGCTTCGAGTGGCTGGATCAAGACTTGGATGGCTTGGGAGACTTGGACCAGTGGTCAGGCTGAGCTGGACCAAGGCTAGGCTCTTCTCACTCGGGCTCTCCTTGGTGGAAAAAAGGGCTAAAAGGGATGAAGGTGGACTCAGAGCTCTCGGACGGAAGAGAGGGGAAGTGGATGTCGAAAGTGAAGGGGAGAGGGGGTATTTATAGCAGCGGGTAGTGGCAGATTGCGTAAATAAGTTTGGGCGGCACCCAGGGGGCCGCCCGTACGGACGTTCTCGGGATTCACCGGGCAGTACGGACATGCTCCGAGGCTGCTGCTTAGAACTCGGTGAGTTGACTGGGTTTGGGGGATGGGTTGACACGGTGAGTTGACTCGATGGATTGACTCAGCGGGTTGACTCGGCGATTTGACTTAGCGGGTTGACTCGCCGAGTTTGACTTTTTATGACTTTTTTGACTGGTTTTTCTTATGGGGGGTTTTTCAGGTTGATCTTTAGGGGCGAGTTGACTGGGTTCAGGCTTGAGTTGGGTTATGGATTGGGGCTTACAAGGGTGAGTTTGGCTGAGTTTGGACATGGGATTTGGGGGTATGGTCCTCCATTCATCCAGCTACCTCTACCAACACTGTAGCCGAAGGTGGGGTGTCTACACCTGCTTTTTCCAATGTGTCAGAATTATACCTGTAGCAAGATAATTAGCAATGTCTGCATACCATGGTAATTGGGAGACTTTAAAAAGTTGTTCATCAGGGAATATATCATTGATCGCAATTGTCTCAGTGGAATCAATGAGGACAAGTCTAGAGAGATGATCAGCCATAACGTTTTCTACTCCCCTTTTATCTCGTAATTCTATGTCAAATTCCTGGAGTAGAAGGATCCATCGCAACAAACGCGGCTTAGCATCCTTCTTAGAAAGAAAGTACTTAAGTGCGGCATGATCGGTAAATATGATGATCTTGGATCCGATCAAGTAGGACCTAAACTTGTCTAAAGTAAACACTGCAGCTAAGAGTTCCTTTTCCGTAGTGGTGTAATTTGCTTGAGTCGAGTTTAGAGTTCTACTTGCATAGTAAATAACGTATGGCTTCTTCTCTTTTCTCTGGCCTAACACTGCCCCAATAGCGTAGTCACTGATAGGGTATTATATTTGACTGGAGTCTCACTAACCAGTTACTCTGATTCCATAGTCAACTAAACCTTGTGGAAACATTAGGAGTGAGAATCCAAAGGTTCTCTATCCTAAAATGACTCATTGATCTGCGGCCTGAAATTCAAGGTAACGAACTATGGTTACAAAGAGAGAAGGTGTTAGGCACCCTCTCTACTCGTACAAACGTACGGTCTCTAATTCACAGGACTAAACAAACAATTGAAGATTATGGTTAGCTCTTATATAATAACGATGCCCCAGTGCATGTAATGCAGTGTTAATGTGTCCATGCTGGCAAGTAGTAACCTAGGTCAAATAAATCTACCTTGACTCACTTGTTGAAGCGGAAATATGACTGGTCAACTTAAACTTTTGATGGGTAGGATCTAATGACTCGACAAGTCACAAAGCATACATTCAAATTGATTAGGTGAAGATGATATTCAATGTTAACGGGTATGACAAGCAAAGGGGCTGGGAAGGATTGGATACTGCCTACTACTAATGCAAGACTAAATGAAACTAATCGAAGTAACATGGTTGGATGGATCGTCTTGTAGCAAGAGTTGGATTAAGTGGTTTAGCCAAGTTCCTAAGGTGGCCTTCCGTGATTGTTCCAAGCGAGATAAAACAAGGCTTGTTGTATCCTCAAAGCAATTTGCTACTAAGCCATTAGCGATCTCTAATATAAGAGGAGAGGTAGTGAATCACGCTTTAATGTATCTAATACGTGATTAGGTCTGCTTTGAAACAATTTCTCTTAAATTTATTTTTACGATATCTAAATTCTTTATTTTGAAAATTTTCACCCTTCTATTTAGCATTGGACCATACTTGGGCGGGAGAAACAGATAGATTGATTAGGTAAACGTTAACCAAAAGCTTAATAGCTGCCTTTATTTTGTAACTATTGCTCGCGCAATAAGAGTACGAGTTCTGGTACGCGTGTGGAAATGCCTCGTGCCTGTGCAAATGGGGCATATTATGATGGACTTGAAGACGGGCGGCTAGAATTCTATGATTGGCATTTTCACAAAAGTGCGGATAGAGTTCTATCACTCGAGCTGAGTCCGGGCAAGTTAATCCAGACCGTTTATATGATGGGATCCGACGTAGTTAGACCTGTAGAAGCCCGTGGAGTGGAATCAATAGTTTGGATCATCGAGCCATGGGCTGCTCTAGTTCAAGGGAGGGATTAGGTGCGGCCCTTACTGTGGGGTCCACCTTGATATATGTATTTCACATCTACGCCGTCCATCTGTTTTGCCAGTTACTTTATAGTATGATCCCCAAAACGAAGCAAATCCAAATCTCACGTGGACCATACTATAGGAAACAGTGATTGAACGCTTCACCATTAAAAACTTCCTAGAACTCACTTATTTGCCATCCAACCTCTTAATAAGGTGACAGAAAATTGGATGAATGCAAAAAATTAAAATTTGGATCCAAAACTTGTGGCTGACAGGAAGTTTTTAATGGTCAATCACCACTGTTTCATTTGGTATGGTCCACCTAAAATTTGGATCTCTTTCATTTTCAGCATCATAGCCTAAAATAATATATAAATAAAAATGGATGGACAGCATGGATGTAGAATACATACATCAAGGTGGGCCCCACTGTAAGGGCCGCACTATCTTGGGTGAGGCTGGGTCCAAACACCAGGCTCGAGGATCAGAAATAATTCAAAGCCGAGTACGACCAAACGAAGACCTTGAAAACGGTTCACACCGTCGTTGACTGGTCTAAACAAAAGAAACGAAAAGAAATGGGAAGGAGGGGGAAGCAAAAGACAGAGAAAGAGGGGTGCATCGTCTCAAAAACTCCAAAAAGGAAAGAGAGAGGAAAGGGGAAGAGAATGAAAGACTTCTATCTATGAATACCTTCTTCCCCTCTCTTCTCTTCCAAGGCGAGAGAAACCACCTCAATCAAAGATACGGAGGAGAGTGAGAGATAGAAAGATGGGGAAATACGTGGAGTTGTTGGACGTAGGGTTGAGGATGGTGGCCCGTTTCCACTCTCACTGCCCACAGACGGCTCGGATGTATTACAAGCCACCCTCCACTGACGGCAACGGTCACGATAACGGCATTAGAGTTCCACCCACGGATCATTCACGAGATAACATCAGCAAGGATACTGGTGTTGATGCATCACACGCTTTTGTTTATTCGCTCGTGTGAAGGAATCATTCTTTTGAGGATGGACGCTGTGGATTTTGCAACGTCTATATATATATTTTTTTTTTGTCATCTCTGATTATTAAGAGATGGAGAGGATTCATTGATTCTTTTTGGAAATTCGATTTTAAATATTGTTCTAATTTCTTTATTTTTTAGTGAAACGATCCAGTGCTTTCTCAGCATTTAAGTTACAGTGCTCCTTCTTGCATTGGGATACTTGGACGACTCAATCAATCGATCTGGACCATCAATTACGTCTTGATATATTTCATGGGCTGCTTGGGAAAAATTACGCCAATTAAATGATCTTAAATTATCAATTAGATGGACTTCTTTTAAGTAATGGATTGAATGGCTATAACCTTCTAATAAAAGTGAATCTTTGAAGCCTTAGCAACGTCCCAAAGCTTTTAATCATCGGTCTTAACCGTTCATTCATTCTATTTGTGGCCGATGATGGTCCAAAAAATTACAGCGATCATATGATCTTAACAAAATAGCCAACTTTCAGAGGGCTAGGATCATCGGCTGCCCATAACGTTGATAGTAAATGGATGGCTCAGATCCAAAATTGGCCATGCCACGAGAAAATTCAAAGCTTTGGGGACAGTGTTAGAATACACTTAGAGATGTTAGCATTCCCCTCTTTTTTTATATAAGAAAAAAATCGTTCGGTCCAGTTTTGGCCATTAACAGGATAGATGCGGCTGTAGGATTAGTAAATTTATCTTTTACTATAGCCCGGGAAGCCCGTGTGCTGGTCCTAGTCGCCGCCGGTCGGATGAGTCAACTAGAGGATCCAAGTGTCCCAATGCAATCACAACTAGATTAGACTTGTACACCGAGCCTAACCTGATCTAGCTGGGCCTACCAACATGTTCAAACATAAATTGACACATCGGTATTAGATGGTCTGTGACTAAATAGCTACCAAACCCATTGCAAGTGGGGGCAACAATTAACCTTTACCTATAAGAAATTCGAGCAAGAGAAGCCTCCTGCCAGTGGTCTTGGGATGAAGATGGATCGGCCCTCGCTACCCCCTCAGAAGAAGCTGCCATAAGAGGGGGCGACAGTGCGCGGAGACCCCGCGGGAGCTGATGACCTCGCGGGGGGTGGTGGGTGGAGGCGGAAAACTGTTAGTACAAATATTTGTCAAATTGTATGAACTATGTTTTGTCAAGTCTATAAGATCAGCTGAAGTCTCTTCTTGAAGAACTGAAGATTGACGCCGTCACCAACATTGGAGAAATCAAGTACATTAGCCGTGCCAGGGTGATACTTGCAACCTATCACCCCTTCCTTCTTACTCTAGTTTGGCCCAACCAAATAGGAAGAGCTTTTAGCCCAGATTTCTAGAGTTGTGTCCATGTGATCAGCCTTGGACTTTGACCATGAGTTCCATAAAGAAACAAATCACAAAGAAGCAAATCTTCTGTGCACCTTTGGGCCCCATATCGGGCGCCCGAACTGGCCGTCGGGCTCCATAGTCGGGCGCCCTAACTTGGCCTAAAACGTCTAGTGAATTCTCTGGAAAATTTCAGGGGAGTTCGGGCTCTATTATCGGGCGCCCGAACTTGTGGTCGGGCGCTTGGTTGGGCGCCCGAACTGGGTGGTTTTTGTCCAGCAACATTTACTTATAAAACTTGATTTTTCTAGGGGCCCCGAACCTTTTATAGGGGGCCCGACAATGACCGTTTTCTGACCGTTTTTAAACCATTTTTCAGCCCTTTATTTAAGTAATGAAATTCATTTATGAGGTATCAACCAAGAAAACTAAGAGAGCTTTGAGAGAGTGTCTTCCCAAGCTATTTTCTTTCTTCTCAAACCTATGTCTTGAGTTCATTGTTCAATCCTAGTTGTTAGAGAACATTGATGAGCATTCAAAGCTCGGATTGAAACATGAACTCAAGTCTTCATTGATGACCCTTGACCTAATCCGAAATAGGCATATCCATTAGTCATTTAAGACATTCAATGCAACCTTTTGGGAAACCTTTTGTCACCATCAATTGCCTCATCCTATAGAAGGTTCTCCCAACCTATTATCCCTCACCTTGGCACTACAAATCTCATTCAAAGCAAGATTGCTGATCGTGGGAACTTGGAAAGGAGCTAAAGCATTCGTGGAAGCTGAAGCTACTTATCAACGGTGTTGAATTGGGGCTCATCTCTTGTAAGTGTTTAAGCTTATAGAGTCCATTGTTTGATTCCACCTTCTTGTTGAGATTGGGGTCTAGAGATTGTGACCCAATCTCGGAGTTGTCCTTGAGTAGGACGTGTAAGTCCTTGCGTAGGCCTCCGACACGGGAGAATACGTGCGTAGGAGTTGAGAAGTCTTTGTGTAGGCATTTACCTTGTATATGTTGTAAAGGTTGAGAGGTAAACCTCATTTAAAACCTACGATAGTGAATGCCGGTGTACTTAAAATAGTTGGGTACTTGAACCGGGAGTGGAGTAGACTTATCGTCGAACCACCATACATCGTGTGTAATGTGGTGAATGCATTTTGTCTATTATTGTTCCTTATTGATCAATCTTATAAGTGCTTAACTGTATGCCCATCTTGTGTTCGACAAAATGCTCATATGCCATATTTGAATGATTGATACAAGCATGCATATGAACTGTTTGATCAATTGCTTCTGTTAGTATAGTTGATCATTTAGAAGGACCTTGTGTGATCAATTTACGTGTATTCACATATATTATTTTTGTAAATTGGTTTGAGTTTTTAATTGTCAAAGAATTTGTTAAAAGTCCTATTCACCCCCCCCCCCCCCCCCCCCCCCCCCCCCTGGACATAAGCATACCTTCAAGCTTATCTCACTAGCGGTAAAACCGCAATTTCAATTGGTATCAGAGATGGTTCCTCTTTAAGGGTTTAATTGCCTAGAGGTAGATCCTAAGTGAGCTTGTAAATATGTCCAACTCCGAGGCAAGTTTGATTTCTAGTCCTCCACACTTTGTTGGATCCAATTATACATATTGGAAGGCTAGAATGAGCATATTTTTAATGTCAATAGATCCAGCTATATGTGACATAATTGAGAAAGGTTGGTCGGTCCCTATTGTTCAAACTAAAAGTAAGGGTACGACCACTTCCACTCCAAAAGATGAATCAAAATGGAGTAAAGAAGAAAGGGTCAATTCTATGAGCAATATTAAAGCCCTTGATGTAATCCATTGTGCCCTCTCCCAAGAGGAACAAAATAGAATATCTACTTGCGAATCCGCTAAGCAAGCTTGGGAGAAGTTGGAATCCATTTATGAACATTCTTGCACAACTGATTCATCCATGCCCATCCCTTCTACTGAAAGAGTTGTGAGTATCAATTGAAGGGAGAATATGAGCAATAATGATGAGACATCCTCTAGTAGTGAAGAGGAAGATAATGATAAGGATGAACAATTACAAGATGTCTATAATGAGCTCTATTGTGAAAATTTAAAAGTTATGAAAGAGCTCAATAAAGAAAAGATTGAAAAGAAAAAGTTGGAAATTGACCATGTCTCTCTAACCAAAGAAAAGGAAAATGTTCAAAATAAATTGAGAGAGGCAGTAAAAAGAATTGAAGAGCTTAAGTTTGAACTTAAAACAGTTAAATATGAAAATCAAGCTCTAAAACTTGAGGTCAACCAACTTAAGACCTACACCAATGAGAACAAGGACCAAGAGACCCAAAATGCGCAAATAAGTATTTGTATTATGGGTAAAGATTTGGGAGAAAAATGGGGTTACAAATATGTCAAGAAAACCCCTTCTCTAGTATTTGTGGAAGTTGAGTCTTCTTCACTTAAGAGCAAACCTAAGTCGGCTCTCTCATGCCACTTTTGTGGAGAGGCGGGACACTTTAAATTTAAATGCCCAATTGCAAAACGACCGCCACGCACCTCAGTTCGACCTCAAATAGTTAAATCAATTGTGACTGAAAGAGTGACTCAAGAAAAGAAGAGCCAACATGGGAAGGCTCCAAAAATTGTGAAGAACTCAACCAAAGTTGAGAATAAGGAAAAATCTCGCAAGGTTGGCAAGAAAAGGAAAGTTTCATCCCCTTCTAAAAGATATGATTATGTGGGGGAGATGCTAAAGCAGGTTGCCCATTTGAACCAGAAAATTCAGAATATGGTTAAGGGCAAACAATAAAGGGTTTTTGGGAATCATATTGGCAATTCATATACCCAAAATCAATATTATGCGCCAACCATGATGAGACGGCTAGTTGACATCTTTAGACCTTTGGATTTTAGGAAATCCATGGGTGGCTTTGTGTGCTAGTCGGGTAGTTAGCTATATGTGCATATTGGTAAATTTGAGGACTAAGCCTCATTCTCTTTTGATTAGTGTAACTCTTGTGTATCATGCTCAGATCGTTTTGAGTTGAACTAATTGCTTTTGGATTAGCTTGGATTGATTGTGTGCTTTGCTAATCCCTATTGTGGTCAATTTTGCTCAATAGTTAAAATTCATTTGTGACCATATATATGTTCCATGCTTCATGTGTAGTATGTGACATTCTCGGCTAAGTTTATGTATCTTGAATTGATTGAATATCATTAAAGCTTAATTGTTTAATCTTGCCGAGAAAATTCTGTTAATTGTGCTTTATAAGTAAACTTGAGGAAATCTAGCCTCTTTAAACATTTTCTATCTATCGAACTTATCCTTGTATGCATAATTAGCATAACTAATCTTGAGTTCTTTAGTTAGTCATCTCATATGCAATTATTTGTTTATCTTTATGTCTGAGATGATGTGGTTTGATGAATTTATTGTGGCATGTGTAATTATATGACAATCCTTCAATTAAACATTTTTGCCACATTTAAATGGTTATGGTCATGCTAACTTCTCATGCTCTATTATAACACAATTGGGAGTAATTTGGTAGCTAAATGGAATAATTAGATTCTAAATCCCGTGGTGCTGAAAACCGTGAAAAATATGTAAATCTAAGAGTCTTCAACCTATCTCTCTCCCTTCATCAAAAGACATGGGAGAAAGTATTTGGCTCTTATGTGATGTAGGAGTAACATCTTTTGTAAATTAAGAAGAAAATGGAGAAGATAGAAATGAAATGAAGATATTCTCTTGCTAAAATGATTTTGAGCATCTATGTGTGGGTCAATATGAATTAGGACTCTCAGTCCTAAAGGAATCTTAGATGCGCTGCCCTGTCCAGCAATGGACCTAACTATCCAAAAACTGGACTCGTCGGGAGCCCAACGACTTGGTTCGGGCGCCCGAACTTGCGTGGAAATGTCCAGACCGCCCGACTATAAATTTCAAAAAGGGGACTATTTACTCCATTTATCAGCTCTATCCGTCCCCTCTTTGCTAGGGCATCCTCCTCAAGTTTCCAATCATCCATTTTGCTGGGCGTTTTTCGAAGGGAGATCCATTCCTCCTTGATTTGGGTACGCTTCATCATTTTTTTCTCCTTTATGAAGCATTTTTGAAGTACATTGTCCATCCAATCCAAGCTCTTGCTCTATCCCTTCTACATTTTGGGGTTCTTCTATCTTGCATCCATTCCCTTCTCATTTGAGGTTCCTAGTATAGATTTTCTCTTGCCATTATGCCTAGAACCTCCTCTCAAAGGGAAAAGAGAACAAAACGCTCTCAAGAGCCTCTTCCTCCTCCTGTACCTAGTTGATAATGAATCATCTGAGGAAGAGGAACCCTTTGATTTCTCCAATCGAGACATTGTATGTGAACGAATTGTCAACATTGATTGTCTTGGCGATTATGACATTTTTGAAACTCTTTCCAAGATAAATGGCATCCAATTTTAGAGTTTTGAGGTCTAGTCCATTTTTCTTTGGTGAGGCAATTCTTAAACAGTGTTGTTGAACATGAATTTCGTCCTCCTTCCCTCACCATAAAAAATGGAAATAGGTCATCCATTGTTGATGCTCGAAGAATAGCTCATATTCTTGGCATTTCCCCGACTTGGAAGCGTCTTCCAGCATACAATGAGCCAGAAGCCGTGGAACGGGTTAAGTGGACTACGGCCCTGTGTGATGGTCGAAATGAAAAAATGGTATAGTGGGAATGCGCTCAAAGCCATCAAGATGACTGATTCCTACCTCATCCTACATCTCATCTTCACCTACAATGTGTACCCCTGGAAGGGAAACTGTTCCGATCTCACTGCTCATATGGTTGAAACCTTATATCATGTATCTCAAGGCTACCCTCTTTGTCTTCCCACTTTTATTATGGACCAAATCTTGTCCTTGTTTTCAGTCTCGGGAAAAGAGTCTCCTATTCCGTTTGGTCATCTCATTTGTAAGCTAGCCTTGGAATGTGGGTTTGATACCCCGTCTGAAAAACCAAAAAAAATGACGCCCTTCAATTTCACTACCCTGAAACAAATGGATATAATTAAAGAGGGTGTCCAAGGGTGTCCCTAAGAAGAGCATCCCAATCCGCCTGCTGCAGCAAGTACAACCACTTCACATCCTGTACAAGCTCAAGATGCTCTACAGGAAATTCTTTCGGGTCAGACGGCAATGAGAACGGAAATTGCTCAACTAAGTGGACGGATGACACGGCTCGAACAGATGGTTCAATCAACACAACACACTATTCAGGGTCTGGTTGATATTTTCTCATGCCACTGTGATGATATTGCACCCCGAGCTAGGAGGGGCAATGATAGGCCGAGCCGTTCCGGCTAGAAGGATTGGTGACTTGATCATCTTGGTCAAAGAAACTTTTTGTCGACCTGGAGATGATCATTTGAGTTGTTTGATATATCTATGGCTACATGTTGCTATGTTTTTCATTTTGGATATTTCACGTTGTCTTTTAGACACATTTCTTCTTCAGTGACATTGTGTTATGAATAGTCGGATAGCTTGGGCTTGAAGCCCTATTTTGGACCTTATATTACCCTTGACTATTCCTAATTGTGCTTTTATTAACATATCTAATCGTTTCTTGTTGCTGGTTTTATGGAATTAATCGTTAGTTCTTTATCTTTGGTCTGATATACATTCAATAGGGGAGTTTGGTTGCTTGGGCTGTATGCCCTTTGATATTATTGATATAATGTATATCGGCTATGATCTAGTTCATGGTTATTCTTGATATATCTTCTGATTTGGTTGATTTGGGTATACATGCCAATAGGGGAGGATGGTTGTTTGGGCTTTATGCCCTGTGAGCAGAATGTTTTATCTTGTATATCCTTTATGATCAATACTTTAATTCCCCAAGTTTCAATTAATTGACATATTTCTTATGATTATTGCCAATTTTTCCTGTGTTAGCTTGTTTTAAGCCTATCAGTTTTTTTTTTAGCTAACCTTTGTCAATTTCTGACAAAAAGGGGGAGAGACTATCCCACCAACGGACCCATTTATACCTTTTTGCAGGACGTTGGTGTGCAAGGATTAAGGGGGAGAATTTGAAGACAAGCCCATCTAGTGTGTTCATGTCAATGGTGTATATTCATTGTAAATTTAATATGTATATGTGACATGTAAACTTTGATAAAGTTATAGGTTGTCATTGGCTAGTATAGGTTTTATCTCGCAATTGGCAAAGGGGGAGATTGTTAGTACAAATATTTGTCAAATTGCGTGAACTATGTTTTGTCAAGTCTGTAAGATCAGCTGAAGTCTCTTCTTGAAGAACTGAAGATTGACGCCGTCACCAACATTGGAGAAATCAAGTACATTAGCCGTGCCGGGGTGATACTTGCAACCTATAACCCCTTCCTTCTTGCTCTAGTTTGGCCCAACCAACTAGGAAGAGCTTTTAGCCCAGATTTCTAGAGTTGTGTCCATGTGATCAGCCTTGGACTTTGACCATGAGTTGCACAAAGAAACAAATCACAAAGAAGCAAATCTTCTGTGCACCTTCGGGCCCCATATCGGGCGCCCGAACTGGGTGGTTTTTGTCCAGCAACATTTATTTATAAAACTTGATTTTTCTTGGGGCCCCGAACCTTTTATAGGGGGCCCGACAATGACCGTTTTCTGACTGTTTTTAAACCGTTTTTCAGCCCTCTATTTAAGTAATGAAATTCATTTATGAGGTATCAACTAAGAAAACTAAGAGAGCTTTGAGAGAGTGTCTTCCCAAGCTATTTTCTTTCTTCTCAAACCTATGTCTTGAGTTCATTGTTCAATCCTAGTTGTTAGAGAACATTGATGAGCATTCAAAGCTTGGATTGAAACATGAACTCAAGTCTTCATTGATGGCCCTTGACCTAATACGAAATAGGCATATCCATTAGTCATTTAAGCCATTCAATGCAACCTTTTGGGAAACCTTTTGTCACCATCAATTGCCTCATCCTATAGAAGGTTCTCCCAACCTATTATCCCTCACCTTGGCACTAAAAATCTCATTCAAAGCAAGATTGCTGATCGTGGGAACTTGGAGAGGAGGTAAAGCATTCGTGGAAGCTGAAGCTACTTATCAACGACGCTGAATTGGAGCTCATCTCTTGTAAGTGTTTAAGCTTATAGAGTCCATTGTTTGATTCCCCCTTCTTGTTGAGATTGGGGTCTAGAGATTGTGACCCAATCTCGGAGTTGTCTTTGAGTAGGACGTGTAAGTCCTTGCGTAGGCCTCCGACACGGGAGAATACGTGCGTAGGAGTTGAGAAGTCCTTGTGTAGGCATTTACCTTGTGTAGGTTGTAAAGGTTGAGAGGTAAACCTCATTTAAAACCTCCGATAGTGAATGCCGGTGTACTCAAAAGAGTTGGGTACTTGAACCGGGAGTGGAGTAGACTTATCTTCGAACCACTATACATCGTGTGCAATGTGGTGATTGCATTTTGTCTATTATTGTTCCTTATTGATCAATCTTATAAGTGCTTACCTGTATGCCCATCTTGTGTTCGATAAAATGCTCATATGCCATATTTGAATGATTGATACAAGCATGCATATGAACTGTTTGATCAATTGCTTCTATTAGTATAGTTGATCATTTAGAAGGACCTTGTGTGATCAATTTACATGAATTCACATATATTATTTTTGTAAATTGGTTTGAGTTTTTAATTGTCAAAGAATTTGTTAAAAGTCCTATTCACCCCCCCTCTAGGACATAAGCATACCTTCAAGCTTATCTCACTAGCGGTAAGCGGTAAAACTGCAATTTCAAAAACGTGATGGAGTGGGAGGATGAGATGAATAGGAGGGCCCTGCCCCTTTAGCCTTCTTATGGGGTTTGCTCACAGAAGATAGGAGGTTATGTTTCCTCCTCTTGGAATCCCCATAAGTCATCTTTGCAAGCCAGAGACCTAAGTCAAAAATACGAAAGGATTCGTCACTCTTTCAAAATCAATACAAAGAAAAGAAAATCAAAGATTTGCCAGGGATGAGACCGCTACTCCTAAGAGAAGAAGGATCGAGAAGAACTTTTATTTTCCTGGGAGTCTTCGCGCACTTGGGCATGTTTCTGAATTTTTTCCTGGATCCCTCCTCTCAGCCTAGACTTTTCAATCGATACCCCTGCAAAGTACAAGACAAATAAAAGAGTTAGTACTGAGCCCTTAGCCAAAGCACTTAGTAAAGAAGAGACTCTAACCTAGGAGAAATACGCAAGGGACGGAGCCTTGACTCGGAGCCTCCTCGACCTCAGCTATCTCCCAGACACTCGAAGAGAAGAACCATCCATCTTTCCAATACTTGTTAGACGATGGGTTCCCAAGAATAAGGCTTTGTTCATGCCAATACCCAAGGTAATACCACCCATTATAATAGGGATTCTTTTTCAGTTGGTACATTTTGAGCAATTCCTCGGTGCTGAACTCCCCATTGTCAGTTATCTTCCAAAGGACGTAGGAGCCCAGCAGCGCTCTCCAACCTTTCAATTGGAGTTGCCTAGGGGTAATACCCAACCGAATCAAGACCTCCCTCACAAAAGGATGTAAATAAAATATAAACCCTATTATAAACAAATATGTGCAAATGGCCATCTCCCACAAAGGCAGCCTATTCGAGGTTTCACCCGCTCAAAGCAGATGCATTATTATAGAGTTTGGCATATGAAATTTAGATCAAAAATTTTTCAGATCCAATTCAGAAAGGGTGGACAGATGGCTGTCAGCAGAATATGTTACTCTAGTAGAATAAGAAGGTTGGTTAGTGACTCTAAGATTTGAATTATTTGAAGAAGATGATTTAGGGGTTTCATCCCCTAAAGCTTCCGCTTCAGATTCAGAGGTTTCGGGACGATAAGCCATGGCAACAAAGAAAACCTTAAACGGGTAGAGTCAGGGAAAGACAAAAAACCATTGATGGTGTCTAAGTGTAGATCAGTGGTGAAGATGGAAAAGGAGCATACCTACCGGAGAAAGTGTTGTAATGGTCTGAAGATTTCTAAGTGCAGCACAAGAGAACAAAATGCCAGAGTTTCAAAACTTGATGCCTTAATGAAGAAGATGAATGACTATTTATAAGCAACCATGCTTCTTTCCTCTCCTCAAGGCAGTGACACTTGGTAGCTCCCCGTTCATTGTAACACAAGATGCGACATGTTGCATTTAATGAGCTGCATCGTTTCATACAAAAAGGAATGATTATGACCATTCCGTTTCTCGCCTATTCATCGTCGTGACGCTTTGAAATTTGCGTTAGTTGCATATGACCGTTGCTTTAATTCAAGCGCAAGAAGTTCTCTTCAAATGAGCTAAGAACACATTTCAAGTTTCCTGGTCAGCTTTTCTGACCACCGAACTTGGGGGGAAAATTGTTATGGGAAAATCCGATCGTGGTCTGGAAGATGTGTAACCGTCGATATGTCTCCCACAAAGGCCAACTCATCATGCGTGGCATAGAACGATTCAAGCTTGTTAAGGCGGAGAGTTCTCGTATTCAACATGGAGTCACAGATATAGTTCTGAGGCCTTGGCATCGACCTTGGCTATGCGTGAATATAGTTCTGAGGCCTTGGTCATCACGAACAGAGTCCTGAAGCCTTGCCTTCGACCTCAGATAGCGGACATAATTCTGAGGTCTCAGCGGTACTGAGTCCTCGATCGTTGCCGAGGCATCGGCCTCAAGTAAGCGCCGCATTGTAACAATCTCATCCTGACAACTCAATCGAGAATACCGAGTGTTATCCGCACCAAACATCCTCGAAACTAAGTACACCCCACACCACCATACGGAGATAACAACTAGCAACTGAAATCTGCGGGATCCAGACGTGATAAGGATTATCTTGCCGGATGTGATCAGAATTATCCTGAATAATTTGGGCATTGCACCCATATACAAGATCTACAAATCCGCCGACTTGAATCATCATTTATAAAAGGATACATTCGCATCATCCGAAGGTATGCCATCCTAGATGCAACCTAAAGTCCTTAAGTTAAACCAAATCTCATATTGATTTAAGCATGGAGGGTCTTTAGCCAGCACGACCGACGCCCCTCTCGATCTTCTTTTGTAATCACAGGTCAGTCAATCAGCATCGTTTACCATTGTACGGCCACCGAAAAATAAAGATCCACCGTTGACCCTCAATCATCATCTATTGACCATTTTCGAACGTTAACACATGACAGACGGTGTGGATCGGATGTGCCCCACGGAAGCCTACCACCACAAGTTCTGGTGGTACATGTATCGTAGCTGGTTCTAGTTTTGTGTAATTTGGATTTTAGTAACCCCACGGAAGCCTACCACCACAAGTTCTGGTGGTACATGTATCGTAGCTGGTTCTAATTGGGTGTAAGTTGGATTTTAGTAATCCCTCTTTTAAGATCTGGTTGGGTGTGGGTTTGATCAAAAGCCTAACTGAGAGATGCAGACACCCAACTGGATCCGACTCAACCCAACTAGAATTTTTTGGGTCTACCAATTGTGGGAAGTTTTGAGTGGATTCTGTGCCTAATGCATTTTGAACACGTGTCACATATAAATGCGATCAAAACCATCAATTTCTGTATCTTCAGCTGTGAATGGGCCATTATCCAAAATCACAATATTCGGACAAATCTAGTCCCTTTAATTGGGGGCATATTGAAGGCCCACCAAGTAGATCATGTTACAATGTTCCAATTACAACAAATTTAGTTCGTGTTTTGCTAGAATGCATTCCAACGAATTACAATAGGCATTGCACAAGTGCAGAGATAGTTCTACAACTTGATCCGAGTCCAGGCAAGTTAATCGAGACCGTTTATATGATGGGATCTGACATAGATACACCAAAACGTTGTGGGCTGTTGATGTATCATCTTACGTACCTTTTAATTTGTGGACCGATGTTACAAATCATTACAACAGTTAAAAGCAATTAAACTTTTGGAAAACCTCCACCGATTGAGGACCTAGTTTGGATCCACGAGCCATGGGCTCCACTAGTCCAAACACCAGGCTCGAGGATGAGAAATAACTCAACGCCGACCGCGATCGCACGAACGCGTGGGACCTTGAAATCCTCCAGCGCCGCGTTGACTGGTCCATGGTAAAGAAATGAAAAGAAATGGGAACGTGGAGAGAGAAAAAAAAAAAGAATAAGAAAACGATCTTTTGACATGTTACACCCTTTCCTTTAGTTTTATGTTAAAAAACCTCCTCTCTTTTTAATATTGTCATTGACCCTTTTCATATTTCAAACACAGTAATAAAGCATTCTGAACTAAACTTCCGTCAAAGCTTACCGTTAAAAAAGACCATTAATAATAAAAATTTAACATTAACCATATGAAATAATGTTTTTACCTTTTGTTCTACCTTATTTTAGGCAGGCCTTTCTTGGCCAGTAAAAAGATGACACGCGGTGCCATTTGGTGAAGATGTAGCATTAGTAAATTCCAGGAAAGCAAATCGGTGGATTTATAGGAGTACAGTTGGCGGTCTTTTCTAGGAAAGCAAATCGGCAGATTTATAGGAGTACAGTTGGCAGTCTTTTAATGTGCTACGTAGGTGATGAGTAAGCAAGAGTAAGGGTAAATCTAAAGTAAGCAATATACAGTAGGTAGGTAAATCTGTGCTGTCTAAAGAAGAAGAGCCTAGAAGGGCTAATTGTGGGAAACTATAACTGTCCATCAAAAGAAGTATCTAGATAACATGTTGGAGGTTATTAATATCAAGGGGCTCCAGCAGTGCAGGGGGTTCAGCATCAACAAAATCAAATCAAATCAGCAAACTAATATTTGAAATCGCTATGCTCCTTGGCATTTTTCTCTTGATATTTCTTAGTATAATTTGCAATTTCATTTTCATTAGCATAATCTTGTTCTTTACATTCCATAACATAAGTTGTAAATTCACGTTCCATAATAGTAAATTCGTAGTATTAATTCAATAGCTAATAATTATAGCTGTACTTGAAATCTACGCTTATACGTTAGACATAGTTTAATGAATCCACATCCTGTCTCTTGCGATTGATTGTAAGTGTTCATTTATCTTATTTCATTTATTTTAATAAGTCTTTTCATACGGAAAGTAAAAGTGTGACCCATTATTGGAGAACAAATCCTACCTTCCAAATATCGCCTAATCATTATTAAACAGCTAATCGAGTCGTTGAATAGGCAACCGTCTCTTCATGGAACTCAGTCATATACGGTCAATTGCGATGTATCTGCCTATCTTGGAGCTTGTGGTCCAAATTGTTCGGTTAGAATTGAGTAGCATAGTCGGTTCTGGCATGCCCAACACTCATGCCCAACCGAAAATAATGAACAACACCCTCAACTTTGTAAAGATGAGAGATTTTCACATTTAGCAAGATCCACATCACTTGCTTATGTGCAATCCAACATGGTCACATGATCAAAACCGTAAAATGTCATGAATAAACATTTTATATTTGTAGTGGGAAAAGATGTGAATTTCTCTCATTTCTACAAAGTAAAATACAAAAGCTTCATTTTATGTAGTCAACTATTAAATTTATTGGTCAAGAATAATCTTTTACAATCAACTATAACATAAGTTAAGCATAGGGCATTTTTTTACCATATATGGGGAAGGGGGTTATTTGGCAATATAAAAAAGGGAGGGGTTATTTGGTTTATAGAAAAAGGGTGGGTGCAACATGTCCAAAACTTAAAAAAAGAAAAAAAAGAAAAAAGGAGAAAAATAAATAAAAAGAAAGGAAACAGAGAGGAAAGGAAGAGAGAAAGACTTCTATGTATAAATACCTAGGGGTCTCAATGGGTCGGATCTGGATCGGATCCAGTTGGATCCGGCTCCAAGTCCGTTTATCTGTAGATGGATTCGGATCGGATTCGGATCCAACTCGGATCCAAAAGGTGATATCCATATCCGATCCGTTTATAAATTGTTAGATCCATTTTGATCCAAAAACCATATAACCATCGGATTCGGGTCAGATCTAGGTCCGAATCCACCCTATTACAAATCTAAAAAATTATACGATATAAAATATATAATATAATATATTTAATTTAGTAGAAAAATGATGCAAATCCCACTATTTACTATGGTATGGTCGACATGGCTTAAAATAATTTGTAAAACGGATGGTTAGCATGAATATAACATATACAGTAAGGTGACAATGAGTCGGATCTTAATCGGATTCGGATCGAACTCGAATATGCTCCTGTGA
Organism: Liriodendron chinense; assembly: GCA_003013855.2. Taxonomy (NCBI): domain Eukaryota; kingdom Viridiplantae; phylum Streptophyta; class Magnoliopsida; order Magnoliales; family Magnoliaceae; genus Liriodendron; species Liriodendron chinense. The sequence continues at coordinate 4,961,541 of ML058552.1, forward strand.
ATCCATATCCGGTCCATTTAAGTAATTGGACCTATTTTAAGATCCAAATCCAGTCCATTTAATTAATCAAACCTATTTTAAGATCCAAATCTGCATTAAATGGATTCGTTTATCTCGGATCTGACCCGCTCCATTGAGAGCCCTATAAATACCTTCTCCCGTCGGACGCGGATTAGCTGCTTACAGGTTGAGTAGCGAACATTGCTGCTAAAGTGACGTCACCATGGCACGTGGGCCTCAGCATGATGTATGTGTTATATCCACACCGTCCATTCGGTTGGAGAGATCATTTTAAGGCATGACTCGGAGAATGAGGTTGATCCAAAGCTCAAGTGGACCCCACCACAGAAAACAGTGGGGACAGTGACATCCACCGTTGAAAAGAATCATACCATTTGAAAATGATGCTAAAGTACCTATGAATTGGACGTCTTTTAAGTTATAGATTGAATGGCTATAATTTTCTAATAAAAGTAAATCTTAGGAACCCTAGCAACGTCGCCAGAGCTTTTATTTTACTCCTGTCATGGCCAGCCATTAGTCTTAACCGTCCATTTCTATTAGCCGTCGACGATGGTGCAAAAATTATAGGGACAGATGATCTTTATGATTCCAAAAATAGAATAAAAATGGACAGCCAAGATGGAGGGAAACAAAAAAAGAAAAAAAAAAGACCCCAAAAAAAAAAAAAAAACGATGGAGGTAAACAAAACACGTTCTTTGACTCCAAAGAACACATATTGGTCCAAAAAAAAAAACAAAAAACAAAAAAAAAAGTGAGCAGTTATAACTAAATAGCCAACTTTTAAAGGGTTAGGATCATCGGCTGCCCATAGTGTTGTTAATGAATGGATGGTTCAGATCCAAGATTGGCTATGCCACAAGAAAATAGAAAGCTTCGATAAAAGTGGGAATATTAGCTTTCCCCTATTTTTTTGAAAAAAAAAAATAAATTTCCATCCAGCTTTGCCATTAATGATAGAAAAGTTCCAATCGTAGGATTATTTTAATCTTTTACTGTAGCCCGTAAGACCTGTGATGGTCCTAATCGACGGTCAGATGAGTCAACTAGACTATCAAATGTCCCAATGAAAAGGTAACTAAGGGCTCGTTTGGCATCTCTAATTTAATTTAATAATAACTTTTCCAATAAAAGCTATTTCAATTAGCTTTTTTTTATTTTTTTTGGTCTTAGCTCTTCTTTTAAATAAGCTTATTTGGTAAAATTGTATTTTCAAGTCTAAAAAAACTTTTATTTGAAATAAGCAGGTTTGATAAAACCTTAAAATGAGAGCTTTTTTTGAGGGACAAATTATGTCATTTTAAAAAATTATAATAATAAGAGTAATCTAAATAATTGTTTAGTTGAATTTTACCATAGATGAACCATGCTCTAAATGACAAAAGAATAGATAACTACAATCTTCATATTTTAAGACATTTGGACCATCTATTGTCTCCTACATTAGATGTCGATCAACCATCTTATGGAGCCCACCTTTAATATCCACCATCTATCATGTGAGTCCCACTTCATTTGGAGCCACACTTTGATTTGCACAACAAACTCACACGGTTAGTCACACGATGCACCCACCAACAGGTGGGGTTTGTGTCTCCTTAGCACTCGAACCTGAGACCTGTTGTTGAAACGCCTAGGTGTCTTCCATCTGGGCTAGCAGGCGAGACGCAAGCTAATAAGCTGTTATTTGTAGAGATGCCTAATACCCCCAAAAATACAATTAATGTAGCGGTTGCGTGGATAAATGATGGTATTTTGCCAAATCGTTTCAGTGCTCATGAATCATTGGTGACTGGCCTTGAAGTAGAGGCTCTATTTTTATTTATTTTTTATTTTCTTTTAGGATTGGGCCTCCTGTGCTAGGCCCATGCCGGATTTGTGCCCAGTATGATGCCTCGGGTCTCAAGTATGGGTTGGATCAGTGACTAGCCCAGGCCAAACCTGACCTATTGCAAACCCAACGAACAGCTCCATTTGTGCATGCATGTTCCTCGTTTACTATAGGACTATGTAAGTGCACTAGAAGCCAAGGCACTTTTTTTTTAATGGATACAGCAAATGCTTTGCCTCTGGCAAACCCCAGCTCATCCTTTGCAAATTGCCACCATCTCCTCCTGAATGTAGTTAATATCAAGTGGGCCCATTTGCCCGTCATCTGTTAAATGATTAGAGGTGCAGCAGCATCTCATGGATTACAACTAGGATGAAGGAAAGTCCGGCCATTACAAAAAGCTAAGTAAGCCACACCACATGAATTTAGAAGTCTTAATCATGAGTTTGCATGGCTCACTGCACTGTGACCCACCAAAGTTTAGGATCGGCCTGATTTTTGGCTTTGACATTGAGCATAGGGGGAGGAGCGCGACTTCAGTGTATACCTGACTGTGGGGCCTACCGTGATGTATGTGCCTTACATCCACACCGTCCATACAATTTGACAGGCCATTTTAGAGCATGATCCCAAAAATGAAGGAGATCTAACCTCTTGATAAGGTCACAAAGACCTGGATGAAGAGACCACACAAATATCATCTTGATCCAAAACTTCCGTGGCCCACAAGAAGTTTTTAATGGTTAATCACCATTGTTTCCTGTGGTGTGGTCGGACAGCGTAGATGTAGGGCACATGCATCAAAACAGGCCCCACAGACAGGGATCCACCGAAAGCCTCACCCTAGCTAGGACCACCACAAGTTTTGGTGGTACTGGTACTGTATGAGCTTATTTGGTTGTGTTAGGTTCCAGTTGGGTTATGTAGACACCCCACCTTCGGCTACACTGTTGGTAGAGATAGCTGGTTGAACGGAGGACCATACCCCCAAATCCCAAGTCCAAACTCAGCCAAACTCACCCTTGTAAGCCCCATTCCATAGCCCAGTTCAAGCCTGAACCCAGTCAACCCAGTCCTAAAAACCACCCTGAAAAACCCCCCATAAAAAAGTCCAGTAAAAAAATCCCAAAAAAAAAGTCAAACTCACTGAGTCAACTCGCTGAGTTAACCCGCTGAGTCAACCCGTCGAGTCAACCTGTCGAGTCAAAACACCGAGTCAACCCGTCGAGTCAAACCACCGAGTCGACCCGCTGAGTCAACTCACTGAGTCGACCAGCGAGTCCAACAGCAGCCCCGAGGGAACGGCCGTACTCGCTGGAAACCGAGGAGCGGCCGTACGGGCGGCCCATGGCAGGCCGCCCGGACAAAATTACGAGAGCTGCCACTCTCTGCTGCTATAAATACCCCCCTCCCCTTCTCATTTCAACAATCCATTCGAAGCCCTTCGAGTCCAGAGAGAGTCCATCCTTTCGAGTGCCCTTAGCCCATTTTTCCACCAAGGAGAGCCCGAGTGAGGAGAGCCTAGCCCTGGTCCAGCCCAGCCTGACCACTGGTCCAAGCCTCTCAAGCCATCCAAGTCTTGATCCAACCACTCGAAAGCCAACCCTTGCGACACCTCCGTCCACCCAGCTACTCATTTTCCAGCATCATCTCATTTGCATCTAGCATAAGTGCAACATTTACTTTCCTTCCAACCCCCCTGCTTCACTACAAGCACCTTGATTACTCAAGCACACATGCATATGTCTTTATATTAAGCACCAGTCAGTTCGAGCGTATGCTCTGGGCTTGCCCGTTGTTGGAACCTGCCCATCAGAAACTCTTACTGTTCAGACCTGCATTCACGCTTCACCATAAAACACCTTGATCATTCAAGCACACTGCATACGTCTTACATTAAGCACCTGTCAGTTCGAGCGTACGCTCTGGGCTTGCCCGTTGTTGAAACCTGCCCATCAGAAACTCTTACTGTTCAGACCCGCATTCATGCATCATGTCATCCATGAGAACATACGAGGATTAAATTAGACTTTCAAGTATTCGATCGATTCTGTGAAGTAGAGACCGTACTTCGGTACGGGCAGTGTGTGGGGTGCTTAACCTCTTCCCACCCTGTAACCGTGATCCCTTACCTTGAATCTCTGACCGCAGATCAACAGGAGTCATTTTAGAGGAAGGAATCTTCGGATTCCCTTCTCTAACGTTTCTACGGGGTCTAGCCGACTGTAGATTCGAAGTAACTGGCTAGTGGCGACTCTGGTCTTATATAAATTCACTTAAACACATCCAGCTCAATACGACAACCAAACGAAGCCCTCGAGAACGAGGCAAGCCAGTGGCACAAACGGCGATTTCGCACTCACGCACCTCTTCTTCTTCTTCTTCCGAAAGGAAAGGGAGAACGGCGTCGTGTGGGAGCGCGGAGAAATCGGCGAGGGTCCACAGGTTAGTTGAATAAAAGCCTAACTGGAGGATGCGTGTACCCAACTTGATCCCACTCAACCCAACAAGAAAGGTTAACCAATGGTTAGAAGTTTCAAGTAGATTCCATGCCCCATGCATTTTGAGCATATGGCACATATCAAATGGAATCAAAACCATCATTTTTTTTTTTTAAATCTTCAGCTGTGAATGGACCATTTGCCCAAATATCACAATGTTTGGAGGAATCTAGTATGTTAATTGGTGGCATATTTGTTGTCGCACGATTTTGGACGACGGATTTAAACGATTAAGATTTGCCATGTAACTTTCAGTCTGTGTGCAAGAGCTCCTTCCGCCCGCTAGACCTACAAGTAAAGAGAAAGAAAAAGCAGGGAGGAGGTGCCACTGTGTGGCGGGGAACTCTCACATGCCTAAGCCAGGTCCTGAAAAAAAAAAAGAAAAAAAAAAGAGGCGGATTAGGGTTTTTAGGCCTAAGTTATCTCGTACCTAGAGGTGTAGGTCCAAACTATATTTATAAGAGCCTAGAGGTGGTTTGGAGAGACGGATCCTACTAAGATATGCTGGTGAAGCCCCAGTAGAGGAAATATTCTCTCCTTCGATCGTATCGGGGAGATCTTTCTGGAAAGACAATAGATCTGAAAATATCTGGACCTTCCGTAAGTGTCTTGGATCGACTCTAGGTGGTCGGTCAATTTAGGACTGACGTAGGCGATTAGCTAGTCGAGGTTGCGCATAGTTGGTCACCCTATGGAGGCCGAGCCTAGGCGGCTGAGGTTTGAATGAGATGTGAGTAGCGGACGGACCGTGGGTTGGGCCGTAAGGAATGGGCTTCTCCATAGTTTATGGTCCATAGCCCATCTCGGAATATCCCCATAACAGTTGCCCCCCTTGTTCATAGGCCAAGCACGCAAGGTCTTAGGGGCATAATGAATTGGCCAAGCTGGTCTAGAGATAATGGCGTCACATTTTTGCGATTTGACAAGTCGTAATCGAGCTGAGGAGACTGGAATGGAATTAATTGCAGTTTTGAATTCCGTGATCTCCGGCGTGGATTCGATTGACACGTGGTGACAGTTCAGTTTTCAGGATGTGCCTTTTTGGGCGTCTAATCATAGATGGCCATGTAGCAGGGGCACATGATAATAGGTGAAGACAGCCAATCGCTGGCAGAAGCGTGGCTCGTATTGGGAGACGAACGTGCGGAAAGTTGATCATAAATAGTCCGTCCTTTGGTTTGTTTCGACACTTCTGGTTCTTCAAGTGGGAGAAAAGCTTTGGAGCAGAAATTTCTGAAGATCGAGTATTGACGGTGGCTTCTTGCTTGATGCACAATGCCTTATAGTTGAGTTTTGGATGAAGGAGCAAGAGGTCACATGTTCCGTCGTAGGGTCTTCTTCTTGTTTTGTTGCATGTTGCCATAGTTTGAGTGTGTGCAGCTTGTTAGCTTGTGGCTCCACTCCCTTTGTTGTTTAACTTTTAGGATCAAATTCGGTAGAGCTCCCTAAGGGATGCTCGTCGCTATCCAGCTTGGGCTACTAGTTGAAGAGCAAAAGAGGGAAAAAGAGGCGACTTCGGAGAAGAAAGCGGATTACGACAGTGGGGCTGCTCTTCCTCTCTTTTGTTCGACGAAGGTTGCTTCTCGCAATGGAGATCATGATAGGATAAGTCTTTTTTTTTTTTTGTCATGTAGAATTGTCGGCGCATGACGCCTATTGTAAGTGGCCCTGGTGGTTTTTTCACAATAAAAAAAATATCTCAATATTTTTTGTCTTTTTTTTTCCATGTTGGGTGAAAGGTGTCTCCTGCATGTAGGCTTTGGTCTCTTGGGGGAGCAAGGCGATGACCGGACATAGTCGGCCAAGTAGAGACCGGTTTGGTCAGGCCTAGGCGACTGAGCCTAAGTGGCCAAGCCTGGGTGCCTGAACCTAAGTGGTCGATGCCTAAGTGGCCAAGCCTAGGCAGTTGAACCTAAGTGGTCGAGGCCTGGGCGGCTTGCATGGTGGCCTGGGCGGCTGAGCCTAGGTGGCTGACACATAAGCTTTGTTTGAAAAATATGATTCTTTTTTTTATTATTATTGATGAGGAGAGTTCGGTACAAGTGATTTTCAACAAAGTAAGACAATTTTCGCCTTAGTGCTTCTACTATTGGTGGCACTTTGAGCACCTGGTTGGCTTGCCTTGGGGCTGACCTGGGCGGCCAACCTATATTGCGCCGATCAGGGGTGGTTGACCTCATCGTGGCCTAAGCGGCCTATGAAGGACTTGGGTGGTCCAATTGGTTGGGCGAGTCCTCAGTGGATTTCTCCGAGGGGCTCGTCATTGATGCGGGCCCCTGGTGTGCCCTGTGTAGGTGGGAATCTGTCGGTTGGGAACCTGAAAGCACTCTCTTTGATTCTCATATAAAGTTGTCTAAAAATGAAGGTATTAAAGTATCGCAACTTGAGTATTCTAGTGTTACTGAGCATTTAATGTATTTAATGAACTGTACTAGACCTGACATTACCCATGTGTATTTAATGTATACAATTGGCAAGTTAAGTAGATACACCAATAATCTTAGAGAAGGATCATTAGAATATCATAAATAGAGTACTAAGATACCTAAAGAAGACTTGTAGTTATGGTCTCAGGTATACTAGATATCCAGCTGTACTAGAAGGATATAATGATGTAAATTGGATATCAAATTCAATGGAATCCAAGTCCACTAGTGGCTATATGTTTACTCTTAGAGGAGCTGCAATATCCTGGAAGTCTAAAAAACAGACTTGTATATCTCGGTCCACTATGGAGTCGAAGTTCATTGCTCTTAAAATTGTAGGAGAAGATTATAAATGGTTAAAGAGCCTACTTTCTTATTACCCATGTGGGGTAAAACAGTAGAAGCAATTGTGTTGCATTGTGATAGCAAAACTGCGATAGCTAAGGTAAACAATAGGACCTATAATGGGAAAGCCAGGCATCTACATCTGAGACATAACTTAGTCAAGCAATTGATCCAAGATGAGATAATTACAATTGACTTTGTAAGGTTTAAAGAGAATCTAGGTGATCTACTAACTTAAGCGTTAGCTAGAGAGTTAGTGATGAGTAGATCGAGAGCAATGGTGTTGAGTTCCACTTAGATAAATCATCGGCAATGGGAACCCAACCTTTTTAACTAGAGATTCCAATAAATAGGTTCAATGGATAACAACAAGTTGCTTTGAGTGATTTGATATTGGTGCTATATGATATTTGAGAACTCCATTCTTATGGTGTAATATTGCCTTGACTTGTAGCGAGGATGGATGGACTATGTCCTTAATAAGTTCCATATCTGTGATATAGTGGGATGTTTAGCTACAGATACATCCTTGATGGACTCACTTATATGAGTGTGGAAGTGAGGCTACTTTATATGAGAATTAGAACATTCTCTAGAGCACCCATGAAACTAGGATTAAGCACATGGCCGTAATGTGCTAACTTTAGAAATCTCAGTTACTTTGAAATGTTGTGCGTGTAATGCGTTTGAGTTGTTATTGTGGGGTGATGGTTCAAAACCCTATCTTACTTCCTCTCGACAAACCAGATATATTTACGCTAAGCAATGTTCAAATCTTCTAGATACCTTCGTTGATGCACTTCGTTTTGTTGATTTGCCCACCGATTGTTCCATTTGTTTTCTTGATTTTTCAAATTGTGGGGTAATTGTTAGTTTAATATTTTAAAAAAATTAGATTTGAAAAATTGGTTTTTTGTTATCTCACTTTCCTTAATTGAGTTTAGTTTAGTCACACATTGGAAAGTTGTTTGAAAAATTAAGTATTTATATTAAAACCCCTCATTAATTCTTTACATTAGAAAGTAAGGGTATGCAATGAGAGAAACCTCTCGCACGCACCGTGGCCGTGGCCGTGGTCGTGGTCGTGGTGAGGCGAGCCGAGGTCAGGCACGGCGCAGTGTGGTGTGTCTTTGATCGGACACTTTTGGTATTCTCTACACATGTTTTGTCCTTTTCTCCATCCAAGGACAAGAGTATAGTTGCCCACATACCTATTTATTGTAGATGCGCCGTAACGTATTTATTGCAGCGGTCATATGCACCTCGAACCTCATCGGTTGCCTGCTATGCCTTTATAAAGACATTTTCTCTGTTTTGAAATTCAATTTGAAAATCTTTCGACTCCTCTAGTTTTTTCTCTGCAACTCTCTTAGACAAGTCAGTTCAAGTTTCTTGAATTCGTTTGATTGTGATCAAGAGTACACCAGATCAAAGCCGTCCATCTTATGGGGGAGATCTGTTATATCTCAGGAGCATACTTGCTGAGACCCCAGTGCATCAGGATCTATCTGATGGTTATTTAAATTCAAACGAACAGTTGGAACTCCAATAGATGGGACCACTAGTCTAAATGCCAGAATTGAGTATAAGAAATAATTCAACGCCGAGTATGAACGCACGAACGCACAAGACCTTGAAGAGGTGTCACGGTGTCGTTGACTGGTCTAAAGGGAAGACCCGAAAAGAGTTGGTAAAGAAGAGAGAGAAAAAAGAGTTTTTGACATATAACAGCTTCTCTTTTAGTTATATACTAAAAGACCCTCTTTTATATATATATATATATATATATATATATATATATATTGGTAAACAACTCCTCTCATTTTTTCACATACAGTCACAAAATCCCATGTACCTAACTTCCATCATACTTGGCTGTAAAAAAAGACCATTAATAATTACATTTAAACCACACGAAATAACTTTTGTTCTCTTAACATTTTGTAGAGAAAAGAGATTTGCATTTTGAGCGAGATCCACATGGCTTGTTTAAGTGGGCTCCAACATGGCCATATGATCCACACAATCTAGTGATCAATAGCATTTGATCGGACTGTCTAAATGATAGATCAAAACCATCAAATGTCATGATTAACCTTTTCATATTTGTAGAGGGGCAAAATGAATTTTTTTTTCTCATTTCTACGAGGTTAAATATAAAAGTAATCACTTTAGGTAGTCAACAGTCAAATCTAAGGGTTTAGGATTTTATTTTATGACCACATATGGGAAGGGGTTATTTGGTATTGCTGAAAAGGGAGTAGTTATTTGGCATCTTAAGAAAAGTAAAGGTGCATAATGTCAAAAACTTATGAAAGAAAAAAATAATAAAATAAAAGGAAAGAGAGAGGAAAGTAGAGGAGCACGAAAGAGTTCTATCTATAAATACCTTCTTCCTTCTCTCCTCTTCAAAGGCAAGAGAAACCACCACAATCAAAGATACCGAGGACAGAGAGAGATGGGGAAATACGTGGAATTGCTGGACGTAGGGCTGAGGATGGTGGCCCGTTTCCAATCTCACTGCCCACAGACGGCTCGGATGTATTACAAGCCACCCTCCACTGACGGCAACGGTAGTGATAAGGGCAGCAGGGTTCCAGCCACGGATCATCCACGGAGCAGCAGCAGCAAGGATACTGGTGTGGATGCATCACACGTTTTTGTTTATTCGCTTATGTGAGGAAGGAGAAACACGAGGGAGTCATTCTTTTGAGGATGGACGCTGTGGATTTTGCACCGTCTATTGTTTTTTGCCTTTTTACTTCTTTTGATTTTTTGTCATCTCTGAATTTTAAGAGATCGAGAGGATTCTTTGATTTTTTTTGGAAATTCTGCTTCAACTAGTATTTTAATTTCCCTCTTTTGTCAGTGAAATGATCCAGTGCTCTCACAGCATTTTTAGTTACGGTGCTCCTTCTTACATTGGGACCTTTGGATGGTTTAATCAATCGATCCAGACTATCCATTAAGTCCAGATATATTTCATGGCCTGCTTGGAAAAAATTACACCAATTAAATGATCTTAAACCATCTATGCGTTGTTCTTTTGGGTCATGGATTGAATGGCTATGGGGATACTTGTCATCATGACAAACCTGCAATACGAACTTCTGTTGGGTAGGCCAAACCGCCTAGATCATCTAAAAAGACTAGGTCGTTGCACTCATAAGATGGGCAGCTGTCAAATCAATGGGCGCCAATTAGGTGTTACCCGGGAATAACTTAGGGCATGTTTGCCGCATGGGATTTGGTGGGATTCAATGGGATTGAATGGTAAAAATTACTTTTTCAAATCCACCCCTTATTTGGTTGTGATTTTTGTTGGTGATGGATTACGCTTTGGAAACTACGTCGGGATTCTCATAATCCCACCCATTGTGGGAGCAAATCTTGAAAGGGAGAAGAAATCGGAAGCAAATTATACAACGGTGCATCACCAAGCTCTATGGTCACCACTATGATATATGTATTATATCCATACCGTTCATCCGTCTATCGAGATCATATAAGGCCATGAGCCCAAAAATGACACAAATCCAAAGCTTACGTGGACCAAAAGTAGTAAGGACAATGGCTACTACCGTTGAAACCCTCCCAAGGCCCATCATGATGGTTATTTGTCATCAAAGTTGTTCATGAGATCACACATACATAGATGAAGGTAGGAAAACAAATATCATATTGATCCAAAACTTCTATAGCCCTCAAGAAGTTTTCAATGGTAGACGGTTAAAACTCCACTGCTTTATGATGTGTGGTCAATTTAACATTCAAATATGCCTCATTTTTTGGCCAATGCCCTAAAATGATCTCGTAAAATAGATAGACGGTGTGGATATAATACATACATTGTTGTGGGCCCTACAAAATTGGTGATGTAAACATAGTGTCTTTATCCCAACCGGTATCTCATCCACGCCTCCTCCACCTGCCGCTGGTGGGTTTTCACTGCTGCTAGCCAAACATGGCATGTCGTAGAATGGGATGGGATGAAAATTTTTAATCCCACGACAACCCCTGACGGCATGTAATGATTACTTTCAAGCAATCTCACTCCCGTTTAATCCCACCTAATCCCGTGCGGCAAACACGCCCCCCAACCGTGTGGGGCCCATTTTGATTTTTTTTTCTTTTTTAATATATCTACGCCGTCTATCTGTTTTTTCATATCATTTTAGGATGTGATCCAAACCCCTAAGAAGATCCAAATCTCATTTGGACCATACCACTAGAAAAAGTGATGGATAACCATTAAAAACGTTTTGTGGGCCACAAAAGTTTTGGATCAATAGGATATTTATATTTTCCCTTCATCAAGACGTTATTGACATTATGAAGAGCTTGGATTGCAAATAAACATTACCAAAACCTTACGATAGGTTCTTTGGAATTTTTAATGGTGGGGCACTCGTTCACACTGTTTCTAGTGGTACGGTCCACTTGAGATTTGGGTCTGCATAAGTTTTGAAACCTCATCCGGATATGGGCTTTAGAAACAGATGGACGGAGTGGATATACAAAATATCATCCACGTGGGCCATACGATAGGGGTAACACCCACTCAGCTCCTCCCAAGGGTAACACCTAATTCACGCCCCAAATCAATAGATAAAACAATTTTTTGCAGCAATGCATTTTTTTCTCTCCCTACCGCTGGAAGACCCTAGGCTTTTCAATAGCAGGTCTCAGGTGAGCGTTAAGGAAGCACACTAACGCCACTGGTGGGTGGGTGCATCATATGACTGTGTGGGTGCGTTGCCCAGCTGACAGGTTGAGCGCGTTGCATGACTAACCAAAAAAAAAAAGAAGTTTCGCACAGCTAAAAGAAAAGTTAAATAATTTTACACGTGTGCTTGTGTGGATGAGCTGGCTATGCATGTGTGGAGACTTTGCAAACAAGCTATACCTTGGGCCTTAAATTCAGTCCTTTTGCAGGGCCAAGGTTTGAAAATGGTCCGGTTGATGCCCAGCAGATAAGTCTAAATATAACATGGGTCATCCCTTGGACTGAATTCGAAGCCCCGCTAGTAAATAGGCTGGCCCTAGCTAGATCTGACTTTTGGGTTCGATTGCATGCAAAACTGACAAATCAGGCTCAGCCCATGCTGAACTCGACCAGATTCACTCTTAACTCTAATAAAAACTTAATAGACATACGGAGTCAAAAGACTCAAAAACAATAAACAATAATCCAAAATTTTCAAATTCATGTGGGTCTCATCTAACGGTTATCGACTTGATTTTTGACTCCCATTTTCACTGTAGGGTAACCATGGTAAGAGGGTTGATAGCATAGAAACACACAATTCAGCCCCCACACATCAAATACTTGAACATCCAAGTAGTTGGGTGTGATCATTTCCCTATATAAGAAATGTTTAAACACAAGTTGGGGCATCTAACTAGTTGTGTGTGAAGCCCGCCAGGGTGTTTGCATCACATCAACCCATCTGTGGTAAAGTAGCCTAGCTCATTTCCACCCCAACGAACCAATTCATGCATTAATCTCGAGGAAAATGCTGGGGGAATGATACATACATTTCGAATGCATGATACTTCATCTCAAAGTTTGTGCGGAATCTCAGCCATTGAGTCATGTGCGTGTTCTTATCTTCAGCATACATCCCAAGAATCATCCGGACAAAAAACACAGGTGGGACACACCATGGGGAGCAGCCCACTGTCGCACCTAAAACCTATATATTCACGTGGTGTTGGCCACTTGAGTTTTGAAATAGGCCTGAGCTTTGGTGTGTCCGTTCGTCCTACCGGGGTACACCAGATAACTGCGATTGCATATAGAAAACACATTAAACCATCCACCGCTGTTACCTTTGGGGTGGCCCACCTGACTTCTGGATCAGGATGGATTTTGTGTTCTAGGCCATTTGGAGGAGGGGCAGATCTAATGAACGGGTTGGATGGCATTAACATATCACGGTGAGACCCACACAGCGCGGAAGTATGGTATTATGTTCGAACCAATGTGATCATTGCCCAAATGACGGACGGTTCACATCCATCGATCACACAATCTCCATGGTTTGAATGCCTGGGATCATCTGACTAGTGTCAATTTCAGCCATTGAATGTCTAATGCTGATTGAACAGCATGGTTGAATGGGCTCCAGCAGGAACTGGGACGACCAACCCAATTGCAACTCCATGTATTGTATCATTGAGACTCGATCCGGTCAATGCAGGGAGCGGATTAGGTGAGACCCCAGGACTCACCCAAGACGGTGCGACCCCACCTTGTTGTATGTATTCTGTAATCCACACTGTCCATCCATTTTTCCACGTCATTTTATGACATTATCCCAAAAATGAAACAGAACCAATCACCAGAAGAACATACAAAAGTTTTGTTTTGGATCAAGCTGGTATTTATTTTTTCCCTTGGCACCATAAGAAGTTTTTAATGGTAGGGAGTCCATCACCACTGTTTCTCATAGTATCGTACACCTGATAATGGGATATGCTTCATTTTTTCGGATAATGCCCTAAAATGATATGAAAAAACGGATGGGCAGCGTGGATACATAATACATACATCAAGGTGGGCCCCATGGTAACCTCATGGTATGGGACGCACAGTCTTGGTCTCTCTTTATCCGCTCTCGTCAATGCAAGGGGTAATTCAAATCGAAGGGTTAGGATTGTTTCATCAAGTCACCTAGAATCTCCATCTAATTTCGGGATACCAGCCCCACTTATAATATCCAAGCCATCCATCAGGTGTGTGTCCATATCTTAGATGCTCTTCGCCAAAAATAAAGCTGATCCACTGAGTAGGTGGGCCTATATTTTAAAACAAAACTATTTTTTCTGAGATGTACATTTGTTTCATCAACAACAGGCTACTAACTGGTGGACCAACCTGATTCTTGGGCCAGGCCATCCACATTCTGACGGATGGATGGGATCCCAGACCTATATATGCTGGGCCTGACACATTTGTACATGCTTGTGGTTACAGCGATTGCTCCAATGATCATGTTACTTGTAGGGCAGTAAGGTAGTTTTCAGTCGGTATGAAGGGGCAATTTTGTCTTTTGAACCTTTGGCATGGTCAGCATTCAGCTCAGAACGAGTCCGAGGAAAGTGTCGAAGCTTCAAAACGTTTGATGCCCCTCGTTGACTAGTTGAAGGGTGAGGAGAGATGGGCGCGGATTCAGTCAAGTCGTGACTGTGGGCCCACCTTGATGTATGTGTTGTATATATACCCACGCTGTCCAATTCATTTTTCCCTCTCATTTTAGTAAGTGGGCCCGAAACTTAAGCAGATCCAAATGTTAGGTGAACCCCACCATAGGAAACAGTGGTGATTGACAGTGGTGATTGACCATTAAAAACTTCTGGTAGGCCACAAAAAGTTTCGGATGAAGCTGATATTTGTATTTTCTGGTCAACCAAGTTTGTTTGACCTTTTCAAACTAGTTAGATGGCAAATAAACATTCCGGCAGGCCATAAGAAGTTTTAATGGTAGGCTCTCATTTACCCCTGTTTCCAATGGTGTGGTTCACATGGATGGCGTGGATATACACCAATCCTCTCAACGGTTGTTGGAGTCTTCCCAGGGACTTCTCTATTCCTTGGCAGTAACTGTTCTTTTAGGATAGTGGCGCGGATACATTCCTTCACCAAATAAACATTTCGAATACAATTTCTAATGCAGCAGGACCTCACATTCCACCACCTTCGCACGAAATCCAGGACGTTTTCTCCCAAGTGCTGAATTGTTTGCTTTAGCTGAGCCTTTGATGTCCTCGTGTTGTATTTATAAAAATGTAACATGAATACTTCTGTCACGTCTAACCAAGACGTATTAATCGCTCCTTTTGGCAGGGCAAAGTACCAATCCATGGCGTTGCCAGATGTAGCTAATGAATAGACAAAGTTTCTTAACAGGTATTCTTGCGAAACATTTCCCTAAAGTATGCTGCCTTCTCATAGGCCATTGAATATTCCATAGGAAATTGCATCCCTTCTTTGAAAAGCATGAATTTAGAGAATTTTGGTAATTGTTCTTTCCTCCGGGATCTCACATGCTTTCCTCTAAAGCACATGAATTTAATAATCTAAAGCATGAATTTAGAGAATTTAGAGAATTTTGGTAATTGTTCTTTCCTCTGTGGAATTTAATAATTGTCGCACTCTTCTTACATGTGTGTCACTGAAGAAATGAACTACTGACTGTTCATGGTTGGTATCAGGCCCAATGGTCGCAGCTTCTGTCATCATGCTGAGGATAGTATACAGTTTGTATCTGTTCTCAGTTCTCATTCTTATGCTTTTGGAACAAGACTCTTCTATCGATGTCTCTACATGTTCGAGTAGCTTATACGAGCTAAATATGGCATTCCTCCATTTTAGGACATGTTGATATGGGCATTCTCCCAGGGTGATCCTCCACCTGACCAATTCTGCCAGTGAGACCGCCCTTCTTGGTACCCAAAATCTTAGCAGGAATAATTCACAGACATGTTTCCAACTGTTTGTTTCTCATAAGGCTCCTAACTCACACCATATCCTTACAGGGCCGATCAGGGTGTCCTAAAATTGTTCTATCAATTACTTTTCACTGAGTCCATGACGGGTACAATACTTATCAAACTGCAACAAATGTTCCAGAGGAGTTTCGTGTGCTGAAAACAACGTAACTTCAGTTCTTGGTGTCCTCCTGGCCCTACGACGTCTGGAAGGATGGTGAGCCTTGACTCCTAGCACTGTATCAATCCTATTTTACCTTTGATTATCTGAAACAACTAATACGGTCATACATTGAACTATCATTTTGTCATAGTCATCTTCTTTTTTGTTTCCCCAGGCTAGTCTTTAATGACTTGTGGATTTTCTGTCTAACCTTGTATCCTTTGTTCTGTCAAAGTATTCTACCTGATCGTCGACTTCCAAGCTTGTTTACCTTGGAAGGACCCGGGGTAGTATTCTTGGATTGACCTTCAACTTGTAGTTTCTGTCCTTTATAGATATCATGTTTGTGGTGGCTTTCTTTGCCTTATCTCTTTCCTTTCCCATGACAATTTCTTCTCTGTTGATTAGTCTTTGTAGGTGGCTTTGATGGTGTAGCATCTCTCAGTCGAATGTCCTAGCATGCGATGGTGGTGACAGTAATATTTATCTTCAAACTTACCAACTTCATCAGGTCGTCGCGGCTGAGGTAACTTAATTGTTCCTGTTGCAACCAACTGATTCATCATTGGAAGTATATCTTCTGTCGCAAATGCATATTCTTCCTGGTTGTTATATCGCTTATATCTCTTATCTGTTGGCCTGTTGGTATAATAATTTTGTCCTTCTCTTCTGGCATCCCTTCAGTTACTTTGGAATTCTTCTTTCCCTTCCCCTTTGTCCGTAACGTTGGTTGATGACATGTTGGTAGTTCGTCGTGTCGATTCTGTACGAAAAGCAGGGACCTTTTTTACCATAAGGCATGTGCTCTTGTGGCTAATTTGTGAAATGTATATACCTTCGCTCCTATTAGGCCAAAAGAAATCTCAGGTTCCATGCATCTGATGCATAGCTCGACCTGCTCCTTTTCTCCTAGAAGGTGTCTACATGATGTTCTTGAGGTCCTCCAGCGCGTGATGAACTTTTCAGCTGGCTCTAATTCCTTCTGCCAAGTGGCTGCTAACTCAGTGAGGCCGACCTCTCTCTCAGGGGAAAAGAAGTTGGTCATAAATGCATCTTGCATCGGGTCTCAGGTGTGTACAGATCCCGGGGCAAGGGTTGCGTACCACTTGAAGGCTTTTACCGTTAATGTCAACTCGAACCGTCGTAAGCAATATTGAGGCACTGTTGTAAAGCTCCCCATTGTTATCATGAAGTATATCATATGTTCATTGGGTGACCCTTCACCATTAATTTTTTGGAATTTCGGGCACTTGAAGCCGACTGGAAATGGTATGTCTTCGACTTCCGTAGGGTAGATAGTATGATATCGAAACCTATCCCTTTGGTTTCTTTCTCTTTTTAGGCGGACTATTTCGGCTATCATCTGTCTTATTTCATTAGTAGTGACCACATGACTGATTATCGGAGCAGACCCATGTGACATAGTTCTGAGTGGTTGTGTTCCTTCAGCTTAGTGCTCCAAATTCTCTACAGCAACCATGGTTGGGGGAGCGGCATTCTAAGTTACCGTTCGGGCTATCATAGCCAAGGCTTCTCGCATGGTTCTGCATTCTTCCATAAGTTGTGCTTGAGCGCATGCCATTTCTTCTAATCGTTCTCTCTAAATGATTGGCTAGCTTGGCTAGTTTCGACTACAAGGATAGTAGCTTCCTTACATGATGATTGCTCTGTTCTTTTCGGTGAAGATAATGACGTGACCGGAGAAGTGAATGACAATGAACCACTACTCGATTCAAGGTTGTTAGGTCGCGAGGAGTTCATTGATTTAGAGCGTGTCACATTCGGTGGTGTAGTTCTGACTGAATTTATTGCTAAAAGTGCTACAAAAGAAGACCCGTATAATACAATAGCTTTGCCTTTCGGTACTTGTGCAACAAGAGAGGTGAGTAGCATGGAAAAGTCCTTGGAGGTAAGGATACTCCCTCGAGTCATGGGTAAAGTGATGGTGGAGCCATAACTGGGCGTTTAGTGATGCTTCAGGTTATGGGCCGTCACAAGACCTCAGACGGATGACTTTTCAAAGCGGCCTTCGCTGGGGTTTTGAAAGGTGTTCTTTTCTTTTTTGGCAATACTTTCGTCCACCCGTCGCCAGTGTGAGGCTGAAATTACTCCTATTATTGTCATGAGTGCTTTGTTTATGCCATCCTTTGTTGCGTCTTTCTTCGTAATGCTTTGACAGTCGTAAGTGGTAGTAAACCCCCTCAGAATGAAGCGAAAGATCGTCTTGAGAGTTGTGAAAGCCATTAAAAAAATCTTCGAATAGTATGCCTACGATTATACAGAACTTAATGAATTATTTTGAATTATTCATATGATATTCCATTCTAGAAATGAAGGGTGGAATGTTCCGGTTGAGAGTCTCCATTTTGGCGTTTATATGATGCCCTATAATGATGAATATTTCTCCCTTAGTACGTGGTCAGTATTAGAATACAATATCCAAGTCCCTAGTAGAATCGCCATTTTTTTTACGCAATAAAATGTTGTTTAATTGAACGGAGAAAGAATAGTATTCCAATGATTGACTTTGCAAATAAAAAAGAGAAACATTCATCATCTTTATTCATGTGCGGGGTTCTTTTACATTCTATTACTACGACCCTTAATTCTAGAATAGAATGTATGCAATACAATATGAACTTATAAATTTTGACAGAGCTTCGCCAATCTCATGTTTCTTTCTGCTAAAATAGTACAGAAATAGCTGGGAGTTTTTGAGTTGGAATCATCCTCTTTGTATTGCAGCTTCAGCAAGGAATCATTTAATACTCTTGGCTTTGAAAAGAAACAGGAGTGATATTGGAAAGAAGCACCCCTGAAATCTTCAACCAACAAGCTGAATTTCGCCTAAAACAGGGTGTGCACACCCTATTGCTCTTTTTTCGATCTTTTCATTTCGATCTTTCGATCTTCTTTCTTTTCGTAGCATTTCTTTGTCATTCTTCTTCGATTTTCAAGGTTCGCAACTTATGTGTTCAACTCGGGATGAAGGGGATTCACAAATCTTCTCTTTATACATCTGGAGTGTTCAGAAGAGAGCTCTGGACCTTCTAAAACTTTGAATGAATATAAATGAGGACCCATGGGAGGGTATTTATAGGCCTTTGTGTAAATCTCACATAAACAACAAGTCACTATCCAACTCCTTTATGTAACCCGTACGTGTAAAGGCAATCCCTTTTACGCTGTCCACGTAAAAGGTCCATTTCTTATTATTTTTCTTCTTCCTTCCTCTATCTTCATTGATTTTTCCTTGTCTCTTTCATGGATCTTTGCTTCTTGTTCTTCTTCTTTTCATGCCTCAACAAGTACACATGTGGATATGTCTCATGCAAGTGCAAATGGCGTATATTTTGTCAGGTTTGAAGATGGGCAGCTAGAATTCTATGATTGGCATTGCACAAGCACAAAGAGAGTTCTCTCACTCGTGTTGAGTCGGGGCAAGTTAATTCAGTCCATTTATACGATGGGATCCATAGATACATCACCCGCAAAAGCCGTGACGTGGAATCAATAGTATGGATCATCAAACCATAGGCCACTGTAGTCTAAGGGAGTGGATTATTTGTTTACACACATTTTCGATACCCTGACATGAGCCAATAAGAAGACGCCACGTGGAGATACTACGTGTTTGGCACAGTCAAAATTGTACTCACACCCGAGGGATCTACATCTGATTTTCCTTTGACGTTACGCATTCTGTCATTATTATGACGATACAGACTCCTATCAGGCCCTTTAAGGGGATAAATCGCCGCACTCCACGTAGCGGACAATTAACGTGCCCATTAAATAGGAGACGTGCATAGCATAACTATAAAATCCTGTCAAGTGAGCATATCATATCCCACAACTAGATATGATATCATCCGGATGGTTGTCTCTTACAGTCCTTCTAAATTGGGAGATTTTCCTAGAATCGTTCGGAGAACCAGCATTCATCTAAAAGATTCTGAATACTGAAAGGATGAGTCGGTATGCGAGCCAACCTGGATCCAATCCCGGACCAGAATCACAGAGGAACAGTTGAACTTGCATCATGTCCCATTCTACATGGTGATTAGAATAAAAAGAATGGGAGGTTTGATCTATTCATACGATAAATCAGTGTCAGGGGTCAAATCCCTCTAATACTCCAACCCATCATCGTTTAAGACGGTTAAATGAAGGAGGTGGTTTGATCCAGATTGTCCAACACCTGGAAGTGAACAAGGTAGGCCATCAAAAGACGTTGGACAACCGTGTTTGACAGAGATCAGTCCTTGAGTTTCTTAGATATCGGTCTGATTGTCTTAATCAGAAGACTTCTGCAGGGCTCAGGCTAGATCTTTAGTGGGCTACAAAGATTTTTGCAAAGGTCATCTAGGGAAAGAAGATCTAATAAGCCAGCAAACTTGGAACTCTTTCTTTCCAAAGCAAACCCCAGTTTGCCAAGAAGAAGGTTACATATCCGGGAAGTCCACACGAAGAATCCCAAAGAACCCAGAAGCCCAGCGAGGGGCTTCCACCGCCTCGAGAAAGCTATAAAATGAACATTGGAAGAAGAACTCGATGCCCTACACCAAATACATTTATCTACATGTTTACTTTATTTTCATGCTTATTTTATTTTTCCTAGCCTAGTTCACTACTGCTCAGCAGTTCCCACTGCAGTACGTTTATCTTAATTAGGGGTAGATTAAATATTTGCAACCTTTAGTTGCAAGATCCCTATATTCATCTGAGTTTCGATTTAGTTGTTCATACCCGGTCATATCTTGTTAACCACCTGCCTTGATAGTCGGTTCTGATAGGCGTACCATATATTTATCTTTCTTTCTTTTCGTTTAAATCTTAAGAGTGTAAAGCATGATGGTTGTATCAGGGCCATTATATTAATAAAGGTCGATTGTGTTTATGCTAGTCTTTACTCTATTATGTGTGAATCTTTTACTGATCTAATTGATGAATTCTATATTAAAGCACTAGTGAAATGAAAAGTACTTAAATTGGTTGATTCCATAATTGTTGGTAGAAGGTAAAAAGAACTTATTCGTGAGGGTTAACCCCTTCCCTTGCTCAAATTGTCTGAGTATGGTGTGCACTTATAATTCAGTCAGTAATCGAAAGTACTCTGGGTTTCGATCCAGTCTCTAACGCATTTGTCTCGATACAGGGGTACTAACCAATTTAGTCAATATCATTGAGTTGAGTAAACTTTAGCATGCCCGCACAATCATACATGCACACATACCTTAGTCAGACGAGTGGCCTTGATGGGCTAAATTGAGAGCAACATTGCGTGGGGCCCAACCTCACCTTAAGATAGTGTGGCCCTCATAACTGTGCGCCAACCATAATGTATTTGCACCATACATCCCTGGTGTCATATCATTTTAGGGCATGAGCTCCAAAACAAAGCAGATCCAAATCTCAGGTCGAGCATACTCACCATTAAAAACTTTCTAGAGCTCACCATAATGTTTCCGTGACGTTTATTTACCATCCAACCTGTTAACAAGGTGACACATAACAGGGTGAAGGAGAAAAAAGAAGAAGCAAATATCAACTTGATCCAAATCTTTTGTGGCCGTAAAAGGTTTTTAATGGTCAATCACCACTGTTTCTTATGTTATGGTCCACCTAAGATTTGGATCTGCTTCATTTTTGGGCTCATGCCCTAAAATGATCCGGAGAAATTGATGAATGGTGTGGATGTAAAGAACATACATCAAGGTGGCCACCACGTTAACGGCTGCACTGTCTTGGGTGAGGCCGGGGGGCCCTTCTAATCCGGTCCCTAGCCCAAACACCAGGCTCGAGGATGAGAATAATTCAAGGCCGAGTACGAACGCACGAACGCGTGGGACCTTGAAAACGTTTGACGCCGTCATTGACTAGTCTAAAGAAAAGAAACGAAACAAAACGAAACAGGAAGGAGAAGAGAAACAAAAATAAAAAGAAAAGGAGGTGCATCATGTCAAAAACTCATAAAAAAAATAAAAAAATAAAAAAGGAAAGGAAAGAGAGAGGAAAGGAGAAGAGAATGAAAGAGTTCTACCTATAAATACCTTCTCCCTTCTCTGTTCTCTTCCAAGGCGAGAGAAACCATCATAAGTAAAGATATCGAGGGCAGAGAGAGATATGGGGAAATACGTGGAGTTGTTGGACGTAGGGCTGAGGATGGTGGCCCGTTTCCACTCTCACTGCCCACAGACGGCTCGGATGTATTATAAGCCACCATCCACTGACGGCAACGGTAACGATATTTGCAGCAGGGTTCCACCCACGGATGATCCACGGGATAACACCAGGAAGGACACTGGTGTTGATGCATTACACGTTTTTGTCTATTCGCTCGTGTGAGTAAGGAAATACACGAGGGAATCATTCTTTTGTGGATGCACGCTGTAGATTTTGCAACATCTATTCTTTTCTTTTGATTTTTTTTTTTCATCTTTGATTATAAAGAGATCGAGATGATTCAGTGATTCTTTTTGGAATTTCTGTTTTAAATAGTGTTCTAATTTCTTTACATTTAGTGAAATGATCCAGTGCTTTCGCAGCATTATAAATTACAGTGCTCCTCCTTGCATTGGGACACTTGGACAATTCAATCAGTTGATCCGGACCATCGACTAGGTCCAGATATACTTCATTGGCCGCTTGGAAAAACATCAAACCATTTGAAAATGATCTTAAACTATCTATGAGTTGGACCTTTTAAGTCATGGATTGAATGGCTATAATTTCTAATAAAAGTGAATCTTTGAAGCCTTAACAACGTCCCAAAGATTTTATTTTACTCCTCTCACAATGATGCATTGGTCTTCACCATCCATTCCTTCTATTCTATTAGGGGTTGAGGATGGTGCAAAAATTACAGGACAGATGATCTTAATAACTCCATTAATGGTAACAGTGTGGGTGTGTCGCCCCTAACAGGGTGGGTGCGTCGTGCGACTAACAGTGTGGGTGTGTTGCCCGGGGGCGGATTGCCTGTGACCCGGGCACAGAGATATCTCTGTAGCTGGGGCTGTTTAGGGTTCAAAGTGATGTCCGTGGAAAATCCACTCCGTCTATCTGTTTTGGAAGACCAAGTTAGGACATGATTCTAAAAATATTGCAGATCCAAAACTCAGGTGGGCCATACCACACGAAACAGTGGGTCTTGGACGCTTAGCAGTGACAAAGTTTGGAATCAGGAGGATATTTTTTCTTACAGTATATCTGAGTGTTAATAATTCTGTGAACGGTTTGGATGGCATATAAACATCATGGTCAGCTCCAGGAAGGTTTCAATGGTGGACGTTGGTGTTTCCACTGTTTCGTTGGTGTGGCCCATCTGAGTTTTGAATATTCTTAATTTTTAGATTACTGATCTAATTTTGTCTTTAAAATAAGATGGACGTAGTGAATTTATCACGGACATCCCTGTGGACCTTACAGCCACGGCTATAGAGATATCTCTGTGCCCGGGGTCACAGGCAATCCGCTCCCGTGTTACCCGGCTAGCATGGTGGGTGTGTCGCATGACTACAAAAATACAAAAAATAAATTCCATCGATGGTATAAAAATGGACAGCCAAGATAAGGAGAGAAACAAAACCCGTGCTATGATTTCAAAGAACACGTATTGGTTAAAAAAAAAATAATAAAAAATAAAAAATAAAAATTTGACGGTTTGCCAAATTTCAAAGGGTTAAGATCATCGGCTGCCCATACTGTTGTTAATGAATGGATGGTTCAGATCCAAGATTGGCCATTCCACAACAAACTAGAAAGCTTTGGGGACATTGTTACAATAAACGTGGGAATATTAGCATTCCCTTATTTTTTTAAAAATAAAAAAAATAAAAAATTCCATCCAGTTATGGCCATTGATAGGAAAGCTCCAGCTGTAGGATTAGTTTTATCTTTTACTATAGCCCGTGAAACCTGAGTGGTGGTCTTAATCGACGGTCAGATGAGTAAAAAAGACCATCCAAGTGTCCGAATGCCAGGGAAACTAAGATGGCAATTAATGTAGCAGGTGGTGGAAAAACGTTTGTATTTTTCAAACCCGTTTGGGGGCAAATGGACCATTAGGGTCTGTTTGGTTGGCAACATGTTTCCAGCTTAAAATCTGAATTCCTACAAAAGCCAAATCTAACTAGTGTGTTGGTGGTAAATTCCAACTAAATAGATTCCATTTAGAAACCTAAATTTGCTGGAACAGGAATTAGTGGAAACGGTGTGGGAGATCGTTTCTACGGAAGGAAAAAGAGGTGGAAGTGAGCGTCATTCAATATTAACGATAATAGCTTCAAGGTGGTGCCCACCTCGATGTATGCATTTTATATCCATGTGGTCCATCTGTTTTGAGAGCTCAATTAAGGGCATTAATTAGACAAAAAATGAGGTATATCTAAATCTCAAGTGGACCACACTATATCTAGGAAAACAGTGTTGGTTGAACATCCACTATTAAAAACTTCCTAGAGCCCACTATAATATTTATTTGCCATCCAACCCGGCCATCTGTCTTGCGGGACTTTATAGCCAGGGGTCAAGTTCTTAGGCGGATCAGCCCAAGTGGCCATGCCACAAGCAATGGTTGGATTACGCCATTTTCAACCAAAGAAAATCTAATCTAGATTACACAGTTTTCAACCATATAACAAGTTCCAGGTGCAATCTGAGTTTTCAATTTAGTTTATGCAATTTTGGATTCGAATATTGAAATTTGGATTTTCTCTAGAATATCAACCAAATAGGCCCTTAGTGTTGGGTGTGGGCGTAGGACTCGTTCATTTCTTTCCAATATTATATTATATGCCAAATGGATAATCAATTGTAGATTTATGATCGATGAAAGTTATAACATGCATTTAGATTATTTGTCCAATTAAAGTTATACCAGTCATTATGCTTTCATTGAGTTGTTCTTCATCTGTCCTATATCGGTGATGGAGCCATGTGGAACAGTGAGGTATCAGTTGTGACAGTAGGTGCTGACGTCTCCCAATGGGAGAGTTTCTTCCCTTTTTAACCTCTCATCAACTCCTTTTACCCCTCTTGTACTCCGTATGCATGCACGATGGGTGAAGCCTGTTTCTATATCTTAGGGATTGCTCTCTCCGAGGATGAGCGTGGTCATATAAGGGAAGCCATGTTGGGAAAAGCCGGCAGCAGAAGCGGAACACCGAACACGTGAAGCAATGCGAAATCAAACGAGTAACAAGATGTAATCAATCACACAAAAGCATTCACCACAAGAGACTCCGAATTTTACGTGGAAAAACCCCAACACGGGTAAAAAACCACGGCACAAATGATCCACTATGAATATCAGAGATCACAGAGATTGACAGCCTCTCCCCTCTTCCTAGTACGAATAGGAAACCTTGGACACCTTAGGATTCCATTCTCAGTCGGATTCAACACCTTAAATAGGAAGAAATCCAAAAATAGAAACACCTTGTGTAGTACTGCGGACTGCGCAAGGACTCCACGCGCACAGCTGACCGGTCGCACTTCACACATAACAGTCCAGGCAGATTTCACAACACAGACCCAACGCTGCCTCATAGCCGATCGGTCGTACGACCGATCGCAGCCCCTCCAGACCGGTCGGACGATCGGTCTAGGGCAACACACAGGAATGTCTTCTGTCTTCACGTGCACAGGGCAAGCTCCATCCTACCGGTCGCCCGACAGGTCTGAGCACCCTGTTCAGCACAAAGTTTGAAGACTCTCCAACAAAATCCACCGAGGCTTCAAAAGGTCGAATCAACACATCCTTACAACGTCATCTCATCTTCAATCATAGCTCCACCGCTTTTCGTGCCACCATCGACCCTAACATTGCAAATTAACGCCCTTTTCTGCTCTTCTCATGTGGCCCTTGGGCACTTGCCACATACAAGCAACCGTGGATCTCGCTGTCGTTTCTGCAGCTCCACCGTGAATTGTGCTCCCGATTAACATGTAAAGATGGCCACACTTCGTGCCTTCATACACACGAGTGCCCTTTCATCACTTCACAACAACGATCACGGCCGATAAACACGCATCCTTTCGCCTCGAGTGCACCAAGAGAAATCACATTCATCTTCATCTTGGGAACGTGCTTCACATCTTCAAGACTCGTTCGCTCCCATCGAACATCCTGATGCGCACAGTACCAATACCCACAATCTTATGAGCGACTCCATCGCCCACAAACACCGATTCTCCATCATACTCCCTGTATGTCGTGAATGAACTCCAATCAGTACAAACGTGACATGAAACCCCTGAATCAAGGATCCACTCACTACAGTGAGATCCCTTCCCAAAAACAGTAAGAACTTCATAAAGATCGCCACCGTCCTCTATAGTATTGGCTCCCTCTCCAGAAGAATTTCCATACTTCTCTTGCCTCAAGCTGGGATTCTGACAATCCCCTCTCATGTGGCCCTCCTGGCCACAATTTCAGCACTTCACCTTAGCCTTACCTTTGCCCTTGGCCGTGGATCTCGATTTTGAATATCCTCTATGCTCAGAACTTCTTCCCCTCATAACCAGCACCTCTGAGGAATAATGGAAAGCCACGTCACCGCTTTTCTTTCTCATCGCCTTCGACTGGAGGGCTGAGATAACGGTCTCGACGTTTATGGTTTCCCTCCCTGCACACACAGAGTCCCTGAACGACTCATATGAATCGGGAAGCGAATTCAACAAGATGCATGCTTGGTACTCATCCTTCATCGGTTCATCAATCTCCACCAACTTGCAAACCAGCCTATTGAACGTGCTCAGGTGGTCCTCCACCTCAGTTCCCTCAGCCATCCTCAAGGTGAACAACTGCATCAACACATACATGTGATTCTCTAGAGATTTCTTGGCATAAACCTTCTCTAGCTTCGCCATAGTTTCAGCCGCAGTCTTCTCCTTCATGACATGATAGAGAACATCATCCGTAAGGTTTAACATGATTGAGGTTCTTGCCTTCTTGTCGAGCCTCGTCCACTTATCGTCTTTCATAGCCTTGGGTCGCTTTCCAAGAGCTTCATCAAGCCCTTGCTGAACCAGGAAGGATTCAATCTTCACCTTCCATACCTCAAAGTTATTTTCCCCAGAGAACTTCTCTATCTCGAATCTTGCGCTCGATCCCATCTTCTCGTCTCAGATTCGAATCTACTCCACCCTAACTTTATCACTGATACCACTTGTTGGGAAAAGCCGGCAGCGGAAGCGGAACGCCGAACATGTGAAGCAATGCGAAATCAAACGAGTAACAAGATGCAATCAATCACACAAAAGCATTCACCACAAGAGACTCCGAATTTTACGTGGAAAAATCCCAAAACGGGTAAAAAACCACGGCACAAATGATCCACTATGAATATCAGAGATTACAGAGATTGACAGCCCACAAAGCAAGGAAACACAAAGAAAACCCCAAGTTTTTCTCTCACACACACCTCTCCCCTCTTCCTAGTACAAATAGGAAACCTTGGACACCTTAGGATTCCATTCTCAGTCGGATTACAACACCTTAAATAAGAAGAAATCCGAAAATAGAAACACCTTGCGCAGTCCGCAGACTGCGCAAGGACTCCGTGCGCACAGCCGACCTGTCGCACGACCGGTCGCACTTCACACATAACAGTCCAGGGAGATTTCACAACATAGACCCAGCGCTGCCTCATAGCCAATCGATCGTACGACCGGTCGCAGCCCCTCCAGACCGGTCGCCCGACCGGTCTGAGCACCCTGTTTAGCACAAATGTTTGAACACTCTCCAACATGCCACAAGTTGAGAGGCATTTTTTTAGTTTATCTTTTGAGATATTTTTGTTGGGAAAGCTGCCAGCGAAAGCGGAAGCTAAAATGCATGGAGTAATGCAAGATCTAACGAGTAAACAAGATGAAATCAATCACACATAAGCATTCACCACAAGAGAATCCGAATATAAGTGGAAAAACCCCTCAACGGGTAAAAAACCACTGCACAAGCGATCCACTATGAATAACAGAAGATTACAGAGATTGACAGCCCACAAGTAAGGAATAAACAGAGAAAACCTCAAGTTCTCTCTCACACAACTCTCTCCCCTCTTCCTAACACGATTAGGAAACCTTAGACACCTTAGGATTCCTTCTAAGTCCGGATAACAGCTCCTTAAATAAGCAAAACACCGAAATTAGAAACATCTTATGCAGTACTGCGAGCTGCGCAAGAAAGCCGCACTCACAACCGACCGGTCGGCCGACTGGTCGGCAAGTGCACAAACAGTCCAGAGGAAAACACGCCCGCCTCTGCCTCACTACCAACCGGTCACCCAGCCGGTCGGAGCCCCTTGCAGACCGGTCGGCTGACCGGTCTAGCCACACAGATTGTCCTTCTTTAGCCTCCACGTGCATCTGGGTTCCACAGCCAGACCGGTCGCTCGACCGGTTTGAGCACCCAATACATGCACAATTTGAAGGCTTCCCCAACAATCTTCACATAGGCTTTAAACGAGGAGTCAATACCATCCTTGCAACGCCATCTCTTTTTTAATCATAGCTCCACCGCTTCTCGTGCCACCATTGACCCTAACCTTGTAAATTCACGCCCTTTACTGCTCTTCTCATGTAGGCCTTGGGCACTTGCCACATACGAGTAACCGTGGATCTCGCTACCTTTCCTGCAGCTCCACCATGAATTATGTTCCTGATCAATATGTAAAGATAGCCACACATCCGTGCCTTCATACACACGAGTGCCCCTTACATCACTTCACAACAACGATCGCGGCCGATAAACACGCACCCTTTTGCCTCAAGTGCACCAAGAGAAATCACATTCATCTTCATCTTGGGAACGTGCTTCACATCTTCCAGGACTCGTTCAACCCCATCGAACATCCTGATGTGCACAGTACCAATACCCACCACCTTATAAGCGAATCCATCGCCCACAAACACCGATTCTCCACCATACTCCCTGTATGTCGTGAATGAATTTCGGTCAGGACATACGTGACATGAAGCCCCTGAATCTAGGATCCACCCACTGCAATGAGATCCCTTGCAAGATACAGTCAGAACTTCACACGGATCGCCACCATCCTCTACAGTATTGGCTCCCTCTCTAGAAGAATTTCCATACCTCTCTTGTTTTAACCTAAAATTCTGACAATCCCCTCTCATGTGGCCCTCCTGACCACAATTCCAACACTTCACCTTAACCTTTCCTTTGCCCTTGGCCTTAGATCCCGATTTCGAATATCCTCCATGCTCAGAACTTCTTCCCCTCATACCCAGTTGTTGGACCTCCAGTTTATACATTGCATAGCCCGTTACATCACATTATAGGCATGGTTTTCATGTTTAAAAGGCCCATTTAATGCATGTTTTGTGATTGTAGGGATGAGAGCGACTTCACCCAATTGGAAACCAAAAGGAGCACATTTAGGAGCTTTTGATGAAGGATGAAGGAAGACCAAAGAAAGAAGAAAGCAAGGAGGGAGAAAAGAGATGACAGAAAGGAAGAAAAATACAAAGGAAATAGGTCAAACCGGTCAAGACCGGTTGGCCACCTTGCTGGAAGACACTAGACTAAAGTCCAGACAAGTCCGACCGGTTAAGACCGGTCGGCCATCAGGACAACCCAGCCCCTGAACTGGCTGGACTCCCAAGCAGACAGGTTTGACCAGTCTAGACCGGTCGGCCATGTGAAAACAGCAACCTTTCTAATTCGGGACTTCGAATTCTTTTGTGCAGTGCGTATCCTTACGCAGTTTCTAGATGATTCTGACGCAACCGAGCTTCCCCACTATAAAAGGACACCCAGGGGCTCTTCCTAGGGCATCAGAGAAGCTAAGGGACGTCGTGGGAGAGGAACAGAGCCGTCGTGGAACGTCTGCAACCCTCCAAACTCCGATTTTTCTAGTTTTATGTTTTTTTATTTGAGTTCTAGTTGTAGTATGACAATGCTCGGCTAGAATATTTCAGCTAAGGTTGAGAGGTGAAGCTTGTAGCCAATTTCATGTTTGATTCAATTAATTTAAGTAATTATACTTCGAGTTTGGATTTTTGCCTATTCTAGTTCTTAAAAGTTGATAGTTTTAGATGTTTTATGAGAGTTCATGTGCTTCGGACATGGATTCCTTGCAATTCTCTGAGATTATCATGGTGTGCTTGTTTAGATTCAAATTATAGTAACCCTTGAGCAGGCCATAGTCCATAGGCATGGCTGTTACTCCGAAGGCTATGATTTTGAATTTTACATTGTTGAATGGGATTAGAACTTGGAAGTTCAACTTGAGTGGGATTGAATATGTTTAATGCTTTATTTTCCAACTAGATGAGAGATAGGACTTCAAATCTAGTTGCGTTTCTTGCTTGTATTGATTGGATTGACCTGGGATTGCTACAAGTGGATCCTTGAATGCCTTAGTACCTTAAATTACTGGTTTTCATTAAGTTACTGTTTTAGTATAATTATTCCAACTGAATCTCTTATCTATTGCAAACTGAGTTGTTGGAATAGTTTGGAACTTGTTCTCCAATTCCCTGTGGATCGACCTCGGTCTTACCGAGTT
The DNA here is from genome assembly GCA_003013855.2 of Liriodendron chinense. NCBI lineage: Eukaryota > Viridiplantae > Streptophyta > Magnoliopsida > Magnoliales > Magnoliaceae > Liriodendron > Liriodendron chinense. The sequence continues at coordinate 4,991,859 of ML058552.1, forward strand.
TTATTACTACATCGCAGTCTTACACTTGAGGCGAGCGAACACCAGTGCCTCTGAGGAATAACGGGAAGCCATGTCACCACTTTTCTTTCTCATTATCTTCAACTGGAGGGCTGAGATAACGGTCTCGACGTTTATGGTTTCCCTCCCTGGGCACACAGAGTCCCTGAACGACTCATATGAATCTGGAAGAGAATTCAACAGGATGCATGCTTGATATTCATCATTCATCGATTTATCAATCTCCACTAACTTGCAAACCAGCCTATTGAACGTGCTCAGGTGGTCCTCCACCTTAGTTCCCTCAGCCATTTTCAAGGTGAACAACTGCATCAACCCATACATGCGATTCTCTAAAGATTTCTTGGCATAAACCTTCTCTAGCTTCGTCATCGTTTCAGCCGCAGTCTTCTCCTTCATGACATGATAGAGAACATCATCCGTAAGGTTTAACAAGATTGAGGTTCTAGCCTTCTTGTCAAGCCTTGTCCACTCATAATCTTTCATAGCCTCGAGTCGCTTTCTAAGAGCTTTATCAAGCCCTTGCTAAACTAGGAAGGATTCAACTTTTACTTTCCACAGCTCAAAGTTATTTTCCGGAGAACTTCTCTACCTTGAACCTTGCACCCGATCCCATCTTCTCGTCTTAGATCTGAATTCTACTTAACTTTGATACCACTTGTTGGGAAAACCGACAGTGGAAGTGAAAGTCGAAATGCGTGGAGCAATGCGAGATCTAAGTAGTAAACAAGATGAAATCAATCACACACAAGCATTCACCACAAGAGAATCCGAATTTACGTGGAAAAACCCTTTAACGGGTAAAAAACTACGATACAAAGCGATCCACTATGAATAACAGAAGATTACAGAGATTAACAGCCAACAAGCAAGGAATAAACAGACAAAACCCCAAGTTCTCTCTCACACAACTCTCTCTCTCTTCCTAACATAATTAGGAAACCTTAGACACCGTAGGATTCCTTGTAAGTCCGGATTACAACTCCTTAAACAAGAAAAACACCGAAATTAGAAACATCTTATGCAGTACTGCGAGTTGCGCAAGAAAGTCAGCCGCACAGCCAACCGGTCGGCCAGCGCACAAATAGTCCAGAGGAAAACACGCCCGCCTCTACCTCACTGCCGACCTGTTAGAGCCCCTTGCAGACCGGTCGCCCGATTGGTCTAGGGCCACACAGATTGTCCTTCTTTAGCCTCCATGTACATCTGGGTTCCACAGCTAGATCGGTTGCCCGACCGATCTGAGCACCCAATATATACACAGTTTGAAGGCTACCCCAACAATTTCTTGGTGTGAGATTCCATGTACAAGTGGAAGAGAGGTAGACATTGTATTTTTGTTTCTTTTGTTTTTAGTAAAGAAAAAAGATCTATGTTGCCAACCTAGGAAGTAGGTATATTCTAGAATCAGGTAAATCCTTATGCCCTTTGTTTCTTGTATTGGTTTAGCTATTTTGGCTTTTGTTAAGCCATTTTCTTTTGTATTTCCACCTCAAGTGTGGGCATTTTTTTTTGCACATCATCAGTATGAATATAGATAATTGCAATGATCATGTTTCCTAACATTGTAGCATGGTGGGCTTAAAGATGGTAAAAGTAGGTCCCGTACTCTTTAGACTATGTTCACCTTATAGCTTGCAAACTGAAGGAACAACTTAATCTGAGCATGCATGTTCCTCATATACCATGGGAGATAAATGTGCACCAGAAGCAAAGGCATTTTTTTAAATAGTCATAACAAATGCGCTTCATCCATCAAACCCCAGCTCAACTCCTGCAAATTTCCACCATCTCCACGGTTAATGTCAAGTGGACCCATATGCCGGCCATCGGTTAGATGATTAGAGGAGGTGCAGCACCATCTCATGGACTGCAGCTTGGCACACACTGGACTTGCTGTCAAGCCCAACTTGATTTTATCCAAGAGGTGTGCTCATATGATACTGGTACTAAAATGTGTGCTCCATTTTCAATTGTGCACCATATTCACCCATCCATCAGATGCGGCCTTGGATGTTAGGTCATGTCCCCAAAATTCAGTCCTAATCTCACGGAGGGTACCATACTGCCAAGAACAATTGGTAGGGGATGGCCAAATAATAAAACCTTTTCGATCCCTTCATTTGTGGGACCCAGTCTAGTCAGGTGACATGGGATGTGGCCCACTAGGATGAAGAAACACACCAAAAGTCAGGTCATTACAAAAGCCAATTAGGATGCACCACATGAATTTAGAGGTCTTAATCATGATTTTGCATGGTTCCTGTATTGTGGCTCACTAAAGTTTTACATCAGCATAATTTTTTGTTTCGACATTGAGCGGCTTCAGTGGATCCATGACTGTGGGGCCTACTGTGATGTATGTGCCTTAATCTATATTGTCCATTGACTTTGGCAGGTCAGTTTAGGGATCCAAAAAATGAAGCAAGTCCAAATCTCAAGTCGACCACACCACAAGAAATAGTGGGGATTGGCCATTAAAAACTTCTTGTGGGCTAGGAAAGTTTCGGAATAAGCTGATATTTGTATGGTCCCTTCATTTAGGTGTTTGTGACCTTATAATCAAGAGGTTGGATGGAAAATAAGCATTCCAGTGGCCCCTAAGGAATTTTTAATGGTGGGTATTCAATCCACACTGTTTCCTGTGGTGTGGTTCGCCTAAGATTTAGATCTGCTTTATTTTTGGGTTTATGCCCTTAAATAAGCTGTCAAAACGGATGGACAGAGTGGATGTAAGGCACATACATCACAGTGGGGCCCACATTCAGGGATCCACTGAAAGCCTGTTCTAGGTGGAGAACGTGACAGACATCGGATGTGCCCCACCGCCTGCCACCAGAAGTTTTGGTGGTACTGGTACCATATGAACTCATCTGGCCGTGTTAGGTTCCAGTTGGGCTTTAGGTTGGATTCTGATAACCCTATTTTAAGATTAGGTTAAGCTTAGGTTGAATCAAAGCCTAACTGGAAGACGCGTATACCCAACTTTGACCCCACTCAACCCAACAAGAAACTTTTGGGTTAGTCAATGGTTGGAAGTTTCGAGTAGATTCTGTGCCCCATGCATTTTGAACACGTGGCATATATCAAATTAGCTGTGAATAGACCATTGTCCTAAGAATCACAATGTTTGGAGGAATCTAGTCTGTTAATTGGTGGCATATTGAAGGACCATTTAAGTAGATTCTCACTCTGTGTGGTGGAAAGGAAAAAAAAAACATAAAAATAAGAATAAAAACACCTCTCAAGGGACCTTTTGCTTTTGTATGAGTCACTGAGGGAAACCAAATCAAACGGCTAGAGTCTTAACATGCTAGCAAATTTCATTTAGTTAACGTTTAATCAACTCCATGCCAATACCTTCCACACTTGTGGTAGATAGCTTGGAGAGAGAAAAATGACCGTTTATATGATGGCATACTGGGATCTGACTTGAGCGAGGCCAAATAAGTTAATCCAGACCGTTTATATGATGGGATCCCACATAGATACGCGGCCACCCATAGAAGCCTGTAACCTCGTGGGCTGCTGAATTCTCTGCGGTACCGTCTAATTTGTGGACCCATGTTAGAAAGGATTAAAACAGTCAAAGCAATTAAGATTTTGGAAAATCACAATCCATTGAAGACCCATCAAATCAATACGAGTTGGATCCCAGATCGATGGGCCTCACTAGTCCAAATACCAGGATCGAGGATCAGAAATAATTCAACGACGAGTATGAACGCACGAACGCGTAGGGCCTTGAAAAGGTCTCACGGAGTCGTTGACTGGACCAAACAAATGACACCAAGGAAATCGGAAGGAAGAGAGAGAAAAAAAAGAGTTTTTCACATGTAACTCTTTCTTTCTTTTGTTATATACTTAAATACCCTCTCTTTTTTAATATTGTCAAATAACTCCTCTCGTTTTTCACAGAGTCACAAAACTCCGCATAACTTCCATCATAGTTGTCTACTAGAAAGGCTATTAATAATTAAATTTAACCTTTAGCCACTTGAAATAAGTTGTGTACCCTTTTTTTTGTTAGTCATGCAGCCAACCCACCCTGTTAACTGCACAACGTATACTCACACGACCACACAATGAACCCACCCACCTGTGGGGTTAGTGTCTCCTTAGCATTTCGAACCTAAAACCTGTTGTTGAAATGCCTAGGCATCTTCCAGTTTCGCTAGCGGATGGGACACATGATTTGTGTGTACCCTTGATTTTGTAGAGAGTTGCATTTTGAGCAGGATACACATCGGTTGGTTATGTGGGCTCCAACATGGCCACATGATCTACACCATCAAATGGTGGACTAGTTATAGCATTTGATCTAAACCTCTAAATGGTCGAACCAAACTGTCAAATATCATGTATAGCTTTTTAAAATTTGTAGAGCAATTAAATAAAAATTCGTCTCACTTTTATAAGGTTAAATATGAAAGCAATTATTTTGTAGTCCATAGTCAATTTAAGGTTTAAGGATCTAATTTTACAATCAACTATAATAGAAGGTAAGGATAAGGCGTTTTATGACCACATATGAGGGAAGGGGTTATTTGGTAATGCTAAAAAGGAAAGGGTTATTTGATATATCAAGAAAAGGGAGGGGGGATCATGTCAAAACTAAAAAACGGAAAGAAAAAAATAAAAATAAAAGATAAGGAAAGAGAGAGGAAAGTAGAAGAGAATGAAAGAGCTCTATCTATAAATACCTTCTTCCTTCTCTCTTCTCTTCCAAGGCGAGATAAACCACCTCCCTCAATCAAAGGTACGGAGGAGAGTGAGAGATAGAGAGATGGGAAAATACGTCGAGTTGTTGGACGTAGGGCTGAGGATGGTTGCCCGTTTCCACTCTCACTGTCCACAGACGGCTCGGATGTATTACAAGCCACCCTCCACTCACGGCAACGGTCACGATAACGGCAGCAAGGTTCCACCCACGGATCATCCACGGGATAACACCAGCAAAGATATTGGTGTTGATGCATCACACGCTTTTGTTTATTCGCTCGTGTGAGGGAGTCATTCTTTTGAGGATGGACGCTGTGGATTTTGCAACGTCTGATCCTTTTTTACTTCTTTTGATTTTTTGTCATCTCTTGAATTTAAGAGAACGAGAGGACTCTTTGATTCTTTTTGGAAATTCTGTTTTAATTTTTATTTCCTTATTTGGTTAGTGAAATGATCAGTGCTTTCATAGTATTATAAGCGTAGTATTATAAGCTACGGTGCTCCTTCTTGCATTGGGATACTTGGATGATTCAATCAATCGATCCAGACCATCCATTAGGTCCGGATATATTTCATGGACTGCTTGGAAAAAAATCACACCAATTAAATGATCTTAAACTATCTATGAGTTGTTCTTTTAAGTCATGGATTGAATGGCTATAATTTTCTAATAAAAGTGAATATTTGGAGCCTAAGCAACTCCCTTAAGCTTGTAATGTACTCCTGTCATGATGAATCATTGGTCTGAACCGTCCATTCATTCTATTAGGGGTCGATGATGGTGCAAAAATTACAGGGATCAGATGATCTCAACGACCCCATCAATGGTATAAAATGGATAGCCGAAATTAAGGTGAGAAACAAAACACGTACTACGAACTCCAAAGAACACGTGCTGATCAGGAAAAAAAAGAAGAGCTGTTATAACAAAACATGTACATTTTGAAGGGTTGGAATCATGGCAACGCGCCGCCCGGAGTGTTGTTAATGAATGGACGGTTCGGCTCAAAGATTGGCCATGACAAAGGAAAATTGAAAGGTTTGGGGACATTTTTACCTAGGGTAGCATTCCATATTTTTTTATCAAAAGAAAAAGAAGGAAAAAAAAAAAAAAAACATTTCCTATCAACTTTGGCCATTGATAGGATAGCTCCTAATAGTAGGATTGGTTTAATATTTTACTGTAGCCATTAATCCCATGTGCTGGTCCTAATCGGCCGGCCGATGAGTCAACTGGACCATTAAAGGTGTCCCATTAGTGCAAGGGCAACTAACATTGCAATTAACATAGCCGGTGCATGGATAAGGAAAACATGCCACATTCTCTTCTAAAAAAACTTCACAAGGAGAGCAATCTCTAAAAACAAAATAAAATTAATATTAATTAAGATAAAAGTATTGTTTACAAAGTATTGTTTACAACGCTTCGAATGGGTTTATATAAGTAAAAGGAACCCAAAGCCCTGATTTGACACAAAGTATGATACTTTTTCAAAATGTATAAAATAATAAAAATTAGAGCCGCAAACAAACCAAGCCAGCTCAAAGCCCGGCTCAGATTGGTTTGAAAATAAATCGGCTTGGATTGGCTTGAATAGAAGTTCAAACCAAACCAAGCCTTGGAGGCAAGCTCGTTTGAAAGAAAAAAAAAAAAAAACTCAAACCAGGGTAGTATTGGCTCGGCTCAGCTTGATTCAACTCAGCTTAAGTCAGCTTGATCCGGCTCGTAGGTTGTATGGCCACTGCTTCCTATAGGGTGATCCACTTGAGCTTTGGATAATGATTCAATTTTGGGATGGTCCTAAAATGATTTGTGAAAACAGATGTACAATGTGGATAGTACATATACATGACAACATGGATAATACATAATACATATACATGAATGAACATTGTTTCCTGTGGTTTGGTCCAGTTGAGCTTTGTATGTGCTTCAATTTTGGATCATGTCCTAAAATGATATGTAAAAGGGATGGAGAGCGTGGATAATACATATATATGACGGTGGGCTTACAAAGTTTACTTAGTGTGCAACTAAGCGGGATTCAAATTGGCCTGGTGACATCAACACCCAACAAAAAAGGAGCCACCACTTGTTCGAACTCGGACCGGCTCGGTTCGAAATTTTCTACCAAACTATTCCCGACCCAACCAATTTTTTCTGGAGCAAACCAAACTTGGGCCACATGGGTTGACCTAAAACACAAATCGGGCTGATCCAGAAACTGGGGTGGTACAAAAACAAACCAAAACCAAATTAGGGCTCACTCGGCCCGGCCTAGATCGTTGCCCACCTCTAGTAAAAATAGTAAAATGCCTATTCCTATTAAAACTTGTATGCAACTGTTACATGACTAAAACAAAAACCCAAGGCTAGAACCAAACTCTTAAAACCTTAATAATAGCAAAAATGGCACAAGAGTTTTAACTTCTTCTTCTTCTTCTTCTTGTTTTTTTTGTTAGTTTAGTCAAACCCCTAGGCTAGAACTAGACTCTTAAAACCTTAATAATAGCAAAAATGGCACTAGAGTTTTAACTTCTTTGTTTTGTTAGTTTAGTCAAACGGCAATGTTCGCCACCCCCATTGGGATTCGATACCAAGATCTCGAGTGTTGAAATGAGGTTGTCTTCACTATCCAATCTCCCACTCGAGCTATGGATTTGGGTGTTGAACTAAAGTTTTAACTTAAAACTTAATTTAACTTCCAAAACGATTATATTTTGCAAAGCTATTTCAAGGCCAAGGAACCGTAGGTCATTGGCCAAGCTATAGGACTCATCAATAGCTTTTTAGTGGTACATTATACTATGAAACAGATAATCAAGCATAAGGTTATGATTATTTGAAGTTATAGCATGCATTTTGAATGTTTTGCCCAATTGGGGCCCCTCCCAGCTGAATTGGTGCTATGCTGCCCCCACTGAGTTGTCCTTTGTATTGGGATAAGTCTTCAAACTGTGCACGAATTGGGTGATCCGACCGGCCAGACGGTGTGACCTAAATGCATGTGAAGAGCCACCCCCCCCGGACAGTTTCCTGTGCCCAGACTGGTCAGCCTACCGGTTATCAGTGGGCTTCGATCGGTCGGCTGTGAAGCAGAGACGATGTTAAATCTCCCTGGACTGTTTGTGCATTGGCCGACCAGTTGGCTATGTGCGCGGATTTCTTGCGTAGTCCGCAGTACTGCGCAAGGTGTTTCTATTTTTGGATTTTTTCTTATTTAAGGAGTTGTAATTCGACCTAGATTGGTATCCTAAGGTGTCCAAGGTTTAATATTCGTACTAAGAAGAGGGGAGAGAGTTGAGAGAGAGAGAGAGAGAGAGAGAGAGAGAGAGAGAGAGAGAGATTGGGTTTTCTTTGTTTTTCTTACTTGTGGGCTGTCATCTTTGTAATCTTCTGTTTAAATTCATAGTGGATCATTTTGTGCCATAGTTTTTTTACCCATTGAGGGGTTTCTCCACGTAAAATTCGGAGTCTCTTGTGGTGAATGCTTGTGTGTGATTGATTACATCTTGTTTACTTGTTTGATTTCGCATTGTTTCACTCGTTCAGCATTCCGCTTCCGCTGCCGGCTTTCCTAACAAGTGGTATCGGAGCCAAAGTTGGGGTGGAGTAGATTCGAATCTGATACGAGAAGATGGGATCGAGCGCAATGTTTGATTTAGAAAAGTTCTCCGGGAAAAATAACTTTGAGCTATGGAAGGTGAAGATTGAATCCTTCCTGGTTCAGCAAGGGCTTGATGGAGCTCTTGGAAAGTGACCCGAGGCTATGAAAGACGATGAGTGGACGAGGCTCGACAAGAAGGTAAGAACCTCAATCCTATTAAACCTTACGGATGATGTTCTCTATCATGTCAGGAGAAGACTGCGGCTGAAACGATGGCGAAGCTAGAGAAGGTTTATGCCAAGAAATCTCTAGAGAATCACATGTACGTGTTGATGCAGTTGTTCACCTTGAGAATGGTTGAGGGAACTGAGGTGGAGGACCACCTGAGTACGTTCAATAGGCTGGTTTGCAAGTTGGTAGAGATCGATGAACCGATGGAGGATGAGTATCAAGCATGCATCCTATTGAATTCTCTTCCAGATTCATATGAGTCGTTCAGGGACTCTGTGTGTGCAGGGAGGAAAACCATAAGTGTCGAGACCGTTATCTCAGCCCTCCAGTCGAAGGTGATGAGAAAGAAAAGCAGTGACGTGGCTTCCCTTTATTCCTTAGAGGCACTGGTTATGAGGGGAAGAAATTCTGAGCATGGAGGATATTCGAAATAGGGATCTAGGGCCAAGGGAAAAGGTAAAAGTAATGTGAAGTGCTGGAATTGTGGCCAGGAGGATCACATGAAAGGGGATTGTCAGAATCCCAAGTTGAGGCAAGAGAAGTATGGAAATTCTTCTGGAGATGGAGCTAATACCGTAGAGGACGGTGGCGATTTTTGTGAAGTTCTGACTGTATCTGGAAAGGGATCTCACGGTAGTGAGTGAATCCTTGATTCAGGGGCTTCATGTCATGTTTGTCTTGATCGGAGTTCATTCACGACATATAGGGAGTATGATGGAGAATCGGTATTTGTGGGCGATGGAGTCGCTCATAAGGTTGTGGGTATTAGTACCGTGCGCATCAGGATGTTCGATGAGGTCGAACGAGTCTTGGAAGATGTGAAGCACGTTTCAAGATGAAAATGAATGTGATTTCTCTTGGTGCACTTGAGGCGAAATGGTGCTTGTTTATCGGCCGCGATCATTATTGTGAAGTGATGTAGGGGGCACTCGTGTGTATGAAGGCACGGAGGTGTGGTCATCTTTACATATTGATCGGGAGTACAATTCACGGTGGAGTTGTGGGAAAGGCAGCGAGATCCATAGTTGCTCATATGTGGCAAGTGCCCAAGGGCCATATGAGAAGAGCGGAAAAAGGGCGTGAATTTACAAGGATAGGGTCAATGGTGGCACGAGAAGCGGTGGAGCTATGATTGAAGATAAGATGGCGTTGCAAGAATGGTGTTGATTCGTCGTTTGAAACCTCGGTGGAGATTGTTGGGATAAGTCTTCAAACTGTGCACGAATTAGGTGGTCAGACCGACCGGCCGGACGGTGTGACCCAGATGCATGTGAAGAGCCCCCCCATTGACAGTTTCCTGTGCCCAGACCGGTTGGCCGACCGGTCATCAGTGGGCTCCGATCAGTCGGGCGACCGGTCGGTTGTGAGGCAGAGACGGTGTTAAATCTCCCTGGACTGTTTGTGTATTGGCCGACTGGTCGGCTGTGTGCGCGGATTTCTTGCGCAGTCCGCATGCAGTACTGCACAAGGTGTTTCTATTTTCAAATTTTTTCTTATTTAAGTAGTTGTAATCCGACCTAGATTGATATCCTAAGGTGTCCAAGGTTTCCTATTCATACTAGGAAGAGGGGAGAGAGTTGTGTGTGTGTGTGTGTGTGTGTGTGTGTGTGTGTGTGAGAGAGAGAGAGAGAGAGAGAGAGAGCTTGGGTTTTTTTTGTTTTTCTTGCTTGTGGGCTGTCATCTTTGTAATCTTCTGTTTAAATTCATAGTGGATCATTTTGTGCCGTGGTTTTTTACCCGTTGAGGGATTTTTCCACGTAAAACTCGGAGTCTCTTGTGGTGAATGCTTGTGTGTGATTGATTACATCTTGTTTACTTGTTTGATTTCGCATTGCTTCATGCGTTCGGCGTTCCGCTTTCGCTGCCGGCTTTTCCAACACTTAGTCCATCTGATATTAGCAATAGAGCCTCCTTTGACAGTGAGGAATTAATGTTATGAACATGGGTAATTGCAATGATCATCTTTTCTAACAATATAGTATGTGGATTTAAAAAAATAAAATAAGAGAAAGGTTATTGTTTTAACAGTAAGAGAAAGTCCCATAATCCCTAGACGGTCACCTTATATCCTGCATTAGATATCTAGGGTGTAATATTTTCTTTGGAGAATCTTTCTTCTCTGTAATTTAAACAATAAAAAATGTCAAATGAAAAAAATATATTGCTTGCTTGGACTCCTTTTATCCAAATATGCCAAGAGTGCTCTTGGATCATTTCTCAATTTATTTTTGTATTTTGTTCTTCCTTTATTTATTTATTATTATTATTTTTTATGTTGGGAGTAAACATACATGGGAAAGCTTGATCATGAGTTCTAGGGGGTGTTGGATTACTGAAACTAAAAGAATGTGTGGCAATCTATGGTAAATGAGTAATGATTATCATTACCATAATAGTTAGAGGCAAACCATGATGGCGGTGGTACGCAATACTCCTACAGCGACCCTTTCCATCCATATATATAGTATTTTTGGTGGTTAGATACATGTGAATGTACTTTTGTTAATACTATTTATAGCCATACTGTCCTTCCATTTTGCAATATCATTTTAAGGTATGTCCTAAAAAAGAGGAAGATCCAACACTTTTGTGGGCCGATGAATTTTGCAATGGCAAGCATTCATTTTTTATTTGGATCCGTCTCATTTTTTATCTCATTCCATAAAATGATTATCCAAGAAGGATGGATAGTATGGATATAACAAATACATTATGGTAGGGCCACGAAAATATGCCAAACGAACGCGCCTTTGCCCATCCGTTTCTTTGTGATTCTGCAGGATTACCACCATTTGACAATAAGCAGTATCTAATCAAAGACAAGATGCAATGATGCCAAGTTTTACGCCCCATTATTGCATTAGTCCATTGTCCAAACAGGCCTAGCGCATGTGGAAGCATGCCCATCCACATGTAAGGATATTTGTCATCATGACAAACCTGCGCTATGAACTTCTGTTGGGTAGGCCAAACCGCCTTATATATGGAAGCGGATTGGCTGGTGTACTGCACACCAGTGACCTCGCCAATGTGTTGACATCACCAATTTCTGTGGGGCTCACCACGAGGTACATGTTATATCCAAACCGTCAGTCCATTTAGCGAGATTGTTGGTAAGAGTTGAGCCAAAAAATAAGAAAGGTCCAAAGATCAAGTAAACCACACTGCAGAAAGTAATGGGAGACTGAAGTCTTGGAACAATCTATTATTTGTTTTTTCTCTTCATCCAGGTTTGTGTGACCTTATGAATAAATTGGATGGAGAAAAAATATTATAGTGGGCCCTATGAATGTCTTAATGGTGGAAATCATTGTCTGTGTTGCTATTTGTGATGCGGTCCACTTGAGCGTTGGATATGACTCATTTTTGGGCGCATGCCCTAAAATGATCTCACCAAATGGATAGACGGGGTAGATATAATGAATACATCATAGTGTGTCCCACAGAAATTTGATCTTCTTTCTATCTTTCGGGTTGTCACGAGGCTTGAGGATTGAGGATTGTCGGGCTCTTCTCCATGCACCACGCACAACATGGCTGGCGGGATGCGGCTTTCTAACGAAAGCCTTTCACAAGAAGTTACTCCGCTGGGATGCTAGGTGGGGCCACTAATGTTTGTGAGAAAACCATCCCGTCCATCCGTTTTGTGAGATCATTTTAGGACATGATACCAAAAATGAGGTAGATCCAAAAATCAAGTGGGCCATACGAGAGGGAAAAGTGTGGATTCGGTGACCACCGTTGAAACATTCATGTGGCCACAAAAGTTTCACATCAGTCTATGTTTTTTCTTTTTTGTAATTTCACTTCATCCTAGTGGGAATGACCTTATAAACGATTTGGATGGCATATAAACATCAATGTGGAGCCTAGGAAGGTTTCAATGGTACGAAATTCTTTCCCTAGTTTGCCCTCTCACATGGTCCAGTTAAGTTTTGGATATGCCTCGTTTTTTGCACCAAGTCCTAAAATGATCTCGCAAAACGGATGGATGGGGTGGATTTCCCACAAACATCATGGTGGGACCCACGTAGCATCCCAGCACATGAACTTCCTGAGGTTTCGCAGGAAACCTGTGTCCTCGATGGTGTGCAGTACACCAGCTAATCCACTTAAAAAGACTAGGTCATTGCACTCATTAGATGGGCATCCGTCAAATCAATAGATAAAAATCTAGGGGTGTGCACGATTCGATCGGTTCGATTTTAAGGGGCGATATCCAATCGAATTGACTAAGTCGGTTTTTAATATTTAACAACCGAACCGAACCGATGAAGCTTCGCTAACCGAACCGAACCGGATAAATTTTGGTTAGTTCGGTTTTGTCAGTTTTGTCGATTTCATGACAACGTTCAAAAAATTAAGAAGATCCAAATCTCTGGTGGACCACACCAATGTGAAAACAGGTGAATGACCATTAAAACTTTTGTAACTATAGGCTACAAAAGTTTTGATTCAAGATGACAGTGAAATTTGACTTTTCCCTTCATCCAGATCTGTTTAACTTTATCAACGCGTTGGATGGCAAATACACATTGCAGATCTTCTTCAAGTGGGCCCTAGGACATTTTTAATGGCAAACGCTTAATCAACATTGTTTCCTGTGGTATGATCCACCCAAGATTTGGATTTGATTAATTTTTTGGAACACATCCTAAAATGGATTGAGAAAAAGAATGGACGACATGGATATCTAAGATATTATTAATAAGGTGTGCCATAAGGTAGAGGTAACATATACATAATAAATATAATTCAAATATATATATATATATAATTGGTTCGGTTCGGTTGAAAACGGTTTATAATTTTCACAAACCGACAACCGAACTGACATTCTCGGTTTTTAATATAAAAAAACCGAACCGACCTGAAATAGAATGGAAAACCGACCGAAATTGATAGGTTCGGTCCGGTCCAGTCGGTTTTTTTCGGTTTGATCGGTTTTTTTAACTCCCCTAAGATAAAACAATTGCCTAAGGCCATGCAATTTTCTTTCTCTACCTGTTGTCTGTGCGAGTCAGGAAGATTGAAATAGTGTTGCACGCCTAATGGAAAAGTTAAATCATTTTACACGTGTGCTTGTGTGGATGAGCTGGCTTTGCATGTGTGGGGATTTTGCAAACAAGCTATACCTTGGGCCTTAAATCAGGTCCATTTGGAGGGACAAAGTTTGAAAATGGTCCAAGTTTCGGTTGATGCCCAGCAGACACTCTAAATAAAACATGGGTCAGCCCTGGGACTGAATTCCAAGTCCCAAGTCCCGCTAGTAAATAGGCTGGCCCTAGATCTGACTTTCAAGTTTGATTGCATGCAGAACTGACAAATCAGGCCCAGCCCATGCTGAACCAGGCCAGGTCCACTCTAACTCTAATAAAAACTCAATAGACGTGGTCAAAAGACTCAAAAACAATTAACAACAATCCAAAAATCTCACATTGATGTGGGTCTCATCAAATAGTTAGATCGGCCTGATTTTTCGGACATCCCATTTTCATTGTAATGGTACCATGTTGGGAGGGTCGCTGACATACAAACGCACAATTCAGCCCCACACACGAACTACCTTGGACATTGAAGTAGTTGGGTGTGATCATTTCCCTGTATGAGAAATGTTTAAAGACAAATTGTGGCATCCAAATAGTTGTGTGTGAAGCCCACCAGGGTGTTTGCATAACATCAACCCATCTAGTAAAGTAGTCTCACCATGAAAATGAAATGCCCCAAAAATCAGATACAACCATGGTGGGCACTCATAGAAAACAATGAACCACCACCTAAAAACCTTCTGTTCATATGGGTTCCATCTAATGGTTGGATCAACCTGGCCATTGGGGCATCTCAATTTCAATGCAGGCATACCATGGTAAAGGGTGGGAGGCATACAATGGTAAAGGGTGGGAGGCGTACAAACACTATGGTTGAGTCCCGCATACGAACAAGTTGGGCCTAGAACTAGTTAGTTGTGTGTCAGCATTTTCTTTGTACTATAAACAAATGCTGGCCATGCATGGTCACTTATACGCTTGACTAGTTGTGTCAGCAGACACCATAGCTAGTGAAGTAGTCCCACCATAAAAATGGGATGCCCCAAAAATTAGGTCAATTCAACAATCGAGCAGGACACACCATAGAAAACAATTAACAACCACCCAAAAGCTCAACATTCGTATGAATCCCATCTAATAGTTGGATCAACCTGATTTTTTTAGAGATCTCATTTTCATTGTCAAGGTACCATGGTGAAAGGTTGGGCTGGCATACAAACATGACGATTAGGTACCATGCACACACCAATGAGTTGGACATACAACTATTGGGCAAGCTTTTTTTTTTTTTTTTTTATATAGGACAAGAAATGCTACTTATTCAACCTAACTAGTTGTGTGTGGGCCCCACAATGGTGTTCGTATAACATTTCAATCCATCTAGCAAGGTAGCTAGTACCACAAAAAATAGGTCGCTCCAACTATAAGGTGGACCATACTATAGAAAATAATGACCAACCACCCAAAAGCATCCACATTCATATGGGTCCAATCTAATGGTTAAAATGGCCTGATAGGGCATCCCATTTTTCTTGTGAGGATACCATGGTGAAAGTTTGGGATGGCATATAAACACAAAGTTGGATTCTCACACACCTAAGGGCGGAGCCAGGATTTTCTTCCGAGGGAGGTGAGGTTCAAGCATGAAGCAACGGTCCACAAAACAGAAAAAAGGACCGTTTCTTTCCATAGCTTGGTCAAAGAAGAAAAAAAAAAAAAGCAAAGAGAGAGAGAGAAAGGAATCAATACGAAATAAAACTCACTTGATTAAAGAAATATTTTTTGAGATCTTTTGAAAATCAAGATAAAATGAAAATATCTTTTTCTCCTTCATTTCTTAGCAGAAAAAGAAAATCCTAGGGTTTGGCCTTCTTAGAAAACCCTCTCTCGGGCGGTAAAAGAGGGAAGCAGATTAGTTATTACTCGGTAAAAGCTCAATGGGTGTTACCCTAACCGTGTGGGACCTATCTTGATGTATTTTTTTGTATATCCACACCGTACATCTATTTTTTCATATTATTTTAGGACCCGATCCTTAACCTTAAGAAGATCCAAATCTCAAGTGGACCATACCACTAGAAACAATGATGAATGACCATTAAAAACTTTTGTGGGCCACAAAAGTTTTGGATCAAGATGATCTTTGTATTCTCCATTCATCCATATCTTCTTGACATTATCAGCATGTTGGATTGTAAATAAACATTATGAAAACCTTAGGAAAGGCTCTTTGGAATTTTTAATGGTGAGGCACTCAATCACTACTTTTTCCTGTGCTATGGTGCACCTGATATTTGGATCTGCATAAGTTTTGGTACCCCATCCTAAAATGGGCTGTAGAAACGGATGGGCGGTGTGGATACATAATACATACATCAAGGTGGGCCCTATGGTAACATCATGCTAAGGGACACACCATCTTGGGTGAGGCCGGGGTCTCTCCTTATTCGCTCTCGTCAAGGGATTTTTACTGCAATAGCCCCCTAGTGTGGCTATTTTTACTAAGAGTCCAATTTCTTGTGAGGCTCATCCTTTTTTGCCTTTTCACGAGAATTTAGAAAATTTTGGGTCTAAAATGTCCTTCTTGCCCTCTGCACCCGCCATCTTGCGTACGTCCACGAGGAGGCAAAAGCCCTCTTGGGTGGTTCAAAGGGCCTCCACTCGTGGCCCCACCATGATATATATGTTACATCCACGCTATCCATCCATTTTGCCACATCATTTAAGTCCATGATCCCAACTTTGAGACATATCCAGCTTGCAGGTGGTCCACACCATGTGGAATAGTTGGGACAGTGACGTACATTGCTGAAACCTTGCTAGGCCCCACTATGATGTACATGTCTTGTCCACCATCTATCCAAATTCCCTATCCTATTGAGGCATGAGTCCCAAGTTGGGGCCACTATTCCCACTGATTTTTATGGTTGGACAACAAATAAACATCATGGTGAGCCATAGAAAAGTTTCAATGGTGGACGCCACTATTCCCATTGTTTTCTATGGTGTGCTGGGATCTGGGTCTGGTCCAAAATGGGGCCCAAGGCCTAGAATGATTTGGCAAAAAGGATGAATGACATAGATTAAATACATACATCATAGTGGACAATCCGGCAACCTTCCTCTATACTTTCCTTTTTTTTTTTTCTCGATTTCTTTTTGTTTTCTTTTTCATACAAGTGGGGTCATGTGTGGACGATCCACTCACTCCATTCATCAAGTTGACCAACCTATGGTGGGCCCAATAGTCCTATTTTGGACAGGTTTCCTACCATACAAACATCACTGTGGGCCTTGAAATTTTCAACAGTGGGAATGGTTTCCTTTGGTATGGTACACTTGAGATATGGATCTTCTTCATTTTCTGACCCCTAGCCTAAACTAAGCTGGAGAAACAGATGGATGGCATGGATTGAACACAAACATCATGGTGGATCTGCCATGCTGGATCTATCTCATTTTTGGACTCATGTCCAACATGAACTAGCAAAACAGATGGGTGGTTTGGATATACTACACAAATCTAAGTGGAGCAGACCCAAAGCTCATGTGGGCCTCTGATCAATTCATAAAAGTGGAGATTCAATGCTTACCATTGAAAACTTCTAAGGGCCCACCGTGATTTTGATTTGCCACCAAATCTGTTGATAGGGTCCACAGAGATGGACGTGTGTGGAGCCCACACATGAGGCAGATGCAAAGCTCAAGTGGGCCCCACCTCAAAAAACAATGGTGATTGAATGTCTAATGTTGAAAACTCTTTGGAGCCCATTAAAATGTTTACTTGCTCTCCAACCTGTTTATAAGGTAACAAAGACCTGGATGGAGGGAAAACACAAATATAAGCTTGATTCGAAACTCCTTGGGGCCCATCGGGTGGGCCACGCTGTCCTCACAGTGTGCCCATCATGCAGTGGGGCCCACTGTATTGTGAGTTTACTCCTGAACACTATGGATTCCCCATGAGCTATTAGGATTCCCCTGAGCACTTAGGATTCCCCTTAAGCATAGTGAGTTCCTCTGAGCACTGTGGGGTTCCACTTAAACATTGTGGATTCCCCTTGAGCACTATGGATTCCCCTTGGGCATTGTGGGTTCCCCCTGAGCACTGTGGATTCCTCTTGAGCACTGTAGATTCCCCCTGAGCATGTGGATTCCCCCTGAGCACTGTGGATTCCTCCTGAGCATTGTGGTTCCCCTGAGCACTATGGATTCCTCCTTAGCACTGTGCATCCCTCCTAAGCATTGTGGATTCCTCTTGAGCACCGTGGATTCCCCTTGAGCATTGTGGATTCCTCCTTAACATTGTGGTTCCCCTGAGCACTGTGGATTCCTCCTAAGCATTGTGGTTCCCCTGAGCACTGTGGATTCCTCCTAAGCATTGTGGTTCCCCTGAGCACTATGGATTCCTCCTGAGCACTGTGCATTCCCCCTGAGCACTGTGTCCCTCTAGATTCCCCCTGAGCACTATGACATCCACTGTTTAAACATTCCTAGGGCCCACCATGATGTTTATTTGAGATCTAACCTGTTTATAAGTTAAAACGAACATGTAATATCAACTTGATCGAAAACTTCTGTGGCCTAAAGAGTTTTTTAATGGTAGGCGTTGAATCTCCACTATTTTTTATCGTGCGGTCCACTTGAGCTTCGTATCTGCCTCATTTTTTTAGATCATGGTCTAAAATGATCTCTCCAAATGAATGGACGGTTTGGATACAACACTGTTAAAACTAAATTTCGACCAAGGCTTGTGAAATTCACTTTTCGTGTTGTTTATTTGATTTAGGGGAATTGAGGGATTCATTAGCAATCACAAATAACATGAACACTTACATAACAGACAAGGCACCAAGAGAAACTTTATTTATTTCAGAGATTTCGAGCCCTTTTTACATTCTCGACCGTGATCTGGCATAATCCATTAATTACATTGAATCGTCAATAACCTTTATTGAAAAGCAAAGACTATCATGTAGGAAGATGCATTTGTCGTTACGTGTTTTGGATCCCTGAGGATGAGCTTATTTGTTTGTGTAAGTAAAACTGTACTACTGGCAAATCATATGCCTGTGTCTCATGTAATCTCGAATTTGAGCTAGGAGACTGTTAAGCAATAGTCGAGTGGTAACACTGGGCTTGCTTCCGTCGTAGAGATGAGGATCCCGAGAAAGCCAAGCTGCAACCGTGAACTCGAGTAGTCTAGCCAGCGAAGATCGATCCTAATGAGTAATACATTGATCATCGACAGATAGTTGTTTTGGGATAACACCCTTTGATTTGTAGTCTGGAGACTATTGTTTTCTTCTTTTGTCATTTGTATTGGCGTTTGATATGTTTTCGTGGAAGAATCTTTGATCAATCACCACAATATAGAATGATGTTTCAGAGACTAAGTCTCAGACTTAACCATATGGACAAAGTCTAGAGACGTAATTTCGGAGCTGGGTTCGAAACACACTCCCGAGGGATGAAGTAGACCACACCTGTGTTGGTCTGAGATAGGAACTTGATCAGATACTCTATCCGAACTAAGAACGTTTTGACGATGTTTCGGGGTTTTTTGAAAATCTCTTTGATTTCTTCTCTTGAAGTCGAATCCTTATAAATGAAGTGGATCGGGCTATTTATAGGCAAAATTTTAGAGTAAGGGGTCTAGCACATGGTCAATCGGGTCCAACGCATGTTTAATCAGGTCTAGCGCATGTTAATTTAGTAAAAAGGGACCTGCGCACGGTCATGCGCAAGACGTTTCTTGGTTCTGTTCGATGTACGCACTCGGGTCCAGTGCATGGTCATGCGCAGGTATTTCGGATCCAGTGCATGTAATGACGCTGGGGAAAGTTGGCCTTTTGATTGATCAATTTTAGATCATTCGCAAGGGTCCGCGCATGATCATGCGTGGAGACTTTCCTTCGTACGCATGGCCATGTGCGGGGTTTTACTCGAACTTGACCTTTGGTCAGAAAATGCCCGCGCATGATCATGCGTAGGACTTTATGGTAGGTCACTTTCCTGTTTGGGCCATTTCTAGGTGTCCTTTGTTGACTTGGCTGCATGCGCTGGACTCATGAGACCCCGCGCATGTCCATGTGTCAGTTCCTTCTCTTTTTTGGAATATTTCAATTTTTATGTACTGGGTTGGTGGGTCAGGGTCTTGTGCACGTGCATGGGTTGGGCTCTATTTTGCCTCAGTTTTTGTGCCTTCATTTTCCCTCCTGTGCATGATCATGCACGCACTTTTTGTACCCTAACAAACACATAGATCATGGTGGGGCCCATATAATGTGTTGACTGCCACTTCATAGCTAGACTCTCTACTGTCTAGTTTAGTAGCTACTCCACGTCCAAGGGCTTCAGCCCTACTGAAGTGACGTCACCAACTTATGTGGGCCCCACCGTGATGTATGTGTTGTATCCACACCGTCCATCCATTTGGAGAGATCATTTTAGGGCATGATTTAAAGAATGAGACATGTCCAATTCTCAAGTGGACCCTGCCAAAGGAAAAAAATGGGGACAGTGATGTGACTGTTGAAACCTTCCTAAGGCCCACCATGATGTTTATTTGAGATCCAACCTGTTCATAAGATCACACAAACGTGTAAGAAGGGAAAACAAAAATATTAGCTTAATCGAAAACTTCTGTGACCCTAAGAAGTTTTTAATGGTAAGACATCAATCCCCGCTATTTTCTTTGGTGAGGTCTGCTTGAGCTTTAGATCTACTTCATTCTTTGGCTCATCCCCTAGAATGATCTCTCCAAATGGATGAATGGCATGGATGTAACATATGCATTATGGTAGGGCCCACATGTGGAGCCCCTTTGTAATGCCCAAGAGGACTTCCACCTCTTCATGGACATACGGTGGTCAGAGGGACATTTCTAACCAAAAGTTTTGCAATTTCGGGTGAAAAAGCTAAAAAAGATGATCCTCATGAAAAATTGGACTTTTAGTAAAAATAGCCACACCTCAAGGCTGTTGCATTAAAAATCCCTCTAAGTCAATGCAAAGGGTAATTCAAATCGAAGGGTTAGGATTGTTTCATCAAGACACCTGGAATCTCCATCTAATTTCAGGATATGGGCACCACTTATAATAGTGTATCCAGCCTTGAGAAGCCCTACACGCATGTACAAAGATGCCATCTACATTCCACCACATTTGTTGCTAGCGTAGCAAGCAAGTGCAATATCCAAGCCATCCATCAGGTGTGTACGTCCGAATCTTAGATGCTCTTCGCCAAAAATAAAGCTGATCCACTCAGTAAGTGGGCCTGTATTTTAAAACAAAGCTAGTGTTCTTTTAGATGTACATTTGTTTCATCAACTACAGGCTACTAACTGGTGGACCAACCTGATTCTTGGGCCAGGCCATCCACATTCTGATGGATGGATGGGATCCCAGACCTATGCACTATGCTGGGCCTGACAGATGTGTGCCATGTACATTCGTGGGATCATAGCGACAACTCCAAGGATCATGTTACTTTGGGGAGCGGATAAGGTAGAGACCCGGATCCACCGAAGTGGGTGAGACCCCTGACTGTGGGGCCCAATGTGATGTATGTGACTACATCCACGCAGTCCATCCGTTTTGAAAGCACATTTTAGGGCGTAATCCAAAAAATGAAGCAGCTCCAAACCTCAGATGGACCATATATAATACAGAAAATAGTGGTGATTGATCATAAAAAACTTTTTGTGGGCCACAAAAGCTTTGGATCAAGATGATATTTGTGTTGTCTCTTCATCTAGGTGTTTTTGGCCTCATTAGCATCTTGGATGGTAAATAAACATTCCAGTGGAATCCATGAAGTTTTTAATGGTGGGGATTCAATCACGGCTGTTTCCTGTGGTGTGGTCCACCTGATATTTGAGTTGGCTAAATTTTTGGAATTGTGCCCTAAAATGAGCTTTTAAAATGTTTGGACATGTGGATTTAAGACATATACATAACTGTGAGCCCCACAGTTAGGGGTGGAGCCAGGCGAGAGGGCAAATGTCCCACTAAGTTTTAAGCCGTAAGAGTTTGATATCAACTGGTTCATGTGGTTTGGTCTATTTGAGCAATTGGTTCATGTGGTGTGGTTTAGTTGAGCCTTCCATCTGCCTCCTTTTTAGGTTCAATCCCTAAAATGATTTGTCAAAGTAAATAGACGGAGGGGATAAAACATATAGATCACGGTGGTCCCCACATGAAAGCCCCTGACATGACCGTTCTTCTCTAGCTAGTATTGGCGGGACGTGGAGTCCCTAAAAAAGGGTGGGCTCGGATTAGGTACTACCCCCACCAGGACGCATGAGGAGACCGACGGGTACATGACCCATCTCCATTTGGGCCCCACACCTCGGGTCTATTGCTGATCTATCAGACGGTCACATCCCACTAATATCGAGGTTTGGAGCCTGCTGCCTCAGCCAATAAGTGCGCCACATAGTCTCCTCATCCTAGTGGGGTTAGTCCCTGATCGAGCCCCAAAATGGGTTTGGCAGGAAGTTTCTGCCTAGGAAAGTTATGTGGGCCCAAGGTGACATTTTTGTTCAATCCACTCTGTCTCTCCGTTTTTTTCTGCTTAATTTAGGACTATGAGACCGAAAATAAAGCTGATCGAAAACTCAAGTGGGCCATACCAGAAGAAATAGTGGGGATTGAGTGACCACCATTGAAATGTTAGGCTAAGTTTTTATTTTTTTCGGTTCATCCAAGTAGAAATTACCTTATAAACTGTTTGGATGGCATATAAACAACAAGGTGGAACCATGAAGCTTTCAACAGTGGGCATTTCTTTTTTCACTTTTCCACTATTGTGAGTTTTGGATCTGCCTCTTTTTGGTATCTTGTCTTAAAATAAGCAGAAAAAAATGGACCGACTGCGGAGATTTGGATCTGCCTCGTTTTTGGTATCTTGTCTTAAAATAAGCAGAAAAAATGGACGGACGGCGTAGATTTGGATCTGCCTCATTTTTGGTATCTTGTCTTAAAATAAGCAGAAAAAATGGACGGACGGCGTAGATTGATCGAAAACATCATGGTAGGCCGCATGTAATTTCCCAATGCAGGAATACCAATGGCCGTCTGCAGGAAATCTGGGAGATTAGCTGCTGACGGGAGAACGCCACTGTAGTGACGTCACCAAGTTCTACGGCCCCACCATGATGTATGTGTTGTATCCACACCGTCCAACCATTTGGAGAGATCATTTTATGCCCCCTGGAAGAAAATCCTGGGGAGCGGATTAGGTGAGACCCCGGATCCACCGAGGTGGGTGTGATCCCTGACTGTGGGGCCCACTGTGATGTATGCGACTGCATCCACGCTTTCCATCCGTATTCAAAGTTCAATTTAGGGAATGATCCAAGAAATGAAGTAGTTCCAAATCCGGATGGGCCATAGTGCAGGAAACAGCGGTGATTGACCATTAAAAACTTTCTGTAGGCCACAAGCTTTGGATCAAGATGATATTTATGTGTTCTCTTCATTTAGGTGTTTGAGACCTTATCAACCAGTTGGATGGCAAATAAACATTCCGGTGGAATCCTTAAAGTTTTTAATGGTAGAGATTTAATCTTGAGTCAGCTTTATTTTTGTGTTCATACCTTAAAATGACCTTTCAAAATGGTTGGAGGGTGTGGATTTAAGACACATACATCACTGTGAGCCCCACAGTCAGGGATCCCACCCACCTCCGTGGATCCGGGCTCTCACCTAATCCGCTCCCAAAATCCTGGCTCCTCCCCTGCCCACAGTCAGGGTCCTCCTACCCACCTCGGTGGATCCAGTGTCTCACTTAATCCGCTCCCGTTACTTTAGAGGGCAGCAAGGTAGTTTCCTTCGGTGTGAGGGGAAATTTTGTCTTTTGAACCTTTGCCTGGCTCAGCATTCAACTCAGACAGAGTCTGAAGTCTCTCCGAGTCGCGTCATAAAGTCGAATATTCAAAACGTTTGATGCCCTCGTTGACTAGTTTAAAGGTAGGAAGAGATGGGTGCGGATTCAGTCAGGTCTGGACCTGCCGTGACCGTGGGCCCACGATTGATGTATGTGTTGTATATCCACGCTGTTATTTT
This sequence comes from Liriodendron chinense, assembly GCA_003013855.2. Taxonomy (NCBI): domain Eukaryota; kingdom Viridiplantae; phylum Streptophyta; class Magnoliopsida; order Magnoliales; family Magnoliaceae; genus Liriodendron; species Liriodendron chinense. The sequence goes on from ML058552.1 coordinate 5,015,556, forward strand.
ATTATTATTATTTTTTCTGCTCATTTTAACATGAGCACAAAACTGAAGCAGATCCAAATATAGGTGAACTCAACCATAGGAAACAGTAGTGATTGACCATTAAAAACATCTTGTAGGCCACAAAAGTTTTGGACGAAGCAGATATTTGTATTTCCCATCACTCAAGTCTGTTTGACCTTATCAACAGGTTAGAAGGTAGACGTTCATTCACCACTGTTTCCAATGGTGTGGTTCACATGGATGCACTTGGATACACAACACGTCCATTAAGGTGGTCCACGGCCGTGCGTAGACCAACTGGCAATTCGCAGGACAGATTTTGGGGTTCCAGGGCAAACATCTACTGGGGGCCACCGTGAGCATGCTCTTGGCTCAAAATTAACTTCAGGTCAGTGCTCTGACTAGGTTTGCCACATGTATATTTTGAATGTGATTTTAACCATCCATGTTTCTCGTACGCCCACCTGTTGGGTGGGGGCAGAATTTTAGTCCAGAAAAAATCTTGTACTGGGACTAATGCTTGGATTGATGGATGGCCTGGATCTCTCACACGGGACGTGCTTTGGTTTTATGGCCAGTGCCCTAACCTCTATGTTTGGAACAAATCATTTGCTAAGAGCTTTGGTAAGCCCGACTGCCCACATGCATGTGCAAGGCAACCCATCATGTGTCAGCCTCTCAGATAGGTGCAAATTAAATCCAAACACTCCATCAGGCGAATCCGACCATGTACATGTTTTCTTCCAAAAATAAATGTTCCATTCAACAACTGGACCCAATATGGAAAATACGTGATCGTTTAGAGAACTTCAGCCAAGTTTTTTCACAGCCTTACATTTTCTTCTTAGAACTGTGGTCCACTATTTCTTGGGTCTGGCAGCTACACAGTAGTACTCATTTGATGGATGGATTGGATGTTACACCTATGTTCAACGCTGGCATATAAGTGCATGGCATGTATAGTATCGATCCTTGGGCCTTGTAGTGTCCGGCCATCCATACCCAACCTGGCCTGTCCCAAACCCAGCACATTGTCAATTACCTACGAGTGAAGACGAGTACGAGTACAAGCCCACCCTAGCCTATGAGACAACTCAACTAGGTTTAAAAATCTACAGTTTCCATGCCAACTCAGCCCAACAGTGTTAAATAAGATGAGCTAACCAGGCCAGGCCCACCATTCTTTCCAGAGAGGGAAGGGTAGACTCATCTAATTAGAGAAGCAAACGGGGAGAGAGGTCAAGTGTCTCAGGTCAGAAACTGGTACAGAGTAAAGAGACAGAATTTGTGAAATTCTAAAAGAACAAGGTATCACAAGACATTTCTCAACTCCATGGACCCCATGGCAGAATGGGGTGTAGATAGAATAAATAAAACTCAATTAGAGAAGGCGAAAAGTATGAGATTGCATGCAGGGTTGCTTAAGAGTTTTTAGGCTGAAGCGATTAACATAGCATGTTACATTATAAATCGATCATTATCTACAACGCTAGACTTTGAGGTTGTAGAGGAAGACTGGACATGCAAGGACGTCGATTACTCAAGATTGAGAATCTTTGGGTGATCAGCATAAGTTCACGTGTCAAGTGGATAGTGTCAAAGTTGGTTCCAAAGTCTAGGAAATGCATCTTTGTCAGGTATGAAAAAAGTGTTAAGGGTTACAATCTTTGGGATCCAATTTTACAGAAGATGTAGTTATTAGCAGAGATGTTATCTTCAAGGAAGCATCAATGCTAAAGATTAACAAGGATACTGCAGTAGGAAAGTCGGATGCACATGGTGAGACCAAGAGATTGTTAGTGCGGGTGGAGCTAGTTGAGTAGGTGACTGAAGGTGAAAATAAGCAAGAGAAAGACACTGAGTAAAATAATTAGTAGGATACCCAGGAAATTCGATATGGGTTCAAGGACATGGTGTCTTTTACATTGTTCATCAGGAGTGGAGATCCCTCCACCTATCTAGAGACTAAGTCTAGAAATGATGGCGACAAGTGGATGTCGGCTATGATAGACAAGATGGAATCTCTCCACATAAATTGGATATGGGAGTTAGTAGAACTTCCAAAAGGTCAGAGGGCTATAGGGTATAATGGGTCAATAGGAAAAATGAAGCATTAATAGAGAAAGATGGAGAAAAGTACAAGGCAAGGCAAGGCAAGGTAAGGCTCGTAGCAAAGGGGTTTTCATAGAGAAAATGAATAGATTACAATGAGATTTTCTCTCCGATTATGAAACATGCCTTAATCACGGTGTTACTGGCGATGGTAGGAGAATCCAATTTGAAATTGGAAGTAGCTTAATGTGAAGATGATATTCCTTTATGAGAACTTAGAGAAGGTTATTTACATGAGGCAACTAGAAGGATTCAATGAGCTTATTAAGGAAGACCATGTGTGTAGGTTGAGGAAGTTTTTGTATGGGCTTAAGAAGTCACTGAGGCAAGTGGTACAAGTTATTCAATTCCTACGTAGGGGAGATTGAGTATAGCAGATGTGAGTATGATTGCTGCGTATACTACAGAGTACTTGAGGACAAGTCTTACATTATACTAATGCTTTACGTAGATGATATGTTGATTACTGTAAATGATAAGAAGGAGATACTCTTTCTTAAGTCTTCGATAAACAAAGAGTTTGACATGAAGGATCTAGGCACTACGAAGAAAATCCTAGGCATAGAAATACACAAAGATAGAGAGTATGGGAAGCTATGGCTTTTTCAGAAGAGTTATGTATAAAAGTTATTAGAGATGTTCGATGTGGAAGGTGATAAGTCAGTTAGCACACCTTTAGAAAGTCACTTCAAGTTGTCAATGTCATGTCCAAGTATAAACGAAGAAATTTCGGAAATATCAGGGGTGCTTTCAGAAGTGCAGTGAGGAGTCACGTGTATGCTATGGTTGCACGAGGCCATATATCTCACAAGCAATCAGTATGGTCAGCAGGTATATGGTGGATCTAAGGAAAGAGCACTTGAAATTTTATTAAGTGGATTCTCAGATATCTCAAGGGCACAGTTGATCGTGGAATTATGTTCAGGGGACATGGAGCTTCAGGTGGATATGTTTTCACATTAGCAAGATGACTGGTATGTTGGAGATCTGTGCTACAGTTTGTTGGGTGTGGAGTCATTCACATTGGAATGCTGACCAGGAGGTGGTCGGGCGCCTGGACGGTCTAAGGATCGGGCGCCCGATATTCACGTATTAGAGACAGGATGTCTCTAGACTATTTTGGGAACAGTCGGGTGCCCGACGGTTAAGTGGACCGGGTGCCCGATATTCAGGGTGATTATACCCGTTTTCACACTGGACTGTTTTAGTATTGGTCGAGCGCCCGACCCAGTCTGACCGGGTGCTCGACCGGCCGCAGGGTTAACTGCGGGGTTTCTTATTTTGTTCTATTTCTGTTCTATTTTCGAGGTTTACTATATAAAGGGGTGTAAACCAGGATTAAGCTAAGGGATTAGGGTTTCTATACGTCCAAGGTAAGAAAGAGGCGAGAGGTTAGCAAAAAGGGCCATCTCTGTGCATGGGAGCAGTGGAGAAGGTAAGTGTATTGCTTGTAACTTTGTCTTCTTTATAGTGAAAGTTTGCACCGCGGTTTTTTACCCTTGTTTGGGGTTTTTCCACGTAAAATTTGTCTTGTGGATTGTTGGTTTGTTTGAATTACTTTTCTAGATTATATTTCTTCTTGTTTATGGTTTGTGAGTGAGATCGGAGATTGGATCTTGGTTTACTAGGAGTTGTTGGCTTGTTGCGTAATAACTGGTATCAGAGCTATTGGTTTAATTCAAGTGGGAGCAATAATGGAAAAAGGGAATACTAGAATTGAGAAGTTTGATGATTCAAATTTTGCCTTTTGGAAGACGCAGATGGAAGATTATCTGTATTAGAAGGACCTCTATATTCATCTAGAAGGAAAAGAGAAGAAATCAGAGAAGATGATAGATGATGAATGAGCTTTAATGGATCGAAAGGCTTTAGGAACGATCCGACTCTCTTTGTCTAATAGTGTCGTCTTCAATATATCCAAAGTAAAGACCACAAAAGAATTAATGAAAGCTTTGGCTACGATGTATGAGAAACCCTCGGCGTCTAACAAGGTTCATCTCATGAAACGGCCATTCAACATGAAGATGTCAGATGGTGGGGGCGTGACTGAACATCTAAACGAGTTCAATTTAGTCATGAGCTAATTGGAATCCATTGCCATTACTTTTGATGACGAGGTCAGGGCACTATTGATCTTGTCCAGTTTGCCAGACAGTTATAATGGTTTGGTGATTACCGTGAACAATTCATCAGGGTAGACAAAGTTAAAATTCGATGATATGGCCGGTCTAATTCTTAGCATAGAATTTAGAAGGAAGGCATCGAGAGCTTCAAGGGATTTAGAGAATGCTCTAAATGTTAAAGGAAGAGGAAGATCTTCGAACAAAGGAAGCAACAAACACGGGCGTTTTAAGTCGAGGAATAAGTCAAAGGGACTGAAAGACAATGATGGGTGTTGGCATTGCGGGAAGAAGGAACACCTGAAGCATGATTGCAGGGCGCTTAAGAAACAAGAAGGAAGCTCTCAAGGTAGGAAGGATTCAGTGAATCTATTTAAGGAGAGTGACACAGAGGCGTTGATCTTGTCTCTTGATGTGCGGAATGACTCTTGGGTTGCAGACTCGGATGCTTCGTTTCATGCCACTTCATCAAAAGAAGTTCTGCGTGATTATGTGTCAGGTGACTTCGGAAGAGTCTACCTGGGTGATGATGAGCCATGCAATATTGTTGGCAAGGGAGACGTTCACTTAAGGTAGAAAGACGGAACGGTCTTGAAGTTGAAGGATGTCAGACATGTACCAAGTTTGAGACGAAATTTGATCTCAGTGGGGCAGTTGGCCGATACTGGATATATGATGACATTCACTAGTGATTCCTGAAAAGTCACAAAAGGTGCCTTAGTGATATCTCGAGGCAAAAAGGAAGGTACTTTGTATGTGACTTTCGGATCATGCAGTTCACTCACAGTCGCATCAACTAGAGTGAATGGGCAATGATGGCATCAGAGGTTGGGACATATGAGTGAGAAGGGGGTGAAAGTACTATTGTCAAAGGGGAAGCTACCAGGGTTGAAGGCAATCAGTCTGGAATTCTACGAGGATTGCATGTATGGCAAGAAGAAGAGAGTACGCTTCAAGAAGACATGACGTGCTCCAAAGACGCATCTATTGGAGCTTGTACACACTGATGTGTGCGGACCGACATAGGTATCATCTCTTGGTGGATCATGTTATTTTGTCTATTTCATTGATGATGCTAGTAGAAAACTGTGGATTTATTTCTTAAAGCACAAATCGGATGTATTTGATGTATTTAAGAAGTGGAAGGTAATGGAAGAAAATGAGACAAGTAAAACAGTAAAATGTCTCAGATCAGATAATGGGTGAGAGTATTGTGATAAGAAATTTGAGGAGTATTGTGCAGAAAATGGGATCAAACATCAGAAAACGATTTCAAGGACACCATAGTAAAATGGTGTGGCTGAGCGCATAAATAGGACCATCCGTGAGCGCGCTAGGAGCATGAGGCTACATGCAGGGTTGCCGAAGACCTTTTTGGCAGATGCTGTGAATACTGCCGTATATCTCATCAATAGAAGTCCCTTAGCACCATTGAATGGTGGGTTACCAGAAGAAATGTAAACTAGAGGAGAGGTGAACCTTGCACATCTTAGAGTGTTTGGTTGCACTTCTTATGTTCATATTGATGCAAAACACAGAAACAAACTAGATGCGAAGTCCAGGAGGTGCACGTTTATAGGTTATGGGCAAAATGATTTTGGCTATTGGTTTTGGGACATAGAGAACCGAAAAATCATTAAAAGCAAGGATGTAGTCTTCAATGAAAAAGTGATGCATAAAGATATTTTACAACAAAAGTAGAATAAGGCCGATGAGAAGGAATTCGTAGATTTAGAAGAGTTACCGGACACAGGTGTTACAGTGCCACAAGATGAGCATGCTCAGGAGCATGATGAGGCAAAGCCGCATACACCGGTTGTGAGGAGGTCTACTCGAGAAAAGAGACCCAAGGTCCGATACTCACCCTCCTTACATTATCTACTGCTGACAGATAATGGTGAACCATAGTGTTTTGAAGAGGCACTACAGTTAGATACATGGGTTAAGTGGGAGCAGGCCATGGATGATGAGATGGACTCTCTTGAGTCCAATCGTACGTAGGAGCTAGTCACTCTACGTAAGGGTAAGAAAGCTTTTCATAACAAGTGAGTTTACAGACTGAAAGAGGAGCACGATGGTTCGAAGTGGTACAAGGCTAGATTGGTTGTGAAAGGGTTCCAACAAAAGGCAGGTATCGACTTCACTGAAATATTTTCACCAGTGGAGAAGATGTTTACGATTCGCATGATCTTGAGTATAGTGGCTATAGAGGACTTACATTTAGAGCAGCTAGATGTTAAGACAACCTTTCTTCATGGGGACCTTAAAGAAGAGATATATATGCATCAACCGACAGGATGTGTGGCACTAGGAAAGGAGAACAAGGTGTGTAAACTGAAAAAGAGTCTATACAGCCTGAAGCAGGCCTCGAGGCAGTGGTACAAGAAGTTCAACAGTTTCATGTCGGAAAACGGGTTCAGGAGATGTCATGCAGACCATTGTTGCTACTTGAAGAAGTTTGATATGTCATACATCATCCTTCTTTTGTATATTGATGATATGCTTGTAGCCGGATCAAGCATGAAGGATGTCTAGAGAGTTTGCCATGAAGGATTTAGGAGCTGTAAAACAAATCCTAGGTATGAGGATAAAACGTGACAGGGAAAACAAGAAGCTAGTTTTGTCACAGGCAGAGTACATAGCCAAGGTACTTGATTGATTCAGCATGGGAAGTGCTAAGCCGGTTAGCACTCCATTAGCCAACCACTTCAAGCTTTCTAAGGAGCAAGGGGGTAAGACGCAGGAGGAACGGGACTACATGGTTAAAGTCCCATACACGTCAGCTATAGGGAGCCTCATGTATGCTATGGTTAGCACGAGGCTAGATATTGCTCAAGCAGTGGGAGTTGTTAGTAGGTTCATAAACAACCCCGGGAAGGAACATTGAAAAGTTGTGAAGTGAATCCTCAGATACCTTGTGGGTACTGTGGATGTAGGGCTGTGTTATGAAGGATCGGAAATCAAGCTACATGGCTATGTCAACTCAGATTTGGCAAGGGATGTCGACAGTAGAAGGAGCACAACAGAGTATGTCTTTACCCTAGGTAGTGCTGCAGTCAGTTGAGTCTCTCAGTTACAGAAGATAATGTCCATCAGTACAACGAAAGCAAGTATGTTGCAGCTACAGAAGCGTGCAAGGAGATGGTGTGGTTATAAGGTTTTATGAAAGAGTTGGGGAAGAAGCAAGTAGATTGCAAGCTTTACAGTGACACTTAGAGTGTAATACACTTGGCTAAGAATTCAGCCTTTCGTTCGAGGACCAAGCATATTGACATCAGATATCACTTCATACGTTCATTACTGAAAGATGGATCGATTGCTCTGGAGAAGATCCATACAAGTGAGAACCCTGTGGATATGTTGACTAAGGCGGTCACACGGGAGAAGCTGAAGCTCTGTCCAGCTTTAATTGGTCTTCAGGCTTGAAGATAGGGAGGTGGTGCACTCCGGATGTAGAAGACGAAGGATCATGTGGTGATGTTTCTCCAAGTGGGAGATTGTTGGGTGTGTAGCCATTCACACTGGAATGCTGACCAAGAGGTGGTTGGGCACTCAGACAGTCTGAGGACCGGGCGCCTGATATTCATGTATTAGAGACAGGATGTCTCTGGACTGTTCTAGGAACAATCGGGTGCCCGACGGTCAAGTGGACCGGGCGCCCGATATTCGGGTGATTATACCCGTTTTCAAGTTGGACTGTTTTAGCATTGGCCGGGCACCCGACTGACTGTGAGGTTAACTGTGAGGTTTCCTATTTTTTGTTTTATTTTTGGGGTTTACTTTATAAAGGGGGTGTAAATCAGGATTAGGCTAAGGGATTATGGTTTCTATACGTCCAAGGTAAGAAAGAGGTGAGAGGTTAGCAAAAAGGGTCATCTCTGTGCATGGGAGCATCAGAAAAGGTAATTGTATTGCTTGTAACTTTGTCTTCTTCATAGTGGAAGTTTGCACCATGGTTTTTTTTACCCTTGTTTGGAGTTTTTCCATGTAAAATATGTCTTGTGGATTGTTGGTTTGTTTGAATTGCTTTTTTAAATTATATTTCTTCCTGTTTATCTTTTGTGGGTGAGACCGGAGATTGGATCTCGGTTCACCGGCGTTGTTGGCGTGCTGCGCAACACAGTCTACAATAGCATTGTCTATAACCAAGGCGGAATGCATGGCTACAATGGAGGCGTTAAAGGAGGCATTGTGGTTGAAAGGTCTGATAAGTGAATACGAGTTGAAGCAGGAGGCGATTCAGTTGCATTATGATAGTTAGAGTGATATCTATCTGGCGACGAATTCGTGTGTCATGTGACAACCAAATACATGAACGTGAGGTTCCATAAGATAAGGGAGCTCATTACTTCAAGGGAGATCCATTTTTAGAAGATACATACGGATGAGAATGTCACGGACATGTTGACAAAGTCGCTGACCACAGGCAAGTTCAAGCACTGCTTAGGTTTGATCAATCTCACTAGTCATTGATGAGATTGGGCACCATTGCACAATGGTGAGAATAGAGTTGCGTTTTAAGTGGAGGGATGCAAGGAGTGGTCTATGCTCAAGGTGGAGGTTGCACAAAAGTTCTTCAAGGTGACTTGGCAGAATACAAGTAAAGGTGGAGATTGTTGTATAAGATGTTTTGCATGCATTCTGCAAGTGCAAAGTTTGGGCTCAATCAGAACTCACTATGATGTTCACAGTTGATCGAGGAATTCTGGAGTCGACCGTGACTCACTGTGAAGCTCACGGTCGACCGTGGTGCGACCATCGAGTTTGCATGGTTTTGCATAAATCAGGTTATTTAAGCCCATTTTTAAATTAGGACTTATTTAATATGAGTATTTTCTCTTAAGGGACAAAGGTTTTGGTAAAAGGGTTTCTACACTTGTAAAGGCCTAAGAATGAATTTTCTCAAGGATCTAGGATTTCTTAAAGGTGTGTATCGCAAAGATAGATTAAGTACATCTATAGTTGAATAAGGTGAATTTGTAAAACTCTAAGGTTTTAATTATAGCGGATCTCTATTGCTTTGTGCTGTATTTTTTTCCCAAGGATTTTTCACTTTAAATATCTTATGTTTTTTGTTTGATTGCTTTATTATTTGATTATACTTCTTAATTATTCTATTACTCTATCTTTGTTGAACATGCTTCCACAAAGTGCACATATTGGCCGTCTGTTAGATCTAAATTTCTAACACTTAGGGTCTATCCAAGTTTGTTGTTGCCTTGGGATTAGAACCGGTTCACTCAAAAGTACATATCTGCTCATCCAGCTCCACAGCCTAACCAGGTAATCTTATTATCTTGAAAGGAACAAAAAAGAAGAAGAAAAAAGAAAAGAAAAAGAAATATGAAATCACAAGATCGGTCCTTTCTTGCCCTTCTTCTTATTTTGAGAAAAAAAAGGAGAAAAAAAAAAAAAAAAAAAAACTGGAAATTAGAAAATGAGTCCTTGCAAATATAACCCAAATTGACCCCATTAACCCGTTTTGATTTGCCAAACGAATCTTTATGGAAAACAAGCCCGGGTCGCATAGAATTGGCCTAGTTTTTCCAACCCAGCAGCCAGGTCCTTAATCTCACCTGGTTGACTCAGCTGGGTCGTGGATTGACACACCTAGCTAGTTGGCAAACTACGTGAACAAAGTTAAAATAGAAAACTTTAATTCAAATAAGTAGAATGTTTATAATTATGAACAATAATGTTTATGCACAGTCAAATGGTGTTCTATGCGTCTGTCAAATATTTTACTTTCAAGTAATCCTGGTATTAATTAATCCTTTCTATTAAAAAATTTCACCATCCATTCAATTTTTTAAATAGGCACGATGTTTAAAATTTTAAATTGCCTCCAATTTTTATTTTTATTTTATTTTTAAATACCAAGTATTTTATAGAAAAGAAGAAGTGTTTAATTAGATTTACCAAAAGACAAGCATTTTTTTACTCACGTTCTGAAATATATGGAGTGCCAAATGTTTAACATAGACATTTCTTTTTTTCTAAATTAAGGAGTTTAAAATGGAGTTTTGCTAAGTAGGGGCTTACCCCAGGCCGGACGAAGGCTAACTGCTACCTTGTGTATCAACGGCTTCTGTTTATCAAAGTGGAGCCTATAGTTCAGTAATCCAATCTATTGATCTCAGCGTATGTTCCACTGTATCATTTCTTAGTGTGGAGCTAAACATGAGGCAGATTCAAAACTCAACTGTGTCTCAGCTTCGGCTGTTAAGGTGACAGCTGGAAGACGCCCAGGCGTTTCAACAGCAGGTGTCAGGTTCGGAGTGTTAAGGTGATACACTAACTCCACTAGTGGGTGGGTGCATCGTGTGACTAACCAAGGGGGTGTGCTGCCCAGGACCCACACAAACTTTGGATCAAGATGACATATGTGTTTATCCTTTCATCCATCTGTGCGACCTTCCCAACAGATGAATATCACGGTGGGCCTTAGGATGGTTTCAACAGTGGGTGTCATTATCCCCACCGTTTCCTGTGGGGTGGTTTCCTTGAACTTTGGATCTGCTTCTTTTTTTGGAAACTTTGGATCTGCCTTTTTTTTTTTTTAATTTTATTTTTATGACTCATGCCTTAGAATGAGCTGGCCAAACAAATGAATGGCATGGATGTAAAACACATATATCAAAATGGCCCCACAGCGCCCCGCCCCCAGGTACTAGGGAGGGCCCGCATTCCCCACGGGACGTAGGGTACAAATAAATGTCAGCATGATCCAAAATTACGTAAGCGCGGAAAGTTCCAGTATTGGGTGAGCATCCAAACCCATTTAGTTTTGTATCGAACGGAATTTTCGTTTCACGTCATAATGAGCTGCCCCCAATGGATGGACTTAGTAGATTTCAGAAAGACATTACAGTGGCCCAACAAAGCTTTATTATTATTATTATTTTTCCAAACAAAGGCTCCTTCTAACTGGCGGTGTAGGAAATTCGGCTCCATATACATCTCCTTGGGGATGCGGATTTCCTGCGTCTTTCCTCAAAGTTCTTGCACTGGGAACCTAGGTGGGGCCAACTGTGATGCTTGTGAGAAATCTATCGTCCATCCATTTTGGGATCTAATTTCAGGACATTTGACCAAAAATAGCCGGATCCAATACTCAAGTGGGCTGGCTGAAAACGTGAGGATTGAATGTCTACAGTTGAAATATTTGTAGGCCACAAAAGTTTTGAATCAGACTAATATTTATGTTTTCAGTTCATCCAAGTAGGAATGACTTTATGAACTGTATGGATGGCATATAAACATCATTGTGGACCCAGGGAAGTTTCAACGGTAGTAGCTTTCCTACCCAACCTTTTCTTTTAGTGTGACCCACTTGAGTTTTGGATTTGGCTCATTTTTGTTCGAATGTCTTAAAATTAGCTCCCAAAACTGATGGACGGTGTGGATTTATCACAAACATCACGGTGGACCCTACCTAGGTCCCCAGTGCAGGAACTTTCTGTGAAAGCCTTTCGCAGGAAATCTGAGGACCATCTGGCCAATGGGCAATGGTCGATTATGAAAAACATTAAAAAGGAAGAAGAAGAAGAATTTTGGCCGTTAGAAACTTTGACCAGGCCCATTTGTCAACCAAAACGACCCAATTGACGTCAGAGCCGAGTCCGAGCGCGTCTAGATGATAGTCCATTTTACCTCCGTCGGGACTCAGGATCCAGCGCCACCCATGGGCCCTACGCGCTGAGATGGTCGGCTTATTTAACCCTTCCATATTTCTTCTACCACCATAAAAGCTATTCTTTCATAGTCACACTTCAATGATAATCCTTACCTTTGATTTCTAAAGTTGAATGAGAGAAATTAGAATTTTCATTTCCTTGTCATCCATCCAATTTAAGTCTTTATCCTAGGCCCTATATCACAGATTCCGTAAAATGGACGGATCCGATTATTGGAACACTTAGCATGTGGTACCCAGTAGTCTGCGACATAGTCTTGAATGTTAGTCGCGATGGAGGAAAACAAACACGTGAGATGATCCAGTCAGACCTCCAAGAACATTTATCGCCATCATTGACTTCACAACAAAGAAGAAAACTATAAAAATGAGAATGAACAGGTACATACATGCTTGCAGCTGTTGGATGAGAGAGAGAGAGACAGGGAGAGAGAGAGATGAACAGGTACATACAGCTGTTGGATGTAGGCCTGAGGATGGTGGCCCGCTTCCACTCCCACTGCCCACAGACGGCTAGGATGTATTACAGACCGCCCCCAACTGGCGGTAACGGCAGTGTCAACGACAGTAACGGTAACGGCAACATGGTTGCAGCCACTGATGTTAAAGGGAGTTGCACCAGCGAGGCCATTGGCGTTGTTACGTTAGAGCTTGTTCTTTCTTCTTTTCAATGAAGGGTTGAAAACACAAAAGGAAAGAGAGTGATTGAAGATGAGAACAGTGTCATTTTTCCTTGGATGCACGACGTGGGTTTTGCGACGTCTGCCCTTCTTCTTCTTCCGTGTTTGGTTGCACCATATTTCGTGAAATCTCATGATTCCATGATATTTGGTGCAACTAAACGCACCATTTTTTTTAGATTGATTGTCTTTGTCATATGCATTAATGAGATTGACAGAGTATTTTTTTCTTCTTTTGAAATTCTTCTGTACATGCAACTTGCTAGCATGTGATTGGTGTGGTTGAAGTTACATCAGAAAGCACTGAGGTCCCTACTCATGGCTCAGTGGGAGACTCTGTGAGTTTCAGCACTGAGATCATGGATTCGATTACCCATGTGGTGTGTGTGGGTGCGGGTGTGTGAGTATGAAAAAAAAAAAACATAAAAAATCAGAAAGCATGATGGATTCCTGTGCGCATGTGTACATGCATCTGCAGCTAAACCATCCACAACTGCAGGACTCCCTCTTGGTGGGTTAGGCCAAAACCACATCCAAATGATTATCCTAACAGTTGGACGTGGTTACTGTGGGGCCACTTTGTGACCCCACATGGTAGAGCTCTCCGAGGGAGCTGTGCTCCTTTGGAAAGGATGCCATTCAGCTTTGTTATTGCAACGCGCCCATTGTGAGAGAAATCTTCGTCGATTTAGTCGCAAGTAGCATTATTTTGGTCGTTTCTTCTACTGTCAACCTATGGTGACAAATTTCGACACGTTCGTTCTATGATTTCAATGAGATATATATTGCCCTCCAAAATTCTCATAATAAGAGGCATATCGACTGATTGTGACATATAGTGGCAAATCTCAGCCTTGCTAACTTGCTCGGTCAACCCTTGGTTGAGGACCAACCGGTCTCTGCGGTCCTGCATTCGCTGGAGGATTATCATCATCATGCCGTCTCTCAATGGCATCTTCTCCAAGAGAACTCCATCGGCCTATTGAAGTTTTCGGCTCCAGAACTTATTTGTTTGGAAATTTGCAAAACACTAAATTGCACGTTGTGCAAGGCCTCTACAACACTCTATAACGAGACGTTGTTAATAGATGAAGAACCAGCCTCTAAATGAACTTATACTTAGAGATGTGGCCTGGATAAGCATGAGTTCGACTTGAACAGGTGCAGGCTTGAAAAAAAAAAAAAAAAGTGCAGGCTCGGCTTGGAAAGGTGTGGGTTGGGTCTAAATGGGCACATCTTACAAAACATTTTGATTTTCTGCATCTGCTAGAACTCCATTCAGCTTGTTAATTCTTCTAGCCATATTGTTATATCGTTGAACAAATGTTAGCACATATGTCCCACCAAGCATGCCAAAAAATGGTATTTGGCTCATCAGCAGTAGATTTGGTGATTAGCATCCACAAAGATTTTTATCCAACTAGGTGTGCTAAAAAATGGTGTTTGGCTTAAATTCGATCGTTTGTGATATGTGTGTGCCAGAGCTGAATGCGGGTCCAATAATAAAAAAAAAATCCTTATAACCTCTGGTGTCGAAATAAACTGATTAAAATCAAATCTATGCAAATCGATCATCTATCCAACTACTGATTATAGAGAATTAGGTGATTTACGAAGATGATGATTCATGCTTCTGATGTGTTCTTTTTACCTTTAGAGAAAAGACTTTCAATTAAGCATGTGATAGTTTACACCGTTTAACAATAAATCAATATGTATTAAAAGTAAAAATGAGGGTGAAGCCTATAATATAAATATCGTTATATATGTATATACATTTGAATGAAAGGTAAATAAAGGAGAAAAATGATAATTAACGACAATCTCTTTGTCGCTTAGTAAGATATTAGGCTCTGTGGGTGAGACGATCATCAGGTATGAAGGTTGGTTTGCCAGCGCAACTAGCTTTGTTGGTAAGACAGTTGTTGAGAAAAACACTCCATTTGTCACAGGTTGGGCCTTTATTAAGCGAGACAATCATCGTTCAAGGGAATGGTCGCATATTCGTTGCTCGACTGGCTTCATGGTAAGGTGGTTGTTGGGAGCAACTGCATGTTCTTTACTCAAGATCAAGTTTCATGGCAAGGCAGTTGATGGCAAGTGGATCTTCTACAATCTGTTCGTCACATGACTCGGCTTCGTAGCGAGACGGTCGTTTGAAACAACAATCTATTCATTACCTCACATGACTAAGCTTCATAGGTGAGATGGTCGTGGTTAGATGATCGACTGTTCGTTACTCAGCCATGTACTTCATAGGTCAAGAAGGTTGATGGGGTGACAATCTATATATTCATCACTGGAATCAAACTTTGTAGGCAAGATAATTGTAGAATAACTATCTGTTTGTTGCTCAAGACCTTACTTCATGGGTAAGACTATTATGGTTCGAAAATTTGTTTAACGTTCGAATCGAACTCCTAGCAAGATATATAACCATGGTTAGCAACAATTTGTTTGTTACTCGGGCCAAACCTTTTGGCGAGATAGTCGATAAAATATCTAAGCACGTTAATAAGAGGGCCCCACTAGTCTTTCATTCAAAACTTAGAGATCTTCCAGGAAGTTTGGTGATGTGATCACAGACATAGTTTGACAGGCTAACTAATTCTAATCTAATTGATTTGGGTTAGTTTGTAGCATTGCGTTGACTAACTAATGAAAGAGTTATGTAGAATAAAAGTAAGAGTTATGTAGAATAAAAGTAATATAAGTGTCTTTGGCGGACGAATGATAGGCGGCGTTGCGCTAAAAGAATAGTGTTGTGTTGGAGTGGCATGGGCACACCACTCTTCATTATCTGTTGAATTTATAGAGATGTAAGGTGGTTGCTAGAAATTGATCTATATGATCTTCTTTAGATTAATTGGCCAATGAGCAGCCATGGCCAATTATATTTGTAACTGAAGACGAGACTTTATGATCTTTCTGTATTGATCAATTAACTAGTAAACATGGATGATTATATTTCTATCTTAAGAACGATTTCTTATGATCTTTGCATTTTCAGTTAGTCGTTAACTAAGCATGGCCAATTACATTCCACCATGTGGGTGGCTCTGAGCGTATCACCGCTAGCTAACTATTTGTTTACGTACACTCTCTTAGGCCAATACGTATAGGTATAACCTCTCAGATTTCACCACATGTTATGTCTCAACTGCATACTATTAGTTTCTTTGGCCGTCTATCATGTCTCCTCTAGAGATACCATCTTGATCTTCCTCAATTTCCTTCTGTCATTGTATTTGCAAGGATCTCGTTGTGATCTTTTATGCAGTGATGCTGCAAAATGTTGGGTTCTTAGCCATCGCAGCTGATGATGTCAGGTTGGGTGTAAACAAAATCATCATATAAAAAACACTAGTGAAATGCACCACGGCGAGCAGTGTGCGATCACAATTAAAACATATATATTCACATGGTGTGGGTACTTGAGTTTCTGTGTGTCCCTTCATCCCAAAGAGGTAAACCTATAACTGTAATAGCATATAAATAACATGTTAAACCATTCCACCGCTTTACCTTTGGTGTGGTCTACCTGTATTTTTAACAGAAAGGTGGGAACACACCACCTGCAGCTTTTTTTATACATATATTTGAATGGGTGCCACAAGAAAGGTGGGTCACACCTATCATATATTTCCACCATACAACACAACATGGACAAAGCAAACAAATGATTTAGGCCATTGGGCGGAGGGGCAAATGTAATGGACAGGTTAGATGGCACTAACATATATATCACCACAAGACCCGCACAGCTCAATAGTAATACGTTCAAACCATTGGGGGGAAGTGTTGGAAACAGACGACTCAAATCATCACTGCACAGAGGCCACCAACCAGTCGGTCACAATGGAGTTGGAAACAGCAAGTTGCTGAAGCCTTTTCTGGGCATTCGGCCGGTTGGTAGGGGTGTCCGGCGAGCCAGCTGACCGGCCTGTAGTCTCCTAATTGGAGTGGGTTTCTTACGCGGTTTTGCGCAAAGAGTTTCTAATTTCAATTTTTCTCCTATTTAAGGAGTGTATTACGGGATTAGATGAATCCTAGATTGGAAAGGGGATAAAGAGAGGTTCTAGGTGAGAGAAAGAGCCTTGAGAAGAGGATTTTCTTCTTGGGAAAGTTTGAGATTTCTCTTGTGGGCTTGTGATCTTGGGTTTGGGTTCCACCTCTTGTCACTTCTGATATTATAATGGATTGGTTTCGCTTTGTGCCGTGGATTTTTACTCGTGATGGGTTTTTCCACGTTAAATTTGGATTGTTTATGTATGGTTAGTTTCATGCATTGTGTTGCTTGTTTGATTCAATTTGCTTCTTGTGTTTGGATTTTCTTTCGCTGCCGGCTCTCCTATCCCAACAACTGGTATCAGAGCGATCGTTGGGGTGTAACAGAAATTTGGATCTGAGACAAGAGCATGACATCGAGCATGAGGTTCGATATAGAGAAATATTCGAGGAAAAATAATTTTGAACTTTGGAAGGTGAAAATAAAAGGACTTCTAGTTCGACAAGGACTGCAAGATGTGCTCCTTGGAAAGCGACCGGAGGCTACAAAAGAAGAAGAGTGGAAGAGGATCGATGAAAAGGCCAATTTCTCAATCCAATTATGCCTGGCAGATGAGGTCCTGTCTAACGTCATGAAAGAGAATACTGCGGTTGAAACATGAGCGAAATTGGAGAATATCTACGTGAAGATATCTCTGAAAAATCGCATATATTTGAAACTTCATTTGTATAATTTGAGGATGGCAGAGGGAGCCAATGTTGAGAGCCACATCAACAATTTTAATAGGCTTATTTGCAAGTTGACGGATGTAGATGAATCGATGAAGAACGAGGATCAAGCGTTTATCTTGTTGAATTCTCTTTTAGAATCATATGAGTCACTTAAGGACTCGTTGTGTGCAGGTAATGAGACTATTGGCGTAGAAACCTGTTATCTCAGCTCTTCAGGCGAAGGCGATAAGAAGGAAAAGCGACAGCGTGGGTCTCTCTACGGATGAGGCACTAGTTATGAGGGAAATGAATTTTGAGCGGGGTGGAGGATCTCAGTCATCGAGATCTAAATCAAAGGGCAAGTGGAGGTACAAGGTAAAATGCTGGAATTGTGGGAAAAAAGGTCATCTGAAGAGAGATTGTTCGAATCTTGAAAAAAAGCAGGAGAAATTTGGAGATTCTTCTAGGGAGGGGACCAATACCGTAAAGGACGGTGGTGATGTTTGTGATGTATTGACTGTATCCGGCATAAAGTCTCTTGGTGAAGAGTAACTCTTGGATTCAGGTGCATCATGTCACATATGTTCTGACCGGAGTTCAATAATATCATACAAGGAGTATACTGGTGGATCGGTTGTTGTGGGTGATGGCTACGCTCGCAATGTGGTGGGGATTGGTTCGGTGCGTATTAGAAAGTTCGATGGTGTCAAACGGATTCTTGAAAGTGTGAAGCATGTCCCTGAGATGAAGAGGAATGTGTTATCTCTTAGTGCACTTGAGACGAAGGGTGCAGGTTCATCGGCTGTGATCGGTATTGTAAAGTGGTGAAGGGAGCACTCGTGATGATAAAGGCACGGATGTGCGATAATCTTTACAAGGTGATCAGGAGCACAATTCATGGTGGAGCTGCGGGATCAGCACCGGGATCCACGTTTGCTCGTATGTGGCAAAAGAAAAAGGGCCACATGGGAAGAGCAATAAGGCGTGTGAAGAATCAAGGAAAAAGTCGATGGGGCATGAGAAGCGACGGGACTATAATGATGACGAAGTAGAGGTGGAGGTTGTGCGTGGTAAGATGGTGCATGAAGATTTGAGTCATGGTGGAGTTTGTTGGAAACGGATGACCCAAATCATCACTGCACAGAGGCCACCAACCGGTCGGTCACAGTGGAGTTTGAAACAGCAAGTTGCTGGAGCCTTTTCTGGGCATCCAGCCGATCAGTAGGGGTGTTTGGCCGGCCGACCGGTCGGTAGTCTCCTAATTGGAGTAGGTTTCTTGCGTGGTAATTTTGAGCAAAGAGTTTCTAATTCCTATTTTTCTCCTATTTAAGGAGGGTATTACGGGATTAGAGGAATCTTAGATTGGAAAGTGGATTGAGAGAGGTTCTGGGTGAGAGAAAGAGCTTGAGAAATGGGTTTTCTTCTTGGGAAAGCTTGAGATTTCTCTTGTGGGCTTGTGATCTTGGGTTTGGGTTCCATCTCTTATAACTTCTAATATTATAGTGGATTGGTGTCGCTTTGTGCCGTGGTTTTCTACTTGTGAGGGATTTTTCCACGTTAAATTTGAATTGTCTATGTGTGGTTGGTTGCATGCATTGTGATTGCATTGTGTTGCTTGTTTGATTCAATTTGCTGCTTATGTTCGGCTTTACTTCCGCTGCCGGCCCTCCTATCCTAACAGGAGGGCAAATTTAATGGAAAGGTTAGATGGCACTAACATATCACAGCGATACCCACACAACTCATTACTATGGTAATACGTTCAAACCAATGTGATCATCACCCAAATGATAGACAATCATTGAATTTGGGTTTTTTCTTGTTGTTAAAAGCTCAATTTGTCTTTATCATTACCCCATCAATCAAATGGTTAGGATTCAATGAGAGGTGTAATTTTGGGTTGTGCCTACTGTTTATACCTATTTTTTGCACACTTATGTGGGCCAATGAGATCTCACCACATGTCGGCATTATGCGTTAAATGACTTACAAAATCCTACTTGCATATTGAGAGCATTATCTATACCTGGTCTAGCGCAACTAGATCAAATGGCTTAGAAGATGCCACCTATAGCAACCATGCCATATATGGTGTAGATCAACTTCAAGAGGATTTAGAGAGTTGCATATGAGAGAAAGAGCATTAAATGCTAAACTTCTATCAAAAGTACTCTATGCAAAATGAAGAATCTCATTAAATCAAGTCTCTTTCTCTCTCTCTCTCTCAGCATTAAATAATAGAATTCCATCAAAAGATATTTATCTAGCATTAAATGCTAGAGCCATGCCATGCCCTCCATCAGTCGTCTTGTCACGAGGCTTGATTCTGATCGAACAATGAATAAACAACCATCCCGTACATCATGACCGTCCTGCTATGAAGCTCAATCTTGATTGGGCAATGAATGGATCATCGTCCCTCAAGCTGATCATGAGTGTCATTATTGTAAAAATCATTAATAGAATAATACTTTCGGCTTGTATTTTCTTTCCCTATTTTAATCATTAATGAACTTCGGTAGAAAATCACACTAAAAGAACAAGTCCTTAAATCTGTAGATGCACGTCTATTGTCACAAGGCAAAAATAATCAATTCAAAAGGGCTTATCCCTACTTTTTCATAAATCACTTGAGCAGAGCGCAAATTGGTGGTTGAGAGGACCTTGTGTCCAGTCTCCAATCTGCCCATCTCAATGCAGTGGAGCATGAGCATTCTAGTCAAACTTTGAGCCGAGTAGACTGACACGCCTGCACATCACAACCGCACACAAGAACATAATATATCCCTCTCAATCACAGGAGTAGCCTAATTTGATTGAATTGGCAGCAACACCCACCTTACAAGGCAAGCTAGACGAAAAGTTACTATGTGCCATCGGTAGGATGGTTGGAAGAAAATTGGGGCGAATATTGCCGTCTGGCTTGGTGTTCTTTCGACCTTCAATGAGTGGCGGGAAATGGATAGTAAAAGTGAAAAATGGCAACAGTTCACATCCACCATACAACCTCCATGGATTGAATGGCTGGTATCATCTGAATAGTTTCAATTTCAGTACATTGCATGTCTATCGCTGATTGAACAGGCTTGGGCAGGACCTGGGACGACCAACATAATTGGTCTTTATCATTGAGACTCGAATCAATGCAAGGGTGATTCAAATTGAAGGGTTAGGATTGTTTCATCAGGACACCTAGAATCCCCATTTACAGTGAATTCGGGATATGGCCCCATTTAAGTATTGTATGCATTCTGGACTCAGGATTCGGTCTTGACCCCTCCAGTACCCACCCCAGTACTGGTCGGTTCTGGAAAATGCTCTGTGAGCCCCACCATAATGTCTGTAATTTTTATCCATCCATCCATCGATTTTGACCGCTTATTTTAGGGCATGAACCCAAAAATGATGTAGATCCAAATCTCACGTGGACCACACCGCAGGAAACAGTGGTGATTGAACACCCACCATTAAAAAATTCTAATGCCCACTGTAATGTTTAGTTTCCATCCAACCTGTTGATTAGGTCACACAACTGGAATAAATGAAAAACACAAATATCAGCTTATCCAAAACTTGTGGACCCCAAGAGGTTTTTAATGGTTGCATTCAATCACCACTGTTTCCTACGGTGTGGGTCCACCTGGGATTGAGCTCATGCCCTAAAATGAGCTGTCAAATTGGATGGATAAAATGGATACAATACACACATCATAGTGGGTCTACAAAGCTTTTTCCAGCACCGAACAAGTAACAAGGGGTACCGGAGGGCCGATATTTTAAAACAAAGCTAGTTTTGCTGAGGTGTGGATTTGTTTCATAAACTATAGGCCACTAACTGGTGGACCAACCTAATTCTTGGGTCAGGCCATCCATACTCTGATGGATGGATGGGATCCCGGACCTATGTACCATTCTGCCCTGGCATGTGTGCCGCGTACAGGACATGCATTGTACATACGTGAGGAATCTAGCAATAACTCCAAGAGCACATAACTCCTAAGGCAGTGAGGGGCTCGTATAGTTGCTTGTAAACGGAGGGCTCACTTGGATTAATGGAAAGTATGGGAAATAAAGTGGTAGCTCCTATGAAACTTTCTGTTGTTAATTTAAAAAGGTTCGTTTTTTTTTTTTTTTTTCCAGTGAGAAATTGTGAAAAATGTCATTTCCTACTTTTTATCTTTGCAAGAAAATAAATGAACTTACTTTTCCACCTACGTTTCTAAGTAAAACATTTTTAAATGGTAGAAGAAAAATGAGTTTCTCAAGAGTTAAAGCCCAAATGTGCTACTATCCACGTTCAATCACATCACATGTGCCACATGTGCCAAATGAGACATTGTCCATCTTCAGTCAAGTCCCACACATGCCATTATGTCACTTGTGCCACCATCCATCTTATCTCATGTCCCACATGTGTTCCCAATGTGCTAATGTGCCACGTATGTCACCATCCATCTTCTCTTGTGCCCTCACATATGCTATTGTGTTACCATTAATCTTACTTGCACCCCACATGTACAAAGTACCCACATGCACCAATGTGCCATACGTGCCATTGTCCATCTTCAATTCTCAAAATATGCATGCCACATGCCAATGGTGTTAATGTGTACAAGTTTCATCATCTAGCCTTAGAGCCTACATGTCAAATGTGTCAATGCATGCATTGTGGCACACAATGTGCCACAGTACAACTTCAAACACCTCACTTCTTACAACACCCTAAACTTTTCAATACTCGAGTATTGAAAGTCCTCGGGTTACCATAAAAATTTGATTTAGCACATGTGTGTGGTGACACACATAACCACATGTCCATCAATCTAGATTACTTTAACCATCCACCTATAGTTTAGCCTAAATCTAACAATTGGGAGTAATCTCTATCCATAGATCAAACTATCCAACCATTGATTTTTAAGATGGACCATTACATCATCATGAAAATCAACTTTGGACACGATTTAAGCATTTAGGCTTAATCATCAATGAATCTGAATAGTAGATTGTGATTCTAGTATATAGATAAACATTTTATACCATTGAAATCAAATCCTAATGGGTAGAAATATACCATTCATTATTTTAAGTTTTCCACGGTGTATATGTACATACCTGACATCAAACCTTAAAAAACTTGTTTCTATCGACCTAATCACGATAAAAGTTGACACAGTGCTATACTAGTACATTTTAAATTCCATGACCTAACTCACAAAATGCATCATCCATCTGATCTCGTATCATATATAATGGATGACCTGCCTAAAAAATATACAACAATCATTCTTATGTTCCATGGATGATCATTGACGAATCTACTGGGTTACTTTTCATGTAGGGTTGTGTTTGGACCTATTTCCACAGTCACCAGACCCTAAGGAAAGATTTCTACGGATGTTACACATTCCAAACTAGCTTAAATATGCCAAATTAGTGTACATACATGATATTTAACAAAATTATTATAATAACCCTATTGAAATATATACTTTAGCTAAAGAGAGAAATTTTGAGCCTCAGGTGGGCCACAAATGTAACAATCATAAACAAAGCAACTTACCAACGCTTCTTAACCGTCCATTTAGATGGGCTCCTTTGGATGGTTTGGATCATTCTATTAGTGTGATTTTAGTGATGTAGACATTAATTGAATTGTGTCAAAGTATCATTAACATGTTGTGTATTATCAAGGGTAGAGCTAGACACCAACCAGGTTTAACCGTTCGGTTCAACTCGGTAAAACTCGGTAAAACTCTGTTCGAACATAAAGTTTTCTTGTTCGAACTTTGTTCGAACACGTAAGGTATGTTCGAAAAAAATTTCGAGTCGGTTTTAATCATAGTCCTATTCGACTCGACTCGAACTCGAACTCGAACTCGACTTGAATATTAACTGACTCGACTCACTCAACTCATTCGTTCGACTCGGTATTATATATATATATATATATATATATATATATATATATATATATATATATATATATATATATATATATATATATATATATATATATATATATATGGAGAGAGAGAGAGAGAGAGAGAGAGAGAGAGAGAGAGAGAGAGAAGGTTGGATGACAAATAAACATGACTGTGGGCCGTAGGAAGTTTTCAATGGTGGACATCATTCTCCTCACTGTTTCCTGTGGTGTTGTCCACTTGAGCTTTGTATCTGCCTCATTTTTTGTTGAATGCCTTAAAATGAGCTATACAAATGGATGGACGGAGTGGATAAAACAAATACATTATGGTGGGGCCCACAGAGCTTTGACACCAGCTTGTTGGCGGGTGTTTGCATCACTAGCCATGAGCCAACCCACGGTCGCGTCACAAAGCCATGCGTAGTTCCTACGTTGAAAATCTAGGTGGGGCCCATCGTGATGTTTGTGAGGAATCCACGCCATCCATCCATTTTGTGAGATCGTTTTAGGATGTAAGACCAAAAATGATCTGGATCCAAGACTCAAGTGGGCCACACTAAAGGAAAAGGTGGTAGGGAAATTCCTACCGTTGAAATCTCCTTGGAGTCCACAGTGATGTTTAATGCCATCATAATGTCATTCCTATAGTGTGGTTCACCTGAGATTTAGTTGTGGCTAAACTTTGTGATTTGTCATTTGTGATATGTAATTTGTGAACAAATCAGTATTTACTATTTGTTTAAATATTTTAAGCGAAATTGTTTAAATTTGTTTGAACTTGTAAAAATTGTCTAAAATCGATATGTTCAAATATATTCGAACATGATTGGGCCAGACCAAATCGAGTTCAAACAGAGCCACCCTGTTCGAATGTTTGTTTGAACATTGTTCGAACACACCCACTCAAGTAGCCGAACAATCCTATCTAGCCCATGTTCGACTCGGATCGGATCGTTGCCCACCTCTAATCAAGGGAGCTCAGGAAGGCATTTCATCCCATTTACTTCCAAATTCTCTCTCATGGAGAGGATTTCATTTACATGCCCATTTATTCTAATTTCATTTCATTTCCATGTATTAACTTCCATCTAAACACACCTCAAATACCATTTACTCCCAATTCACTTCATTTACTTCCATCCAAATGACCCTTAAGGTATCCTCCGTCTCACAAGAAATTTTGTCATTTGAACCTTTTTTTGCACAGGCCAGCATTCAGCTCAGGTTGAGTCTAAAGACTCCAAAATGGAAGCAAATTTCCTAATGATCAGAGCAACTTCAAACATGATTTGTGTGCCCCATCTCTCACACCTACGCATGACCCAATTAAATCTCTGCCCCCACCCGGACAAAATTGGTCTAGGCAGGGGCTCTGTGAAGCCCACAATGATGTATGTGTTTTATCCTTGCCGTTCATCAATTTCTAAAGATCATTTTTGTGTATGATCCAAAAAATAAGACAAATCCAAGGCTCAAGTGGACCACATAGTGTGGATTGAACGCCTACTATTAAAACCTTCTTCGGGCCACGAAAGTTTTGGAACAAGCTGAAATTTGTGCTTTCCCTTCGTCCATGTTTATGTGACTTTATGAGCAGGTTGGATGGCGAATAAACATCACAGATTCACAATGGCCCCAAGAAGGTTTCAACAATGGGCATCATTATTACCGCTGCTTCCTATGGTGGTCCACTTGAGCCTTTGGATCTGTCTATTTTTTGGGATCATACTGTAAATGATTTGGAGAAATGGATGAATGGGTCGATAAAACTATACATCACGTTGGACTCCATCGAGCCTCCGCCTAGACAGATTTCCGTCCAGGTGGGGCTGGACACAATTAGCTTCCCTTCCATTGGGGGAGGGGGATTGCCTACTACTGTCGCTGGATACTGGACGGTGCTCTATGGGACCCACAATGATGTATGTTTTTTATCCACTCCGTCCATTCATTTTTACAGATTAGTTTAAGACGAGATCCCAAAAAATGAGGCAGATCCAAATCTCGTGTGGACCACAGGAAAGAGTGGAGATTGAACGCCCACCATTAACAACGCCATAAAGTAATGGCTCTATGAGTGGCTCTTTATTGGACCCATGATGATGTATGTGTTTTATCCTCTCCTTCCATTCATTTTTACTGCTCATTTTAAGATATGATCCCAAAAATATGCACGTTGTCCAGTAATCTAGTAATCTGTAACAACAGGTGCCATGTCTATTTTTTTTACTTTCCTCTTCTTTTCTTTTCAAAATAACAAGTGTTTCATAGAAAATAATGTTTTTTAATTCAACAATTTTTTTTTCTTAATTAAGAGATTAAAATGGAGTTTTTGCTGACTAGGGGCTCATCCCAAGCCTGTCAAAGGCTAACTGCTACCTTGTGTATCAAAGACTACTGTTTATAAAAGTGAAGCCCATGGTTCGGTGATCCAATCCATATTGATCGCTGCATGTCACACTGTGTAACAAAACCTCCATGGTGATGTTTCTGATGTCCATTTCGTCTTGAGGCTAAACGTGAAGCAGATCCAAAACTGATCAAGTGGGCGGCACGCACAGGAAAAAGTGGGGTGGAGATGGAAATGCCCACCATTTAAACCTTCATGGGCCCACCATGATATCACACGGTGATTCCCACGGAGTGGAAGTGGATTGCCTGGTGATAGACCAAAAATGAAGCATATCCAAAGTTCAAGTGGACCATGTCACTAGAAATGGTAGTGATTGAACACCCACCATTAAAAACTTCGAAGGACCACAAGTTTTGGATCAAGCTGATATTTGTGTTTTCCTTTGTGATCTTATGAACAAGTTGGATGGCAAACAAACATCATGGTGGACCCTTAGAAGGTTTCACCTGCGGGTGTCATCATCCCATGTGGTTCACTTGAGCTTTGGATCTACTTCACCTTTTGGCTCATGCCTAAAAATGAGCCGGTAAAACGGATGAACAATGTGGATATAAAACACATACATCGCCGTGGGCTAGCTGACCTGGCAAAACTCGACCCGACCTGACCCAGTTTTTTCCATTTTAGGGTTGGAAAATTTGACCCAAATTCAATTTTTGGTTTGACCCTACCGACCTGGATTTTTATGGGTCAGGTTAGGGTTAAAGGTGACCCAACCCGAATTATATAGGGGTTAAGTAGACTATTATATATTGATTTTCTTATTAATTAAATAATGCATAGTTTTTTTTTCTCACACACCCTGCTGGGAGTAGTCCACATGTCTGTTAATTTAATAAACATGTGCACACCAAAGATCACAATTTATGACCTGTAGAACTAAAATATCATAAGATTTTTTATTATTTTTGGTGCTCATTTATTGGAGAATTGAAACGATAGCTAATGGTCCATAAAATAAATTAATAAAATTATTTTAATGGTTATATTTATTTGATTGTTGATAGGAATTTATTGGACGATTAAAATAGAAGGATCAAATGGTTCCATTTCAATAATTGTATCCACAATTTAACTATTTAAAAAATTAAATATCAAATGATCTTGTTGATTTAATCCAATGGTCAAAAAATAAAAATAGAATGGCTGGACATTAATTGGATGGTTTGGATGAAATATTAAATGTCAATTTCTCTTTCTGTGTGCGCGCGCGCACTTATGTACCTATCAAACATATATAGATGGTTTGATTTTCAATTGAATGATATTGTTATATGCATCTAGGTTAATCTAGAAATTAGTAAGTAGATCATTAAAATGCAAGTCAACGTGACCCGACCCGGTTTAATTTGCGTTGGGTACCATGTTACTCACTGGTTGCACTAAAAGCTCAATCTATTAGGAAACAGCATAACAATGTATATCAAGGGGTTTGCTGATGCATCCAACAAATCTAACCCGAATTCAATTTAGGTATGGTTAGAGTTGAGGTGGAGATGACACAATCTGACCCGACGCATTGCCACCTCTACGGTGGACCCATAGTGCCTGCCCCCAGAGACTAGGGAGGGTCCCCATTCCCACGGGATGGAGGTAAAAAATAACGTCAGCATGATCCAAAACTTTGTAGGCCCATAAAGTTCCAGCATTGGGTGAGCATCGAATCCCTCTTGAATTTTGTACACGCCAGATTTTACGTTTCACGTCATAAGGAGCTGACGAACGTAGGCGTTGTAGGAAATTCGGTTCCATATACATCTCCATTGGTCAATCCTGAACAACGGACAATGGCCGGTTAGGAAATCTAGAGGAAAAAAGACGAATGAGAAGATTTTTGACCGTTAGAAACTTCGACCAGGCCTGTTTTTCAACCAAAACGACCCTGGCGACTTTCGGACCGAGTCCGAGCGCGGCTAGGTGAGAATCCGTTTTGCCTCCGTCGGGACTCAAGATCCAGCGCCACCCATGGGGCCTACCTGCTTAGATATCTGCTTATTTGAACCTTCCATATTTCCTCTACTACCATAAAAGCTATTCTCCCATAGTCACGCATCAATGATAATCCTCACCTTTGACTTTTAGAGTTCAATGAGAGAAAATGAAATTTTATTGTCCTTTCCATGCATCCATCCATCCAGTTCAAATATCTTACAGTGGGTCATGTATCACAGATTCTGAAATTTGGACGGATCCGATCATTGTAACACTTAACATGTGGGACCAAGTAGTCTGCGATATTCTATTTCTTGTTATTCGCGACGGAGGGAAACGAACACGGAGATGATCGGGTCAGACCTCCAGAAACATTTGACGCCAATGTTGACTTTGTCGTGAGTTCCTACACTGGGATGCTGGGTGGGGCCTACCGTGATGTTTCTAAAAAATCTACCCCATTCATACGTTTTTCGAGATTATTTTAGGATTTTCTTAAAAAAAAGTGAGGCAGATCCAAGACTCAACTGGGCCGCACGAGAGGAAAATGCAGGGATTCAGTGAGCACCGTTTAAACATTCTTGTGGCCACAAAAGTTTCGCATCAGACTAAACCTTTTGTATTTTCAGTTCATCCCACTGTTACTGACCTTGTAAATGGTTTGGATGTCGTACAAACATAAAGGTGGACCCCAGGAAGGTTTCAACGGTAGAAAACTATTTCCCCTTTTTTCCCTCTCGTGTGACCCAATTGAGTTTTGGATCCACCTGCTTTTTGTATTTGAATACTAAAATGATCTGAGAAAACGGATGAACGGGGTGGCTTTTTCATAAACATTACAGTGGGCCCCATCTAGCATCCCAAGCAGGAACTTCCTGCCAGGAAATCCGCGTCCAGAGAGAGAACTATAAGAGAGAGAGAGAGA
The DNA here is from genome assembly GCA_003013855.2 of Liriodendron chinense. Taxonomy (NCBI): domain Eukaryota; kingdom Viridiplantae; phylum Streptophyta; class Magnoliopsida; order Magnoliales; family Magnoliaceae; genus Liriodendron; species Liriodendron chinense. The sequence goes on from ML058552.1 coordinate 5,044,079, forward strand.
GAGAGAGAGAGAGAGAGAGAGAGAGAGAGAGAGAGGCGTCCAGATAGAAGAGAACTATAAGAGAGAGAGAGAGAGAGAGAGAGAGAGAGAGAGAGAGATGAACAAGTGCATACAGCTGTTGAATCTAGTCCTGAGGATGGTGGGCCGCTTCCACTCCCACTGCCCACAGACGGCTAGGATGTATTACAGGCCACCCCCAACCGACGGTGATGGCAGTGTCAACGACAGTAATGGTAACGGCAACATGGTTGCTGCCACTGACGTTAAAGGGAGTTGCACCAGCGATGCCATTGCTGTGTATACGTTGGAGCTTGTTCTTCTTCTTTTCAATGAAGGATTAAAAATACAAAAGGAAAGAAGTGATGGAAGATGAGAACAGTGGCATTTTTCTTTGGCTGGACGACGTGGGATTTGCCATGTCTGCCCTTCTTCTTCTTCTGTGTTTGGTTGCACCATATTTCGTGAAATCACATGATTCCATGATTTTTGGTGCAAACCAAACGCACCTATTTTTTTTTTTTTTTCTGTGTATATTGCTTGCCTTCGTCATCTGACAATTAATGAGATTGACAAAGCATTTTATTTTATTCTTTTGAAATTCTTCTGTTTAAGAGCATTTCAATGTCATATTTGCTCTCTCTCTCTCTCTCTCTCTCTCTCTCTCTCTCTCGTTTCGATTGATACACATGCAACTAGAGGTGGCAATGGGTCGGGTCGGGTCGGGTTCGGGTTGGGTCAAGTTCAGGGCGGGTCATTTCCACCTCAACCCTAACCCGACCCAAATTGAATTTGGGTTGGATTTCTCAACCCTTACCCAACCCAAATTAAATTGAGTTGGGTCGGGTCGGGTTGACCCGTATTTTAATGATCAACTAATAAATTTGTAGATTAAACAGAAATCATATCTTATTTCAAGCCCCAATTTGAATCAAAATACTAAGAATTCCCAAGAAAGACTCACCTAATAGAGGAATTTTACTAAATCAATTCACAACTAGCTAGACTCAAATCTTCAGCTACCAATGCCCGCCCAACATTGCTCATGAATCTACCATGAATAGTTATGGATTGGACTCACCTCAAATTGGACTCAGTGAGTTTTGTTGAGTCAACTTAGCACAAGTTACAACTAGTTTCAACCACATTGAACTTCAAGAGCAAGGATATATGATCATAATCAATCCTAAATAGCTGAACTAAATCAGACATTCCACGGATCATGAACAACTTTTATTAACTAATATGAACTAGGCATAGAACGAGTTCGACTCGGTTTACCACTCGATAGCAAATCGGGTCGATCATAGATGTAACAGAAAGATGAAATAGCTGATTATTTTACCTATACCTTAGCAGTAAGAACTTTATAAATGCAACCCAGCAATGACCTTAGCAGCAACAACACCGTCGGAGAAGAAGACCTGGCCTCCAATGGTGAAATGTCAACCATCGGTTTTCCTTTAATTCGACAGTTATGGATAGAGTAGAATCATTTCGAGGAGCTTAGAAAACTCTAAGATTTCAGCTCCAACCCCTTCTAACGGGCGTGTTTATATGGTTAGTATGAGATTTAGGGTTTCTAAATGCAAGAAGGAAGAAAAACGGAAGAAAAATTCTATTTATATGATGACATTCTCAACCCTAATCTGGGTGAACATTAATAGACGTCTAGGATAGCTTGCAACTAAGGGTTATGAATGGCTCAGATTTGTTAGAATGCATTTTCATAGATCGAGGTTAATAGGGAAAGAAACGGAGGTAAGAGAAAAAGAAAATAGAATATTTTCATTTTCGGACTTGTCACCCGCACAATGCAACTTATATGTGAAACAATGGTTACACACATGAGTGTCCACACTTGATATCAATTGAGTTTTAGTTAAAAATGATGCTAGAAACTGATAGAAGGTTTGGATCAAGCCAAGGTAGGCTACATTGGTCTCAGTGATCAGGTTTTAAAGGGCATGGAAACACAAAATCAGTTACCCACTGCCATATTTGGCTTCTAATTGTGTACACCATACAATAATACTTTTAATGAAATACCTAAGGTTTGCTAGGATCCCATGTACGAACCATATGAACGGATTGGATCAACCGGACTATTGTTCGAAAGTGGGCCGCACGATCTTAAAAACAGACAGCGTCTGTTTGAGACGTTTTGTCGGAAACGAAGGGAGAAAAGATTTTCTCTTGGTTTTGGTTTTGATCCGATCCACCTAATTCAGTGTACAACATGTGCACCAATTGTTAGTGCACACTGACCAATAAAAATGGGGCCCACTTTCATCATAAGTGAAATCCACTCCGTCCATACATCCAGCAAGGTGTATGAGAAAAAAAAACTATGTATTATTTAACTAACAAGAAAATCAATATATAATAGTCTACTTAACCCCTATATGATTCGGGTTGGGTCACCTTAAACCCTAACCTGACCCATAAAAATATAGGTCGGGTCGGGTCAACCAAATATTGAATTTGGGTCAAATTTTCCAACCCTAAACTAGAAAAAAATGGGGTTGGGTGGGGTCGGGTCGGGTCGGGTCGAATTTTGTCAAGTCTACATGCAACCGATCACTTAACACGTGGCATGTGTACATGCATCTCTATTTAAACCTTCCACAAGAGTCAGACGTGGCTACTATGGGCCTACTTTGTAATGACGTGGCACGGTTCTCCGAGGAGCGAATTAGCTATTACCCGGGTGTTACCCAAACTGTGTGGGGTCCACCTTAATGTATTTGGTGTACATCCACGTTGTTCATCTTTTTTCCATATCATTTTAGGACGCAATCCCAGACCTTAAGAAGATCTAAATCTCAGGTGGACCGTGCCACTATAAACAGTGATGAAAGACCATTAAAAATGATTTTGTGGGCCACGAAACGTTTTGGATCATTTTGTGGGCCACGAAACGTTTTGGATCAAGCTGATCTTTGTATTTTCCCTTCATCCAAACCTTCTTGACATTACAATTAATAGGTTGGATTGCAAATAAACATTATGAAAACCTTGAGATTGGCACTTCGAAAATTTTAATGGTGAGGCACTAAATCACCACTGTTTCCTGTGGTGTGGTCCGCCTGAGATTTGGATCTGCATAAGTTTTCGGACCCAGCCCAGCTCCTTTGGAAGGGATGCCAACGGTACTGCTCTGACTACATGTTTACTAGCAAGATTGACGGAATTTAATTGGATGTCATGCTATCAAAGATGACCCAGTAGAGTAAAGATTCTCAGAGCCACTCTCAAATGTGCATGTGATCATCTTTGGCAGCGGCATATTATCCAATTAAATCCCACCTTAATCTTTATACCAAGGCATTGTATAAGCATTGTATAAGTAGGAAAAGTATGTACCATCTACTATCAAATCAAATCTTATCCTATAGTCTTGATACTAACTTTGATACAAGAAGAGAAGGTACTCAATTTGGGTTATCATACGCACTAATTCTTAAGATAGACTAATTTTTTAAGTAATTAGGACCAAATGTGTTGTTATATACCTAAAATTTTAGAGGGTATAATTTTTTTTTCAAAAACTGCCATAATTAGAATAGATCATTAGATGGATCATTAGGTTCATCTATCTCAAATCTAAGATAATTTGTCAGTTCGATCATTAATCCATACCATAGATCATTGATCCAGACCATCAAAACTTAAAAGCAACTATTGAATTTCAAATAAGATATTAAAAATGCCATCTAGCGGATAGATCTTCTAGATCACAAGAAGCAACAGTTTAGTCAATTGATCCATCTAATGATTATCATTTATTCTAACGAGATTAGTACTGAATTGATATGAGATCATGGATTTTATAGGTAAATGGTAGAGATTGCTTAGATATTAACCATTAATTGTGTATCATTGCATTATTTGAGTATGTCATTGCTTACCTAACATCAATGGAAATATGATGTATGGTCATGATGATCATGAGATCATAAGTGACACCAGAATGAATATTGAATGACTGCAATCGTTGGCCTACTTTCATGATATTGTACTATCATGCATTGCATTATTATATAAATTGGATCATCATGCCTTGGGTTAACACATTAGTACCCACACCCTACTGTTAGCCACACCCGGCTTGGGAATCGATACCAACACCTCAGTGTTGAAACGAGGTAATCTTCACCCAGTCTAACACTTGAGCTATGGATCTGTGTATTTTAACGGTTTCGATTCTACATGATCATAGTGATTAGAATGAATACCAAAGCAGACTACAATACATTAGGATGGATCCACTTTTAAGGGAGAAAACCCTGACCAAAGTGGACCCCACATGTCTGCATTTGCATGGGCGTGTGGACCCCAACACTGCCACACGGGCAGCCATGTGGGCCCCACATGCTATCCACTATGGATAGTCAGGTGGGCCCTCTGTGGGTGGATTTTGAAAGTGGACATCGCCTTCAAGTATGCATATTCATCGTAATACATATGTAATATCAATCTATATGCATATTCAAGAATTTAATCTGTGTGTAGTTGAAGTCCACCACACACGCTAATCACACCTTATAGGTATATCCCACCACACATGCACAAGTAACTTGGTGAACCTAATACTATATTGGGGCTCGTAATGTGTGTCATGGTGTGGAGGTGATCGATTCATTTATGTGTCGTGATTAGTGGATCACAAGTGTAACGACCCCAAAATTTCGGTAGGAAAATTTTCTTTTAAGAACAATAATGGTTTAAGTAAATAAATTTTAAGATAATAAATAAAAGAAAAGCATGAACTAGATGGTCAAAACTTTCTAGATGTAGGGGGAAGATTGGGGTTCAAGGTCTTCTATAAGCAGAATTATAAATTTTTTTATTATTTTTTGCAATAAATTTTAAATTTCAAAATCAAAATAAGATAAGGCTTATCTCATCTTATCAAGAGAGTTTTTCTTTATAAATAGAGATGAGTAGAGAAGAATAAGCATTCGTCGAGAGTTTTAAGAATGAAAAGGAGAGAGGGAGAGGGAGAGAGAGAGAGAGAGAGAGAGAGGAGTTCTTGCTGTGGGCCTCGATCTAGTAAGTCCCCTCCCCTATTTAACTCTACCTGATCTAGCCAATGAACGGGACCGATCAATCAATCATCCATCTATTGTATAGATTCAAGGGTCATTGTAGATCTAGATCATTGATGGGGACCATTTGGGTGGGCCAAAATCGATCTGAATGAGTTATAATGACCATAAAGTCAAAATGTACATAGGCCACGAAATTCAAATCGATTGGACCTACAGATAGGCCACATCAATTGGATAAATGATAGTCTTTAAATTCTTTTTATTATTGCTTTATTTTATCATTAAAGTAACTGTGGTGCATTTGTTATATTTCAAATTTTATTGGGCCCACGGAGAGGTGGCCGACCCAATGGTCGGACCAGATCTCTAATAGACCCCACATGTAAGGCTAAATAATAATAATAGAAAAAAAAAATCTCTTGCTGAACGTCTAGCGTCAGAGATGCTAGAACATCCAGTGTTGGAAGTGGAAAGTTTACGTGTGGGGCCCCACTCGTGGGACCCACCTTGATGGATTTAGTATATCCACTCCGTCCATTTTTTTCTCCAACTCATTTTAGGACTGGTGTCCAAATTTGGACCCAAACTGAGGTCCAAGTGGGTCACACCACCCGGAACAAATTAATGGTGAAAAAAATTATAAAATAAAAATGAAAATAAAATGATAGAAATTCTGGGCGTAGATAGCGGTCCACTCGTGGACCCCACTGTGATGAAATCAGTAGATCCAAGCTAACCATATGTTGTATCAGGATGTTTTATAGCTTGGGTCCAAAAATCAGGTAAATCCAAATCTCAGGTGGCCCACACCACTTAAAATAGTAATAATAACAATACACATAGTTGAGCTAGTCCGATTTTGGATTATTGTCCACTTTTGGGACCCATTTGGAGGTGTTTTGAGAAATTTAATCCATCCAATATCTTAATAAACAAGTTTTCTGTTGAGGATAAAAAAAATGGTCCATATAGGATATTCCAATGGGCTGTACCAAGACAAACAGTGGGGACAGCACCTGCCCACTGATTGGGAACTTGTGGGCCCCACTGTGTAGTCTTTGAAAAATCTGATCCACCTAATCTCTTAAATAATGGGTTGTTAGTTTTGTGACAAAAAATCAGTCCAATCAGATTTCTAGGCGGGCCATGCCAAGAGAAATAGTTGGGTGGTACAGTTTGGATTTTCACAATTAGACCATTTTAGGATATCCTACAATAAGATCTTTGTAGAATGTAATTAACCATCTTTGGTAGTGTATCATTGGAGAACTTGTGACTAAGAATAGAATGATCCACCAATCAAGTGGGCCATAGCATCAGAAAAATAGTAAAAGGCTCATTTCTTTTGGAAAAGCGAGTCACAATAATCGAATCTAAACCGTCCATTAGGGAACCAAACCTAAATAATGTAAAATTCAATTTAAAAATAAGTATATCTAAGGTGATATTGATAATGAATAAGTATAAATTAAATTGATTCAAGACTAACTCTACTCAAGTTGTGACAAAATTAACAAAGTAATCGTCATTAATTATCAACAGGTGAGTACATCCCAATACGTTTCCTAGTCATTTTAATTAAGTAAGTTGTGTAATGAACGTAATATGTGGTATTGATTGATTCATGCTTGTTTAAATATTATTTAAATAATTTTCATTTATAATAAATGTCATGAAATGTTGTCTCTCAAAAGGAGAGATGGAATGTACGGATGTGAATTATTGCGTGGATGTGAATTATTGCATGCATTTATGAGTTATTGTACCTGGAGTTCGACTCTGGAAGACCGGTAGGTACTTAAGTACCCGGTTACCCAGGGACCATCTTGGAAGCCCACTAACATGTGAAAGTCCGCCCTACAAGGAAGGAGGAGCCGATTGATGGGATCCAATCGAAGCAAGTGGAAGATTGAATATATGTCCACTTGATGCATCATTTCATATTAAACTCATTCTTGCATTAATTATGTATTACCTATATTAATGGCATGTGTTTATCCTGCTTAGTTGAAATGCATGTGAACCGTATTGGGTTACTCACTGGGTTTTCCAGCTAACCTTGTGGATTAAAAATATACAGATGATGTGGACGTTGACCATTCAGGGAATGTCCCAGATAATGAAATGGAACACTAGAAGAACCGCATGATTATTGGCCTAATTTGACCGAGGAAGAAGTGGCGGCCCTAAACCAAAACGTTTAGACTATTCTTGTTTTATTTTGTTATTTTCAATAATTAGTAGACATTTAATAAAGTTCCAAATGGGTAGACTTAATTTATAGTTGAATATTTCATGAATAAATGGTAACTTAGAATTTTCATTATTTTATGCCTCTTAAAGTGGTTTAACATTATAAATGCATTTAGTGCACCAGTTATACCCCGTAAACTGGGCCGGAGAGTGCACACTCTGAGTCCGAATTTTAGAGCGTGACAACAAGTGTCATACCTTATAAGTGGACCCTACCACAAGCACATGTAAGGGAATGGATCCCTTAAAGAACATATGTATCCTAGTCTTGTAAATTATTAAATATACATAATAGGACCATCCCTTGTATATGTTGTGTGGGCGGGCACCACCATATGTACAGATTTAGTGAGTAGGCATTACCCCACATACATAATTGAATCCATGCTTAGATATAATTTTGAAGTAAATATTTAGGCTTACGATCATTAAAATCTTAGTTGTCTATGTGTAAGAAAAAGAGGAGAAAGATCCTAACTGCTAAGAGAGTGATCTAACCCTTGATCAAACAATCAACTCGATTAAATGAGTGTTGGACTTTAAAATTCACCCGATCCAACAAGTTGACCATCTGAACCATCGGAATAAGATATGAACTTTCAGATCGGACCAACAATCTTAATGACTAAACATAGTTTTTTCTTAATTTATGAAGAAATCTTATGGAAAAATGCTCGATCAAAGTTAAGCACACAAATCACGGCATTAATATGGATCAGTGGCCTTAATTTAGAGGTCATGTATCAGGTTTAGTGATCTCATAATTATACTATGAATTTTAAGTGAAAAATCTTTCATTAGTGTTAGGGCACAAAAAGTATGCGCATGTACATGCGCAGGAGGGCTAGTGAAGGCACGAAAACTGATACAAACATGGGGTCCAGCACATGCACGTGCGTGGGACCCAGGCCCACCAACCCAGTACATTAAAAAATGGAATATCCTGAAAAAGGGAAGTAGGTGACATGTGGACATGCGTAGGGTCCCAAGAGTCCAGCGCATGTACCCACGCCAGCAAAGGACACCTACAAATGGCCCAAACAAAAAAAGGGCCCACCATAAGGTCTTGAGCATGACCATGTGCGGACCCCTGTTAACGGTCCAAAATCACATAACGAAAGACCCACGTTGTCCATTGTCATGACATCTGCTGGACCCAAAAGTCCTGCGCACAACCGTGCGTTGGGCCCGAGTGCGAACATCAGACAGAACTAAGAAAAGTCTTGCGCATGACCATGCGCAAGACCCTTTTTACTAAATTATCATGCATTGAACCCGATTGACCGACTGGACATGCGCCGAACCCCTTGTCCCAAGATTTTGTCTATAAATAGCCCAACCCACTTCATTTGTAAGGATCAAACTTTCAGAAGTAAAACCAGAGAGATTTCTAGAAAACCCCAAAATAGCGTCAGATCGTTCTCAAATTCAAACAAGTGTCCGATCGAATTCTTATTTCAAACCAATACAGGTGCGGTCTACTCCGTCCTTTCAAAGTGCCTCAAACCCAGTTTCAGAGCCGCGTCTTCAGACCTCATCCTTTCGGGAAAGCATGTCAGGTGTCGATATAAACAATAAAAGGGAAGAAAACAATAGTCTCTGGACTATAAATTGAGGGGTGTTCCCCTAAAATTTCTATCTGTAGACGATCGATGTACTACTCATTAGAATCGATCTTTGCTTACCAGACTACTTGAGTTCACAGTCGTAGCTTGGCTTTCTCGCGGTCCCCGTCTCTACGACGGAAGAAGGCCCAGTGTTACCACTCGACTATTGCTTAATAGTCTCCCAGCTCAAACTCAAGATTACATGAGACATAGACATGTGGTCTGCCGACAGTACAGTCTACTCACACAAACCGATAAACTCATCCTCTGGGATCCAAAACATATACACAACAAGTACATACGCCTACAAGATAGTCTTTACTTTTCAATCAAGGGTCATTGACAACTCAATGTAATTAAGGGCTTGTGCCAGATCACGACCTGGAATGTACAAGATCTCAAAACTCTGGAAGTAATAAAGATTCTCTTTACACCTTGTCTCTCGTGTACTTGTTTGTATTGTTTGTGAATGCTTATGAATCCTCGGTTCCCCCAAGAATAAGCAAACACGAAAGCGAATTTCACACCATCGTCGAAATTCAGTTTTATCAAACTGGCGACTCTGCTGGGGAAACTCATCTAAGGCACACATGAATAAAACGAGCTTTTACAGATCGACACAGTGCAAGGAGGATTTGTTCGGCGCTACGGGCGCCAAACTAGCAACTCTCAACGGGAACATTCTTCCCTTCATCTCTAAAGCAAAATCCAAAATCGAAGACATCCTCCTTTACGCGATAAAATCGCAATTAGTAAGGACGCATGCCCCTCATATTGGAATCATCCGTCATATGATCAATCTAGATTCCACGATTAAAAGCACAATGAATTACAGATGGCAGCCATATGTAAGTTCTTGCCGCAAGGGGGGTTCGCTGTTGTTCTTCCCTGTCTCTCCACCAATCTTCAGTACAGATGCCAACATCTGGTTGGCAACTAGTCCGTAACAGAAAGCAAAAAAATGAATGTAAAAGGAGAGTTTGGATGACTGATATCAGAAAATTTGAGCCGACAATCAGCATAATCACTCATGAAGGGTCAGAATGTACCCACCGCAGGCAATGGCGCCCAGTACAGAGTAAGAAAGCTGTAGAATTAAAACGGAACGTAACAATTGCAGCACGACAATTTGACCTGTCTTGTGAAGACTTCCAGACTCTTCCTACCCCTACTCGCGCAAAGAAGCAAAACCCATTGCCAATAACCCAACAATCCTTAGAAATAGCTGCTACAATAATGACCATCGCAAGAAGAATGCAAATGCGGTTTGCACAAGTGGCAATGACTCAAAATTTAGATGCAGGCGAAGCGTCAGGCCTGCCACATCAGGAAATGCAAATCGCCATGCAGGAACAGATAGATAGTTGCACCAGTCTCAAGGAGAAACAACTACTTAACTAGGAGAAATGTCAGCATGGATGAGGGGAATCCATGCAATGCTGACGTCCCTACTAGATCGCGTGACACCTCAGGGAATCAATTTGACAGCGCATTCACCCGCGGACAGATGTCAGGGAACTGGACAAAACCCAATCGCAACAGGGCCAAAAAACAGCCCAGAACGATCCCATTCGAGAATACATTGAGGCACCTTGTGGCAACCCCTGCAAGAGAATATTTGTCGCAGATAGTAGCTACTCTAATGCAACAGGAGAAAAAGAAGGAAATAAGAGAGAAATACACATGTCCAGTGCCGTATTCGCCCAAGGTAGATACTATGCCATTCCTCTTGAATTTCAATCGCCCAGATTTTACAAAGTTTAATGGGCGAGGATCACCGGAAGAACACATGGCTCAGTTCGTAACCATGATGGGAAATTTATATTTTGTACCTCAATACTCCTTAAGGCTCTTCGGATCTACACTAACAGGATTAGCATTTCAATGGTATGCGTCACTCCCGGCTAGATCAATGAAGACATGGGAATAGATGCAAGATAGTTTCCTAACCAAATTTTACACTACTGAAAAAGAAATGTCACTACCAGACCTGGCCGAAGTACTTTAAAGACCGAGGGAATTAGTGGAGTGGTTCATTGATGGATGGAGAATAATGGTTGTGTCCTGTATAAAATTACCAAGTGAACCAGAGCAAGTAAGAATGTGCGTCAGAAGCATGGACCCTACGGTCGCGTTCGGAATAGTTGGCACCCGACCGCATACATTTCGAGATCTATCCTTCATAACTCATGTAGTAGAGGAAGCAGCTGCTGGAACAACTATCAAGACTGAGAGACCACATCGAGAGGTTACTCACCCTGTCATGGCGAACTTAGTCGACAAAGAAAAAAAGCAAGCAAGTCAGCTGAAACGCCCGACCCCAGCACAAAAGGAAAGTAAGAAAGCAACAGAAACAACAGATAAAAGAAATGTTTTTAGAACCAATCGCCCCATGACGATAACCGAGAGAGAACACGCAAACAGCCCATATACGTTTGAAATGGAAGATCTCGTCCCCATAATGGAACAGTTGGTTGCCGACGGGACACTTCAGTTGCCAGAGGTGAGACGACCCCAAGAAACAGGCCAAGTTAACAGTCCAAATTACTACAAATATCATCGCATGCTGGGACGTCGCACCGAAAAATTTTTTAGCTTGAAAGGAAAGATACAGCAAATGATAAATGATGGTGTAATTAGTCAGAAACCAGAGGAGACGCGAAGGGACGAGGTCACGCTAGCATCCGCAATCCTTGCAAATAACTCATATCCACTCGCCGTGCCATCCGCCACCCCATCCAAACCGTGGACATCGGGTAATAGTCCGCGGAAACTACGAAACTGACAGAGACTTCCTCAAGAGGAAAGAGGAAGACAGAACAGGAGAAAGGTCAATTATTGTGACATGAAAGCAATTTCGCATGAGGAAAGCAATAAAACGAGTCTGTCACATCGCAATGCACGATGATCTCTGCTACGATGCTTCCAGCAAGATCAAACCCGCAACTCATGAGCAACGAAACCAATGCGGTCGCCTTATGGTCGGGTAGACGATTGCCTAATAACCCAAGGGAGTCAGAAGAAATTAGACATAATCCGGTTGAAACACGAGCGGGGGTCGAAAGAAGAGAAGAAATGAATCAAGCAACAATAAATCAAGTACCATGATTTGAGCAGAATGACACTAGGGTCGCGTACGATGTAGCACACCTAAAAATGGTTCCCGCAAGACTAAGCATTTACGACACGTTGAAATTATCTAAACGATATAGGGATGTGCTAATCAGTGTGCTACTCAACCAAGAAGCTAAAGAAACCATGCTGATAGAAATTGAGACCGAGATAGAAGAATAGATGGCGCAAGGAGTGCAAGGTCTACAACTGGAACTGACCGCAGTCACCAATTAATCATCAATTATTAACTTCTCCGATGAAGACAGAACAGTAGCTACAATAGAGCACAAAAGACCGCTCATGGTTACGGGCCTTATCCGCGATACCGAAGTAAGAAGATACATGCTAGATGATGGATCAGCGGTCAACATTCTCCCGTTAAAAACTGTAGAAGCTCTTGGCTATAGAAAGTCGGCTTTGCGTCCTAGTGCAATGATTATTCAAGGATTCAATCAAGATAGTCAGTGATCCCTGGGCTGTATCACTATGAGATTAGAAATCCAAGACTTACATATAAGAGTAGTTTGTTAGGTCATTGATGTGACCACTACATATAATATGTTATTGGGAAGGCCGTGTGTAGACACCCCACCTTCGGCTACACTGTTGGTAGAGATAGCTGGTTGAACGGAGGACCATACCCCCAAATCCCAAGTCCAAACTCAGCCAAACTCACCCTTGTAAGCCCCATTCTATAGCCCAGTTCAAGCCTGAACCCAGTCAACCCAGTCCTAAACACCACCCAGAAAAACCCCCCATAAAAAAAGGCCAGTCAAAAAATCCCAAAAAAGTCAAACTCACTGAGTCAACCCGCTGAGTTAACCCGCTGAGTCAACCCGTCGAGTCAACCCGTCGAGTCAAAACACCGAGTCAACCCGTCGAGTCAACCCGTCGAGTCAAACCACCGAGTCGACCCGCTGAGTCAACTCACTGAGTCGACCAGCGAGTCCAACAGCAGCCCCGAGGGAACGGCCGTACTCGCTGGAAACCGAGGAGCGGCCGTACGGGCGGCCCATGGCAGGCCGCCCGGAAAAAATTACGAGAATGCCCCTCTCGCTGCTATAAATACCCCCCCTCCCCTTCTCATTTCAACAGACCACTCAGCCAGAGAGAGCCCGTCCGTCTGAGTCATCCTTCTCCACCCTTAGCCCATTTGTCCACCAAGGAGAGCCCGAGTGAGGAGAGCCTAGCCCCGGTCCAGCCCAGCCTGACCACTGGTCCAAGCCTCCCAGGCCACCCAAGTCTTGATCCAGCCACTCGAAGCCAACCCTTGCGACACCTCCGTCCATCCAGCTACTCATTCATCCAGCATCATCTCATTTGCATCTAGCATAAGTGCAACATTTACTTTCCTTCCAACCCCCCTGCTTCACTACAAGCACCTTGATTACTCAAGCACACATGCATATGTCTTTATATTAAGCACCTGTCAGTTCGAGCGTATGCTCTGGGCTTGCCCGTTGTTGGAACCTGCCCATCAGAAACTCTTACTGTTCAGACCTGCATTCACGCTTCACCATAAAACACCTTGATCATTCAAGCACACTGCATACGTCTTACATTAAGCACCTGTCAGTTCGAGCGTACGCTCTGGGCTTGCCCGTTGTTGGAACCTGCCCATCAGAAACTCTTACTGTTCAGACCCGCATTCATGCATCATATCATCCATGAGAATATACGAGGATTAAATTAGACTTTCAAGTATTCGATCGATTCTGTGAAGTAGAGACCGTACTTCGGTACGGGCAGTGTGTGGGGTGCTTAACCTCTTCCCACCCTGTAACCGTGATCCCTTACCTTGAATCTCTGGCCGCAGATCAACAGGAGTCATTTTAGAGGAAGGAATCTTCAGATTCCCTTCTCTAACGTTTCTACGGGGTCTAGCCGACTGTAGATTCGAAGTAACTGGCTAGTGGCGACTCTGGTCTTATATAAACTCATTTAAACATATTCAGCTCAACACGACAACCAAACAAAGCCCTCGAGAACGAGGCAAGCCAGTGGCACAAACGGCGATTTCGCACTCACGCATCTCTTCTTCTTCTTCTTCCGAAAGGAAAGGGAGAACGACGTCGTGTGGGAGCGCGGAAAAATCGGCGAGGGTCCACAGAATGGCGACTCTGCTGGGGATTAGCTAGTCCCACTAGTCGTGATCCAACTTGAAAACAGAATCCTTCCCGTACTTGAAAGTCATTAATCCTCATACAATCTCATCTGCATAGCATTCTACCCAAACCCAAACACAAAAAAATAGAAAATTCCAAAACCAAAAAAAAAAAATAGAAAATCCCAAAACCCAAAAAGAGTAGAGTACAGTCCTCACCATTGCGCCTCCTCGGGCTCAACGTACGCAGAGACAACTTCCCTTCCGCAGCATAATCCGCACTCGGGCTCAGCAAGCCATGTCCGACCACGAAGAAGAAACTCATCACTTCCCTGCTCTCGAAATAGCCGAAGCGCAACCTCCAGCGCAACAGCCTGTTGACAATACGCCAATCATACAAGAATTGGCACAAGGAATGAGAGCAATGCAAGAAATGCTCTTGCAATTCATGCAAGCACAAGCCACCGCAGCAGCCAACAATCAGGTTGGCCCAGTTCAGCAAGCTCAGCAGCCATGCCGAGTCCTCCCGGCCTCCAGTTCAAATCAAGCACAACCAGCGGAGTCTACCCAAGACTACCGACAGCAGCCATCTCAGCCCTTCGCTATGGGGCATCCTTCTCAATATCTTCCTGCGACGACAAGGCCATCTCAGAGCACCTCCGTTGCAGGAACATCCAGTCAGCTTCCAGTCAATCTTGCAAACAACAATCTCAGTAGATCTCAGCATGTCCCCGCCGATGGGATACCTTTTCAATTCCAGCACATCCCCGCCGATGGGATTTCAATTCAATTTCCAGCAACAGGGACAGCACTGGCGAATGCCCACAATGGGGGTCAGTGTCAAGCCCACATCAATCAGCGGACAGTGGCGAATACCCAACAAGGGGGTCACTTCCCAGCATCTCAGCCTCCTGCAAACAGGAGCACTTTTCAATTCCAGCACATCCCCGCCGATGGGATCCCAGTTAATTTTCAGCAATCTTCAATTCAGCAAAATCCAGTTAATTTTCAGCAAGTTCCAATTCAACCTTCAGTACAGTCTCCAGTTCAGTTACCATCATTTCAAGCACAAGTTCATCAGAATCCAGTTCAGTCATCAAATCAATTTCAGCAACCCGCGGTTGCTTTTCAGCAAGCCCATAGGGTCGAAGACATCGACCACTATGCCGAAGAAGAACGTGCCTTACTCCAGGAGGCACCAGTCGCTCGAACAGATCACTCAGGACTGGACGAGTTGCGGGAGCAGTTTCAGATCTTGCAAAATCAGCTTCAGCGACAGCAAGGAATCGACTTACCTTCGACCAAGTTCAGAGACTTGTGTCCTTTCCCAGATGCTCGGGTACCTCAAAACTTTGAGGTTCCAAAGTTCAAAAGATACGACGGCAGCGGTTGTCCCACAGCACATCTCAAGGCCTTCTGTGGAGAGCTGAGTGCAATCTCAGGAAACGAAGGGGCCCTCATTCGATTGTTCCAAAAATCTCTGAAGGGCGATGCCCTAGATTGGTACACTTCATTGGACTGCCACCGCATCAGAACATGGGAACAGCTCTCCCAGGCTTTCGTCGACAGATTCGCATATAATCTCAACATGGCACCTAGAAGAGCCGACCTCGCAGCACTCAGGCAAAGGAGTGATGAAACACTATCAGCTTATGTGGGACGTTGGCGAGCTATGGCAGCCAGAATGCGGACACCCATCGACGATGAAGAACAAATCTCCATGATTGTTCATTCAACATACCCAGGCATATCCGGGTATCTCATCTCGCATCCATATGCGAATTTCTCACAATTGATCCGTGCCGGAGAGCAAGTTGAAGCAGGAATCCGGGCCGGGACGATCTCCCCATGGCCTCATCAAGCCACTCCAGTCAAGAGGAACAGAGTGGAAGGAAGACCTATCGGGCACGGGAATGGAAACCGCAATGGTTCTCCTCCCCGCCCAACAGAGGTAAACAACATCAACACCGCTGCTCAAGGAAATCAACGTGCTCCCCCACAAGGACGTCAACAGTATCAACAGAATCAAGTTCAGCATCAGCCTCAGCGATATCAGCCACAACCGAATCCTCAGCCACAGCCACCTCGACAACAGCAGCAGTTCAGGGGAAATGGCCAATACTCATACCAGAACAGGCAGAATTACAGGGAGTTCAGGAAGTTCACTCCACTCAGTCAACCACTTAGTCAAATCATGACTACGCTGGTACAAAAGCAGTTACTCACTCTAATGACACCTAGGCCTCCGCCTCATCCTCTGCCTCCAAATTACCGAGAAAATGAGTACTGTGCCTACCATCAAGGACGTGGCCACGCCACTGATCGATGCTATACTTTGAAAAATGCCATACAAGACCTGATTGATGACCGCAAGATCGTCATCTCAGTCCCTGGAACTTCTCCAGCAGCTTCCACCAACATCCTTCAGAATCCTCTGCCTCAGCATCCAACGGACCCCAGTTCGTCTCGTGGCCCTGCCGTCAATAGTATAGAAGAAGGGGACCATATCGATCGCTTCTTCTCCCCTATTCAGTCCATTCATACCTACACCTATGAGCCAACAAATCCTCCTCCAGTCTTGCAAGGGGCAAGTCCCTTTCTTCCTTCAGTCTCCGAGCCAGTAGTGCTTGAAGGAGCACCTCCATATGATATACCAGTTGTTCAAGGGGCACCTTACAACCATTCAAGCTGGGAACCAGTCGTCCTGGAAGGAGCACAATCATACATTGAGCCCACATACGAACCTGTCATCTTGCAAGGGGGAACTCCAGAACAATCCAATCCGCAATGGAAGGATTACACTCATCAGCAGCAAGAGCCCGTTGTCTTGGAAGGATCTCTTCCAGTCAAGCCTGTCATATTGCAAGGGGCAAGTCCCGGAGGCATATCAATCACGCTACGGCAGCTCGGACGAACAGAGAAACCTCCTGCCATATCAAGAGGACCAGTATTCATTCCATGGGAGCCTCCTGCCCCAGGAACAGTCAAGCCAGGACCACGACCTTATGTGGTCTATGAAGACAAGCCTCGATACTACCCCTTCAGCACAGGCAACAATGTAGTTCTCAAGGCAAAAGCTCTATACGAGGAAGATCTGGTACCTACACCAGCACCGTTGCAAGAACCAGTGGTCCTAGAAGGCAAAAGGGAGGAAAACTACAAAGAGGTTCCATGGCACTATCCAGAATGTGCGGAAGTGGGAAACATGAATCCCAATGGACGTTGCATCCGAAGAGATAATCAGAACAGAGGAGATCCCAAAGGCGTCCTCTCAGGCCTCGGCAGCAAAAATGAAGCCGCATACGATGTAGCAACTCAGCTCAAGTCAATCCCTGCACAAATCTCAGTATGGGAGCTACTCTGCACATCTCGCATACACCGAGAAATGTTTGCCAAGACCTTGAATGATGCTCATGTCTCCTCCGATACGGCACCAGAGATGATTGCATTGATGATTGGACAGCTACTGGCTCCGCGCGCCATCACCTTCACCGATAATGAGTTGCCACCAGAGGGACGAGATCATGGGCGATCCCTCAACATAGCCTTACGATACAAAGACCTCTGTGTTCCGCTGGTCCTTATCGATAATGGCTCAAGCTTAAATGTCTGCCCACTCAAGACTGCAGAACGTCTGGGAATCAGTCCTTCTTCATTCCGACCCAGCACCATATGTGTCAGAGCATTCGACAACACCCGCCGATCAGTGGAAGGGGAAGTCGACATAGAGGTACAGATAGGCCCGGAAGTCTCCACTATCACATTCCAAATCCTGGATATATCAGCCTCTTTCAACATGCTGCTCGGACGACCGTGGCTGCACAAGGTCGGAGCTGTGCCATCAACCCTGCATCAACGAGTGAAGTATATCTGTGGAAATCAAGTGATCTCTATCCATGCAGAGAAGGAGCTCATCATTCCTTCCAATGCTACTGCCACTGAACCAGACATCCCGGTCATCGATATCCAGCACTCTGAAGAAGACATCCCGTTTCACAGTTTCGAATTCGAGACTGTGAACTCTATTGCCAATCCAGAACCGATAAGGGTGGACCGTGTCTTTTCACCGGCAGAGCGTCTGAGCCTCAAATACCGAATGAAGAATCACTTCAAGTCCAGAAAGGTACCGCTGGTATATAACCAACGCAAATGGGGACTCGGATACAGGGCAACCTTCATGGACAAGAGAAGGAAGAAATTTCGGTGCTCACCCATCCAATTCGTCAAGCCAGGAGAACCTTGCAAAGATCCAGGAGGGAATCAACCGACTGCACTACACAAAGGCCTTCCGATGAGCCTAGCTTGGGCCACGTGGCCCCCCATTCGATGGGATCAGATTCTCGAACCATCTAAGCCTCCAGAAGAAGAAGAAAATGATAAAGACGAAGAAGGAAGACAAATACAGCAGCTTCGGGACCAGGTTACTCTGACACCTGCTCCCAACCAGGGGCACAACTTGCCCACTTCTCTCAACCAGGGGCACAACCTGCCCACTTCAATCAGCCAGGGGCACAACCTGCCCACTTCAATCAGCCAGGGGCACAACCTGCCCACTTCAATCAGCAAGGGGCACGACTCGCCCATCTCATCACCAATTAGCAAGGGGCACGACTTGCCCATCTCTGCAAAGTCAACATCATCAATCATCAGCCAGGGGCAGAAGCAGCCCATCCATTGGACCAAGAAAGGGAAGTGGCCAGCCCTAGATTGGTCTGATGTTCAGGTTCCAAACTTGTGTCTAGCTGTGGAACCAGACGAACTGCAATGAGAGGTAAGTGATCCGGGAGGGACTGAATACGACTCAGATCTCGAACCTGACCAGCAAGAAGTCATGGTCATTGGGCCAGATCGTGACTCTTCGTCCAAATCATCAACCCCCACCTCTTCAGGGGAGGAAGTGTGGGGTCCTGAATGGTCATCTGTTCCCCTAACTTTTGAATCAGCCAAAGAGCCATCTGAGGGCTCTGGCTTCCAAAAAAAAAACGCCTGTTTAAGCAGCGACCGGAACTTTGGAACAAGTTGGGCTCAATCATGGTCTGCAATGCCCGCTTGTTCAAAGTCCCGTGAATTTCAAAAAACCAAAAAAATCAAAAACTTTCAAAAGCCAAAAACATCTAGTATTTCCATTTCAGAAAAATCTCAAAAACCAAAAAAACATTTCTTTTCCTACATTCAATAGTGTGCCAAGTTCGTCTAAAGAGTCGTATGAGTTTGAAGTCGAATCATATGATTTCGACATCGAATTAGACTTCGAACTCATGGGTCTGGACGAAGCTCGGGACGAGGGAGATGATGATCCGGCTCCCGAACTTGAGGATCTCCTCAAAAAGTTCGAATCTAAAGCCAATGTTGTAGCCGATGATTTCGAGATAGTAAATTTGGGGACGCCTGAGATCCCTAGGGAAGTACGCATTGGAAAATCGTTGCCACCAGAGATGAAACAGAAAATGATAGAGTTCCTAGCTCCAAGATTGTCCAACTTCGCGTTCTCATATGAAGACATGCCGGGGCTCGATGAAGAGCTCGTTGTACACCATCTGCCAACCAAGGCAGATATGAAGCCAGTGAAGCAAAAACTTCGAAGAATGAAGCCAGAATGGGCTCTGAAAGTCCGAGATGAAGTCATCAAGCAGTACAACGCGGGATTCTTGGTAGTCTCCAACTACCCTGAATGGCTCGCCAACATCGTGCCAGTACCAAAGAAGGACGGCAAGGTTCGAATGTGCATCGACTTCCGAGATCTCAACAAAGCCAGTCCAAAAGATGACTTCCCTTTGCCACATATCGACACTCTAGTCGACAACACTGCAGGATACAAGATCTTCTCATTCATGGACGGGTTCTCAGGTTACAATCAGATCAAGATGGCCGTCGAAGATCGCGAGAAGACATCGTTCATCACTCCCTGGGGAACCTTCTGTTACAGGGTAATGCCGTTCGGTCTGAAGAACGCAGGAGCAACATATCAGCGAGCAATGACAGCACTATTCCACGACATGATGAACAAAGAGCTCGAAGTATATGTGGATGACATGATCGTCAAATCTCGCACAATTGAAGGACACTTTGAAGATCTGAAGAAGTTATTCAACAGATTAGAAAAGTACAAGCTTCGCCTCAACCCTCAGAAATGTGTCTTCGGTGCAATGGGAGGTAAGCTCCTCGGCTTTATGGTGAGCGAAGATGGCATCAGGGTCGACGAGACCAAAACCAGAGCAATCATCGAGATGCCCCCTCCTAGAACAGAGAAAGAAATTCGTGGTTTCCTCGGCAGAATTCAATACATCAGTCGCTTCATCGCACAGCTCACACCCATCTGTGAGCCATATTTAAGCTCCTTCGGAAGAACGTCCCAAAAGAATGGAATGACGATTGCCAAGTCGCCTTCAACCGCATCAAGAAATATCTCATGAATCCTCCAGTCCTAGTGCCTCCCACTCCTGGACGACCACTATTGTTATACATCTCGGTAGCAGCAGAAGCCATTGGCTGTGTCCTAGGCCAACACGACGAAACCGGGAAGAAAGAACAAGCAATATACTATTTGAGTCGAAAGTTCACCGACTACGAGACCAGGTATTCCCCGATCGAGAAAACTTGCCTCGCCCTAGTCTGGGCAACTCAGCGACTCCGTCAATACATGATTGCATTCCCTATTCTCCTTCTCGCTCACATGGATCCGCTCAAGTACCTGTTCGAGAAACCGGCACTCACTGGAAGGATAGCTAAATGGCAGCTACTCTTGTCTGAGTTCGACATCACCTATGTCACTCAAAAGGCAATCAAGGGACAGGCCCTCGCCGATCATCTTGCGGCTCACTCTCTCTTGGACTATCAGCCGCTCAAGACATTCTTCCCTGATGAAGATCTCTTGCTTATTGAAGGGGATGAAAAGAAGAAAAAAGATGAATGGACGTTATTCTTCGACGGCGCAGCAAATTCTAAAGGGAGTGGTATTGGAGCAATCCTCTACTCTCCAGATGATGTCCCTATTCCTATCTCGAGGCGCATCGCATTCGAGTGCACCAACAACATGGCAGAGTACGAAGCATGCATCGCTGGCTTAAGGGAAGCCATAATCTTGGGCGTCAAGAAGCTACGAGTATTTGGAGACTCACAGCTTATCATCAATCAGACCAATGGCGAATGGAAGACCAAAGACGAGAAGTTGATACCATATCATGTGTATCTTGACAATCTGATCGAAGAATTCAAGGAAATCACCTTCTCATACATGCCCAGAGCCAGGAACCAGTTTGCAGATGCTCTCGCCACGCTCGCATCAATGCTCGAGATCCCAAAAGGAGCTTCAGAATGGGAGCTCACAGTCGAAATTCAAGAAGAACCTGCTTTTTGCCTGCAAATAGAAGAAGCTGAAGCTGTCCCTGACAAACCCTGGTATGCCGACATCAAGCAATATCTCGAAACCCAGGAATATCCAGAGTCAGCAACAGTAACAGATCGCCGAACCATTCAGCGTTTGGCCGGCCAATTCACCATCAGTGGCGAAGTTCTTTACAAGCGATCCTATAATCACATCCTCCTCCGATGCGTCGATGAAACAGAAGCTGCAGAGATCATGAAAGAAATACACGAAGGAATCTGTGGCCCGCACATGAATGGGCACATGATGGCAAAGAAGATTCTACGACTCGGCTACTACTGGCTCACCATGGAGACAGACTGTTGCAAGCACGTCAGAAAATGCTTCAAGTGTCAGGAGCATGCGAATCAAATCCATGCCCCATCATCAGAGTTATACAACCTGACCACCCCTTGGCCCTTCTCCATGTGGGGACTCGACATCATCGGCAAGATCAGTCCCAAAGCATCAAATGGTCACGAGTACATACTTGTGGCAGTCGACTACTTCACCAAGTGGGTAGAGGCAGCCTCCTACACCACGATTGCAGCATCTCAAGTGATCAAATTCATGAAGAACAACATCATATGCCGATATGGAATCCCTAATGCCATCATCACAGATAATGGAACCCCGTTCGTCAACAAGAAGATGGATGAATTCCTCAGCAAATTCAAGATCCAACGTCATCGATCAAGCCCCTACCGTCCCCAGATGAATGGTGGGGTAGAAGCTGCAAACAAGACAATCGTCAGGATACTCGAGAAGATGGTCGTGACATATCGAGATTGGTCAGATATGCTCCCATATGCACTTTGGGCCTATCGAACGTCTGTACGGTCTGCTACGGGCGTTACTCCTTTCGAGCTTACTTACGGAATGGAAGCAGTCCTACCAGTCGAGGTGGAAATACCATCACTACGAGTGTTACTCGAAAGCGGAATTGAAGAAGGAGAATGGCAACGGGCCAGATTCGATCAGTTGCAGCTAGCAGATGAAAAACGCATGCGTGCACTAAGTCATTCACAGTGCTATCAGAAAAGGATCGCTCGGGCTTACAACAAGAGAGTCCGAAAAAGGAGCTTCAAGGTAGGCGACATGGTCATGAAGAAGATTCTACCGTCACACCTTCCAGATCCCAGAGGAAAGTTCAAACCCTCGTGGGACGGGCCACTAATCATCAGAGAAGTACTTCCTGGAGGCGCCCTCAGACTCACCAGCATGAGAGGGGTGGATCTTCCTGAGCCAACCAACGCCGACAACGTGAAGATCTTTCACGGGTAAGTTATTCTGACCTTATCAAAGGTTACTTTGATAGAGCTGAAGTCAAGAGGTCGAAGCTAAGACCTCTGAGAAATCATTCCCGTCCACCAACAAGTGTTTCAAATAAGGGGACTCCAAAAGAGAAAAATACAAAAAAAAAAGAGGGGGGGATTCAAAAAGAGACAAAAAAAAAGAGAGAGAAAAAGAATGCAAAAGAAAAAGAAAAAGAAAAGAAAAGAAGAAAAGAGAAAGAAAAAGGGAAGCCAAAGCAAGGCACCCAAGAAAAAAATCAACCCAAGAAGAAACACAGTCATCCATCCATCCATCTCAGAGGGGTCTTTAGCAAAGACCGACAGCTCTATTATCGTAACTCAGGATAAGGGCTGAAAGACTGCCATCGGCCAGCAACGACGGATTCCCGACCTCTAGCCGCCGCAGTTATCCAGAGATCCAGAAAGAAAAGAAAAAAAAGAGGAAAAAAGAAAATGTGTGCCTAAACAAAGAGGGCGGAGTGAAAACCCGAAAGGGCGCTCCGAGTAAAAACAGTGGGCATACAGCGGACTTGGTGAAAACCTGAAAGGGCGCCAAGGGTAAAAACAGCACAGCTGTCAAGGGGCAGGCAAGACCAAATACCCGGGACGTGGTGAAAACCTGAAAGGGCGCCACGGGCAAAAATGACGGGAAAAAGCCGGCTGTGGTGAAAACTCGAAAGAGCACTACAGGCAAAAATGGCTCAAAATGAAAAAAAAAAAAAGAAAAAAAAAGAGAAAAGAAAAAATAAAAGTGCAGGTACCAAGAAGCAGACGATCCAGATCAGTTCAAGCGGTTACAGTTCAAGAACAAGAAGAAGCGCAGTCAGGAGCGAAGAACTCTACAAACTCTGACAATCTCAGGAAGCAAGAGTTTCCATTGCCTACATCTCTAGGGAACCAAAGGAACACACAAGTCAAATCTCGAGACATCGGTCAAATCATTGACCGAGCCCCAGTTCTGATTCCTATATCCCGACACAAAATCCAGACACACTCACAAGACAACTCATGGCACAGTAGATTTTCAAACAGTTTTT
This sequence comes from Liriodendron chinense, assembly GCA_003013855.2. NCBI lineage: Eukaryota > Viridiplantae > Streptophyta > Magnoliopsida > Magnoliales > Magnoliaceae > Liriodendron > Liriodendron chinense. The sequence continues at coordinate 5,067,903 of ML058552.1, forward strand.
TCTCTTTTCAATTAAATGCATTATATTTCTCTTACACATATCATCTTTTTCAAAAATACAAAAAAATGCATCATCATCAATCATATATGCAAAAATCAGTGTGCAGGTGGCCAACACAATCAATCTCTACCCTCCTCCTCGGCCACATCAGGTGAGTCCTCTGACTCATAAAAAGATAGTCTCGCTCTCAACCTGCTCACTTCCATACGCAGGTAATGCACCTCATCGCGCTCAAGGGTACGGATCGCTATCTCCTCATCAGACAATCTCTGATCGGCAGCCAATCTCCTCGACATCATCTCGCAATGATACCGAAGTGCAGAGATCTCAGACAGCAGATGGCCATGAGTGGCCAAAAGGAAGCCAGGATCGACAAAAGGGCGCTCCTCAAAAGGTTCATATGAACCAGATGAAGAGCCAGCATCTCCAAGAATATCCTGCTCATCCTCATCAGCAGTCTGGTGCCAACAAGGGATACGTCGATACAAAGACTGCTCAGCAGCCCAGTACTGATATGGGGCGGTCGCCATCGGAAAAGTCCGCAGCTCAAATCCCAACAAATCAGCTGTCAAATAACTCGCCCAGGAACAATCAATCCGGGTCCTGAAGTCAGAAGATCTAGAGGGGAGTACTCGACGCCCGATACCCGTGAAAGCAAAATGAGGAACATCCTGCTCATACCCAAACTGCCGCAGAAACCGGATCGGATGGTAAGAAAAGTAGGATCAAAAGCCTACCAACATCAGAGGATGGCGATGTGCATCGCAAAGCACTGGAGGAAGTGAAAGCCAAGATGACTCCCAACGAACGTTCCAGTCACGAAGTTCAGCGAACATCCTGCGATACAGGGGCTCGCTCATCCTGGCTGTATGAGGAAGGAACTCGATGATATAACGCATAATGTCAGAGCCCGGGATGCCAGGAAGAGGTACAGGAACGGTCAGAGAAAGACGCTCCCATAGCCATACCTGATCACAGAAAGCAAAAGAAGTTCAGCTAGAGCAAAACAATTCCTAGCAAAGCAAGAAGAAAAAAGGTGTAGAAAAGATACCTGAAGGAAAGCACAACAGCCGCGAAGGACACGAGTGCGGCCCAGGGCACAGTCAGTCAGCCCATCAAATAGCTCGGCCAAGATGAGAGAAATGATCCCTTGCCGACGGACAGCTCGGCTCATCAAAGGAGTCTGGGACCTGCGCCATCCCGAGAACAGCACCTCAGCAATCAAGCAAAACATCAGTGCGTTCCGAGCAAAGGTGGAACCAGCCGTACTCTGAGGACCCGAAAAAAGATCATACAGCAAGTCCAAAGAGAACACTACAGCATCCTGGCCACTAGCTGCAGGTCGAACAAGATAAGGGATCCCAAACCAGTTCTGCGGTGTAGCAGTCTTCGGCGATGTCTTCGGCGAGAAGTACTGAGTATAATCCAAGGGTAAGCCTGTCAAGCGTGCAAGCTCCTCCAAAGAAGGCCCCATCTCCATATCGTTGAACACAAACAAGTTCAACGAAGGGACCCAGTCAATCAAGGCAGCTCCGAGCATCCTCCAGTCAATGTCAACTCTAGCCATATGAATCAGACTACCAAAGCCATAAGACTCCAAATCTCGAATCTCATAAGCTGACAAGCTGTCAAGCCAAGCAAGCAGTCGTGGCGAGCAGGAAGAACGAGGAAGCAGCTGACAAGTCCTCACCGGTATCCCCTCCAGCACAAAAGGCCCAGAAATCGAGGACAACTCATCGAAGATCGGAAGGTCAACAGGCGAATGAGAAGGAAAAGCCGGAACCTCTGCAGACTCGACAGCCCCTGACCTGTCCCCAGTAACGGCTATGTCTGATATAGCCGCATCACTGTCGGAAACTGTCACAACCTCAGCCGCATGAGAAGACTCGCCCACCTCATGAACAGAATGCGCAAAGGGCCAATGATCAAAGGAAGGACAATGCTCCCAACCAAAAGGACTATCAGTGAAGATCACACCGCACATCGTGGCATCCTGACCAATCTGACCGTCAAAGAATACATCTGAACCATCCAAAGGGGTCCCGGCAACCCCGATCAAAGAATCAACGGTCAGATCTGGACCTGCGGCCCCCTCCAACAGAAAATCATGAATCCAGTCATCATCCTGACCGATCAAAGGGATCATCGAGGCATCTACACCGTCCATCATCAAGGGGACATCATCAATGATCACATCAAGTCCACCCAAACAAGTGTGCCGCACATCTCGGCCCTCATCCAGAGCATCCAAACCGTCAAAGGTACCATCTGAACCATCCATCCCATCCAGACATGAGATCAGCCCATCTATGTCCCTCATAGTCCCATCATCACCATCCATCACATCATCCATGGGGCCCACACTCAAGGGATGCATAGCTTCACCCATGTCCCACCTCATCATCCTATCCATACCATCCATTCCTCCCATGATGAAGGTCCCATTCAAATCTGAAAATCCAGCCATCCCACCATTAATGGAGCTATTCAAAGCTTCATCAACCACCATCCCTAACCCCTCATCAATGCCCCCATTTAATGCTCCATCTCCACCATCAATCCAAGAAATCTCTCCATCATTAAAGCCTTCAATACTCTCTGAAGTGTGGGACCCACCATGAACAGCCCCCACAGCCCATAAATCCCCACCATCCAAGAAAGGACAAACCAAGATGAAGACAAGATGATGATGAAAGAGGAGACAAAGAGAAGATTCATTGTTGGAATCGAACCTGAACGTAACAGCAGGTGGGGACAGCAGCAACAGACAGCAGAGGATGTCCGAACCAGAGCCAGCCCAGGCCGCTCAAGAGGCGAGCTCTGGGCGGCCTGCCCTGGGCCGCCCGTACGGACGCGGTTCCCCTCTCTCCGCGGGATTGGCTCCAGGGCTTTTGGTAGGTGAGGCTGACAGTCCACGTCAGCAAATGGCACTCCGTGGGCCGCCCAAGGCTCCGGTCCACTCCAAATTTCAACTGAAGATGATCAAGATCATACAAAAGGTGCCCCACTGGTCCAATCACGAAGCAATGTGGCCGGAATATGGCTGATCAAGCCAAAGAAGGGGGAAAGTGATCAAGTGGGGGCCACAAGCAATCCAAGCCATTTAAAGATCAGATCATCATGATCTAAACCATTGAAGAACCTATATGAGCCGTCAAACAACAAGATCAAAGGTTTGATCATCACAAGAAGGGCCAGAATCCAAGATCTAATCATCAAGTGGGCCCACAAAGCCAAATCAAGCGATCAGAGACGTTCAAGCCATCATCCACACCATGAGAAGCATTCCTAGCCTCACAAATCATCAAAAGAGGTGCCCCAAAGTAAAGCTAAGGTCTCAAGTGGGCCCACAGGACCAAATCTATCAATCTGAACCATTCAAGGGCTAAATCATCAGGATCCAAACAATTGGAAGGCTTACACAAGTCAGAAAGCAGCAAGATCAAAAGCATGATCATCAAGAGAGAAGGCCGGAATCCAAGATCCGATCATCAAATGGCCCGCAGGGCCAAATCAAGCAATTCGGACCACTCAAATCACAGTCAGCCCCGTCAGAAGCCAAAAAAAGCAAGGTAAGTATGCCCAACCCCAAAAATTGGTCCGAAGACCTTAAACTACGTCAGGACCAAGGCCCCGAGGGATTGTCAATAAAACCGGCATCAGTCTTCTTCAAGATCTGGTGGCTCCGGATATTTTCAGAAAATCAAAAAAATATATACATCACGTGTACAGTTTCTGGTCCGAAGACCTTAAACTACGTCGGGATCAAGATCCCGAGGGATTTTTAATAAAAATGGGTATCGATCTCGACCATCAAAATCAGAATCGATGACCCAGATTTTTTCCAAAAAAAAGAAAACAAAAAAATGTCTTTCCTCTTTTAAAGTTTTGGGTCCGAAGACCTTAAACTACGTCGGGATCAACGTCCCGAGAGATTCTTAATAAAAACCAACATCGATCCCAGCCTTTCAGGCCAAGATCTGATGATCTGGATCATTTCGAAAAAAAAAAAAATGTGTTTGCCCCCTCTTGTACATGTTTTGGGTCCGAAGACCTTAAACTGCGTCGGGATCAACATCCCGAGAGATTTTCAATAAAAGCCGGCGTCGGTCTTGTTTGCTCACATCAAGATCAATGACTCCAGACATTTTCAAAAAAAAAAAATCATAAAAATATATTACCAGCCCCGCTCTTAAAGTTTTGGTCCGAAGACCTTAAACTACGTCGGGATTGACATCCCGAGAGATTTTCAATAAAAACCGGCATCAGTCTGGATTGTCCATCCGCTGACACCGGACATTTTTTCAAAAACAAAAAAAAAAAACATGTTTGCCCCTCTTTTGTACAGTTTCATGGTCCGAAGACCTTAAACTACACTGGGATTAATTTCTCGGGGGACCTTTCTCGCTTTCAACTAAAAACCGGCATCGGCCTCGACCGTTGGGATCATGGTTCGATAACCCGGATCATCTCAAAAATACCAAAAATATTTTAAAGCTTTCCATAAAAACCAGTGTCAATCTCGATTACTCGAGTTGAAGTCTGGAACTTTTTCAAAACAAAAAAAATATATATACAATATAAAACAAAAAAAGTTTTCATCACCAGTTTTGATCCACCAATTTATCCCCAGTGGTCCGAAGACCTAAAACTACACTGGGATTAACTTCTCGGGGGCTTTCTTTCCTAACCTGTCCCAGACATGGCTGACACTTGATCGTACGGGTGTCTGGAATCTTTTAAACAGGTAAAGGCTGAGGCGGGCAGAACTCCGCAATCCTGTTCGTGTTGAACGCACCGTGATAGACAACCTTGAGTTGGAAGTCGCTGTTGAAGCTGACGGATGTTCCCTGTTCCTAGAACTCATGAAGGGGATTAAGGCTGTTGGGAGGTGAAGCTCACCCTCACGGAATTGTGAGCAACGTAAGACCCCAAACTGGATTGACTAAGGGAAATGTGAGGATGTGGCTCATTTTGTGGCCGAAGGAGTCCGTCGGACGATACGTGGTCTATGTGCATTGCACATGAGGAACAGGCAACTTTGTGGGTGTGTTGACTGAAAACCCTCAAAATCCCCTCATCCGAAGATGTAAAACTACGGCACTTAACTGTGTGAGACTCGTCTTGCTCGCTGACGTAAAATGGATCGGGTGCCTTACCAGCAGTAGAAGCTGGAAGTGGATGGAAATTCCATATCTTTTCCCTGCATTTCAGAAAAATTACAAAATACAAAAACATTGCAAAATCATCTCTTCAAAAATCACAAAAATATTTCCATCAAATATCTGCAAAAATCACAAAAAATATTTCCCTTGCTTTCAAATCGAATATTTCAAAAATGACAAAAAATATTTCCTGTGCTTTCAATAACCAATCTCTATCCTGATCGCTCAGGTAAAGATTCGGACCACATATCTACAAAAAAAATCACAAAAATTAGCATCCCCAGCACTACAATTCAGGAGTCTTGAACTCCGCTCACTTCACAGTATGGGATGACGGACCCAATCGCCCGCAAATTGGAATCCTGACCAAAACGGGCAACCAAACACCATCTCAATCACGTGTATGCCCAGAAGAACATCTTGAAGTCGAATGATATCCTCGTACATTCTCGTTAGCAAAGAAACAGCATCTTGGGACGATGGACCAGATCGACCACGGGTCGGGATCTTGACCAATCCGCTGTCCAAATCTCCGTATCAAAAAGAAAAATCCCCAAGGGAAGCACAACCCTACAAGCAATAAGCTCAAAGTTCTCTACACCCATAGCAAAAGCAAAATCATCAAACTGAAAGAGAATGAGCCAAAGCCATGCATTCATCATGCATCTCCATGCATCAGCATCCATCGCATCAATCATCATGTTTACCTGCTTTCAAAATAAAAGTCGGTTAGCTAAAGACCCCACAGGCATCCCTAGTGGAGGCACATGCGAACCAGATTTTCATTTCAAAAAGACAAAAAATATTTCTATTTGCAAATAAAAACCCCACGGAGTATCACTCCCCAGAGTGGGTATCTTTTCAAAAATCCAAAAATATTTTCCCAGTAGAGCGTTCTGCCTCCAAAACACCAGGAGATCTTCCATATCTCTGGGTAGGAGCCAACGCAAAAATCAAATAAGATCCAATGTCTCGCGGTTTCCCCGGAGATCATCGGATCCAATGCACTCAAAGTACGGTCGAACTGAACTCCAGTGTCAGTGCGGTCGTGCCACATGCCAAGATACAAAAAGATGAAAGCCAAAAGGCTCGGTCACAGAAACCATTTGAACAGGTGGAAACGATAAATTGTAACCCAAGTATCTAAATCAGCAGATTGGGTGGAAAGAATTCACCCGCACATACCTAGGCGTGGATGCCTGAAGTACCTTGACTGAGTCCAAGTCGGCGTAGTAGAATCCCGTAAGACTATCGGACGCAGGGCGTCTAACCACTTTGACAGTCAAGCGAAACAAGTACTCCTGGAGTGATCTGGGAAAACATCAAACATCACACAATCAGTCTCAGGGTCAGCATCCTCGTAAGACTAACGGACGCAGAGGCTCTGCTATACCTTTCCGATGTTAGTACCGATCGGGAATGGAAGGGTTGCGATTGGGTACCCAGGTTGCAGCAAACTGCAGGGACAATCGCAACGTTTTCTCCAAACTCTCGCGGTATGTGCGAGTTATCAACTTCCAGACAATCAACTGACTCAGATACAAAGGACAACAAAGATTCCAGACCACAATCAAGGAAAGAATGAATTGCAAACCAAGCATCAAAACCAGCAGATCGGGTGGAAAAGCCCACCCGCACATACCTAGGCGTGGATGCCTGAAGTACCTTGACTGAGTCCAAGTCGGCGTAGTAAAATCCCGTAAGACTATCGGACGCAGGGCGTCTAACCACTTTGACAGTCAAGCGAAACAAGTACTCCTGGAGTGATCTGGGAAAACATCAAACATACAATCAATCACAGGGTCAGTAACCTCGTAAGACTGTCGACGCAGAGGCTCTGCTGTACCTTTCCGATGTTAGTACCGATCAGGAATGGAAGGGTTGCGATTGGGTACCCAGGTTGCAGCAAACTGCAGGGACAATCGCAACGTTTTCTCCAACTCTCGCGGTATGTGCGAGTGAGCGATCTCCAAACGATCAACTGGCACAGATGCAAAGACAAGCAAAGATTTCAGAACATGATCTATGAATGACCGAGTCAGAAGTGGGGTGTCCACTCGCTTTGGCATTCGGTTGCATGCAACCTCTGCCAAAGAGGGGCATCTGTAGACACCCCACCTTCGGCTACACTGTTGGTAGAGATAGCTGGTTGAACGGAGGACCATACCCCCAAATCCCAAGTCCAAACTCAGCCAAACTCACCCTTGTAAGCCCCATTCCATAGCCCAGTTCAAGCCTGAACCCAGTCAACCCAGTCCTAAACACCACCCAGAAAAACCCCCCATAAAAAAAGGCCAGTCAAAAAATCCCAAAAAAGTCAAACTCACTGAGTCAACCCGCTGAGTTAACCCGCTGAGTCAACCCGTCGAGTCAACCCGTCGAGTCAAAACACCGAGTCAACCCGTCGAGTCAACCCGTCGAGTCAAACCACCGAGTCGACCCGCTGAGTCAACTCACTGAGTCGACCAGCGAGTCCAACAGCAGCCCCGAGGGAACGGCCGTACTCGCTGGAAACCGAGGAGCGGCCGTACGGGCGGCCCATGGCAGGCCGCCCGGAAAAAATTACGAGAATGCCCCTCTCGCTGCTATAAATACCCCCCTCCCCTTCTCATTTCAACAGACCACTCAGCCAGAGAGAGCCCGTCCGTCTGAGTCATCCTTCTCCACCCTTAGCCCATTTGTCCACCAAGGAGAGCCCGAGTGAGGAGAGCCTAGCCCCGGTCCAGCCCAGCCTGACCACTGGTCCAAGCCTCCCAGGCCACCCAAGTCTTGATCCAGCCACTCGAAGCCAACCCTTGCGACACCTCCGTCCATCCAGCTACTCATTCATCCAGCATCATCTCATTTGCATCTAGCATAAGTGCAACATTTACTTTCCTTCCAACCCCCCTGCTTCACTACAAGCACCTTGATTACTCAAGCACACATGCATATGTCTTTATATTAAGCACCTGTCAGTTCGAGCGTATGCTCTGGGCTTGCCCGTTGTTGGAACCTGCCCATCAGAAACTCTTACTGTTCAGACCTGCATTCACGCTTCACCATAAAACACCTTGATCATTCAAGCACACTGCATACGTCTTACATTAAGCACCTGTCAGTTCGAGCGTACGCTCTGGGCTTGCCCGTTGTTGGAACCTGCCCATCAGAAACTCTTACTGTTCAGACCCGCATTCATGCATCATATCATCCATGAGAATATACGAGGATTAAATTAGACTTTCAAGTATTCGATCGATTCTGTGAAGTAGAGACCGTACTTCGGTACGGGCAGTGTGTGGGGTGCTTAACCTCTTCCCACCCTGTAACCGTGATCCCTTACCTTGAATCTCTGGCCGCAGATCAACAGGAGTCATTTTAGAGGAAGGAATCTTCGGATTCCCTTCTCTAACGTTTCTACGGGGTCTAGCCGACTGTAGATTCGAAGTAACTGGCTAGTGGCGACTCTGGTCTTATATAAACTCATTTAAACATATTCAGCTCAACACGACAACCAAACAAAGCCCTCGAGAACGAGGCAAGCCAGTGGCACAAACGGCGATTTCGCACTCACGCATCTCTTCTTCTTCTTCTTCCGAAAGGAAAGGGAGAACGACGTCGTGTGGGAGCGCGGAAAAATCGGCGAGGGTCCACACCGTGGCTACATCAGAACGGGATGATTCCCTTGACAGATCATTAGTACTTTAAGTATAACAGAAACGGAGTGCAATACCGGGTCGCAACAGACTCTATGTCATACACCATGGCAGAAGCTTTCATGGCCCATGCACAGTATTATGATGAGAGATGTCAAGAAGAAACGAAAACACCAAGAAACCTGAAAGAACGTGAGAATAATAGGGAGCCAGCACAGGCCGTCGAGATCAAACCACAGTAAAAGAAATACTGCTTGATACCAAAACACCTGAGGGAAGAAGGACAATCTGCACTCGAGTTAATGTTAAGTCAGCACATGAGCGTACTACACGTCAGTTTTAATTTACCCATACCTTACATAAATCGACAAAAGCCGTTTCGCAAACCTCCGAACTAGTTTCGTGTCCCGTCTATAACCAGTGCTCCTCACATAATATTCCATTCAACCACCGAACATGCAATGGAAGATATGCGGCTCATCCCAGTGCCGCAAAGGAAATTGCGCCATGTTCGATGGAACCGGTTCAGCACAACAAGCCAGAATATAATGTTAACCATGGGATTTTCACCAACTGCGCCAAGACAAGTTTGCCTGCACCATTCGAAGAAGAGACACGAGTATATAGAGGAAAAGACGGACCGGGGGCGGGATCATCAGTCACGATAAATACAGTAGAAGAAGTTCCTAGAGATACAATAGAGCTCGTCCGATCAGGCAGCGCACCAGTTCAGTTGGAAGATAGGGGTCAGCCTATGATCGATGAATTACAGGAAATCAATCTCGGCACGACGGCTGAACCTCGTAATACTTATATAAGGAAGAATGTCCCCGAAGAGGAAATAGAGAATTACGTACGCTTATTACAGGAAATAAAGATGTATTTTCCTAGACCTACTCCGAAATTTCAGGACTCGACCCTGCTATTGCCACCCATTGTCTCAACATTGCAAAGGATAAAAAGCCGGTAACGCAACCCCAGAGGCGATTTCACCCAGATTTGATACCAAAGATAAAAGAAGAGGTCAAAAGACTGATGTAGGTCGGGTTCATTCGGGAGGTGTTATACCCAAGGTGGATCTCGAACGTAGTCCTAGTGAAGAAAAAAGTGGGTGGATTAGGGTATGCATTGATTTCAAGAACTTAAATGAAGCTTGTCCTAAAGAAGATTTTCCGCTCCCAATCCTAGAATTACTTATAGATAGCACAACAGAATATGCTGTGATGTCTTTTTGGACGGATATTCCAAATACAATCAGATAAGAATGGCTCTAGAAGATGAAGAGGCCACGTCGTTCCGCACCTCCCGGGGCATCTTCTGTTATTGTGTCATGCCGTTTGGACTGAAGAACGTAGGAGCGACTTACCAACGTGCAATGCAAAGAATATTTCAGGACATGATGCACAAACATGTCGAGTGTTATGTTGACGATCTCGTCGTTAGATCACCAAGTCACGCCCAACCTTGTTAAGACTTGAGCTAAGTGTTCCAAACGCTCAAGAAGAAAAGTCTACGCATGAATCCGTTAAAATGTAAGTTCGGCGTTACTTTGGGGAAATTCCTCAGCTTTGTGATTAGATATCGTGGCATTGAAATCGATCCTGTCAAGATTAAGGCCATCCAGGGCATGCTGCCACCCAAGAGCCTGAAAGAGTTGAAAAGTTTTCAAAAAAGAATAGCGTACTTACGACGATTTATCTCGAATTTAGCATGAAGATGCCAGCCGTTCGTGAAACTTAATAAGAAGGGAGTGACATTTGAGTGGGATGAGTCGCGCTAGAAAGCGTTTGATGTACTTAAAGAACTGTTAGGAAGATCGCCCATCCTATCAACACCAGTCAAAGGCATGCCACTACTATTATACGTTGCCGTGGGCAATAACTCACTAGGTGCCCTGTTAGCACAAAAAAAATGAAGATAGGAAAGAAAATGCGCTCTATTACCTCAGCAAAACCCTAGTCAGAGCCCAATTCAATCACCTCCTAATTGAGAAAAGATGTTTGGTGTTGATCTTCGCCATGAAGAAACTACGACATTACTGTCTCTCAAACCGAATTACGCTAATCTCTCGGGCAGACCCTATCAAATTTTCGATGAATAGGCCAGTGTTGTCGGGAAGATTGGCTAAGTGGACGTTGTTATTATCAGAATTTAACATTACTTATGTGCCATCCAAAGCAATTAAAGGTCAAGTAGTGGCAGACTTCTTGGTTGTGCACCCAGTTCTGGACAATGAAGAAATACAGTACGACCTCCCCGATGAATATGCTATGACAGTCAAAATAATGGTGCCTATTGAGCTCCTAAATGTGCATATTCTAACCCCATTTCATTACTAACTATGCTTGAAATAAGTGATTAAAGACCCAACTAATACATGGTTTTGTGGTTGTAGGAGTGAGAGAGAGAATTCATCAAATGAGGGCTACGAGATGCTATTTACACACCTTGAAGATCAAAGGAATGAAGGACCAAAGGTGGAGCAAAAGTGCATTGAAGATGAAGGAGGAGAAGCTGAGAAGTTCAGCCAATTTTATGACCACCGGCCGGCCGCCCTCCAAAAATAGGAAAAGCTCTAGACACATTTTATGAAGGCCAACCCCTTGACCGACCAGCCGGACAGACTGACTGACCGGTCGGCCGACCGGCCGGCTGAAGGGTCGGCATATGCATTATAATGTCTAGAACATTCAGTAGATTGAAGCATGTCCACCGGCCGGCCAGCCGACCGGTCGGTTGGTAGGTCAGACTGTGTAAGAAACACTCCAGTGAAAATTGCAATTACAGGCACTTTGTTCGACCGGCCGGACAACACTCAGAAACATCCGGAGCTCCAAAAATCTCTGCGCAAAACGCTAATCTTGCGGGATTTCTCGAAGCTTCTTTGCACCTAGGGCTTCAAAGTTATAAAAGGACTTCCCTGGCTTGTTCCTAAGGCATCCTAGAAGAGATTAGCACGGTGGGACACGGCAGAAGTCAGATCCGGGAGTTCTACAACTCCTCCTAATTTGTTCTTCTAGTTTTATGTTTTTCTTAGTTGTTTTCATGTTTCCTTGGATCATGAACGGCTAAACCTCTTAGCTAGGGCTAAGAGGTGAAGCTTGTAGTGAATCTAAGATGTTTCAATTCGTTTGATTTGGTTTCAAGTTGGATTATTAGTGAAGAACAATGGTTGAAGTTTAAATAAAGTTTTAAGTAGTTCTTCTTAATCTTATGATGGCTCATGGATATTTAGAAGAATTGCTTGAGTTCTTAATTGTTTTGAGTTATTCTAGACTTGAATGCTTCGAGGAATTGGATTCAATACGCTCTAGATCCATGATCCTCATGTGGGAACTTCATACCAAAAGTTCTACTCTTTCTGAAATTTCTACCTATGTGTGGTTGTTTACGTGATTTGAATTGAGTTTAAATCATGATCTAGTTATACTTTGTTACAGAACTTAATGATGATTATGATTGTGATCTTAACCTATTGAAACTAGGATTGATCTATGCAATTGAGTGTGCTCAAGTCCTAACTTGAATTGAGAGAATCATGTATGACACATATGGCAGATTGTTTGTTTTAACTGCTCTATCATCCGGCTAGATAGAACTTAATTTCGATTCTAGTTGAGAAAGTGAGAAACCATAGCGAATTAAGCATCAAGGATTGCTACAAGTGGATCTTTGAACCCCTAGTGCTTTTTATTATTGATTACATTCAATTTAATTCAAAATATCTATGTACACCAATTTCCTAAAATCCTGTTTAGTTAACTCTTAAGCAGAAACCATTGGAAGTGTTTTGTGAATTCCTACACAAGTCCCTATGCATCAACCTCGGTCTTACCAAGATTATTACTACATCGCAACCCTACACTTGGGGAAGCGAACAAGTTTTTGGCGCCGTTGCCGGGGACTTTGATGGTTTTCCACAAATTTTTTAAAAATAGTCTCTATTTGAGATTTTTAGGACACCTTTACTAACTTAGTTTGTTTGCTTTGTTTTGTTTTTCCAGGAATTCTAGGAGTCAAAGTAGTCACTTCAAATCAGGTTTTTCTAACCCTTTTTCTTTTTAGTTTTCTGAGATTTGCATGCCACATTGGGTTCGGGATTCTAGTGACCAACTCATTAATGAAGGAGGAATTGTTGAAGGGATTGATAGGGAGCCACATGCTAAGAAACGTTTAGATTTTTCATTTTTTTCTGAAAGTATGGCTGAAAATCAACCTAACCCTATGGCATATCAAAATCTGGGCCAAAACCAAACCGAAACGGGAGAGAATGTGGTTGAGAATGTTTCCTAACCTAAAACATTACGTGATTACTTGCAACCTGCAAGAGCGAGCACTCCCTCATGCATAGTTTTTCCATTGACCGGGAGTGATCCAACTCATTCCAAAATTTCATGGACTAGACAGTGAAAGTGCCTATCAACATCTTAAGGAATTTGATGAGGTGATAGCCACAATGCACTTTGCTAATGTAACCGATGATGTGGTGAGACTTAAATTGTTTCCTTTTTCCCTTAAAGAGAAAGCTAAGGCTTGGCTTCATTCATTAAGGCCAAGATCAATTGGCACATGGACTGAGATGACTAGGGAGTTCATTAAAAGTTCTTCCCTACTCACAAAACGATCATGTTAAGGCGCCTTATCATGAATTTTGCTCAAAAAGAGGATGAGACCTTCTTCTAATGCTGGGAGAGGTTCAACGACTTGTTAAATGCATGCCCACATCATGGCTACGAAATTTGGTGGGTAATAAGCTTTTTCTATGAAGGACTGACGTCACTCATGCACCAATTCGTAGAGATAATGTGCAATGGAGAATTCATGAATAAGGAAGCCGAGGAAGCATGGGACTATTTTGATGAATTGGCCAAGAATGCACAGTCTTAGGATACATCTAGACCAACAAATTCCAAGACAAGCCAACAAAAGGAAAAAGGAGAAATTTATGTCCTCTCAGAAGAAGATAACATAAGTGCATGTGTGGCTAGCCTCACAAGAAAAGTGGAGGCCATGGAATTGAAGAAAGGAGAGACCATCAAATCAAAAGATGTTGAAACTGTTTGTGGAATTTATACCGAAAATCAACATGTAACACAGGATTGTCCCACAATTTCTGCATTCCAATATATCTTATAAGAACAATCAAATGCCATAAACAGTTATCAACGACCATTTAGTGCACCAAACTCAAACACGTATAATTCTAGTTGGAAGAACCATCCCAACTTCAGTTGGAGGAATGGACCCACTACAAATGCAAATAATACCCCTCAAGTTCAACCTTTACTAGGTCCATCCCTAGTGATTACACCAAAAGCTATGCTAGAGAAGATGTTGGGTGCATTTGTATCGGTTCAAGCTGAATATAACAAGACTAATTCTCTGAAAATTGATGGGTTCATGCAAGAGCAACTGAAATTCAATCAAAATTCATCTTAGGCCATCAATGACTTGAAAACCTCAATGGCTAGAGTTGAATCTCATCTCAGCGTTAGGGAGAAAAGCACACTTCCTGACCAACTTCTTCCTAACCCAAGAACCCAATTTGAGATACAAGATGCAAGCTCATCCTCCCAACATACGGAGCATGTTCAAGCTATCACCACTTTGAGAAGTGGAAAAATAATCGATAAATCTAATCCGGTGAAGTCCGCAAAGCCTAATGATCCGAAAATTTCTAAAGAGGATGATAACCCGAACAACACTCTACATGAGAAAGAACCGGAAAGACAACACAAGCCAGTTGCCCCGTTCCCTCAAAGCTTGATTTCACCCAAACCTTTAGATAAAAACCTGAAAATTTTAGAGGTTTTAAGTAAGTAAAGATCAACATTCCATTGTTGGATGCTATAAAACAAATACCATCCTATGCCAAATTTCTAAAAGAATTGTGTACAGTAAAAAAGAAACACAATGTTCACAACAAAGTACTTTTGACTGAGAATTTGAGCACTATTATCAAACAAGAGGTTCCCTAAAAATATAAGGATCCGGGTCGTCCAACCATCTCATGCATCATAGGAGACTACCGGATTAAACAAGCCTTACTTGATTTAGGAGCAAGTGTTAACCTCATTCCATACTCGATTTATGAACAACTTGGGTTAAGTGAATTGAAACCCACCAAAACCACACTCCAACTTGCTGATAGATCTATTCGTATACCGAGAGGAGTGATTGAGGATGTCTTAGTCCAAGTTGATAAATTCTACTACCCAGTAGACTTTATTGTCTTGGATACACATTCCGTGATAGGTATCGGTGCTCAAATTCCCATCATACTTGGCCGCCCTTTTCTAGCTACTTCAAATGCGATTATCAATTTTAGAAACGGGCTTGTACAAATGTCCTTTCGAAATATGACACTCGAGCTGAATATATTTGATTTATGCAAACAACCATGGGAAGTTGATGAGGAGATCCACGAGATAAACTTGATTGAATCATTCGTGGAGGAGACATTCCCCTCGACATTATATTCCGACCCTTTGGAGGCATGTTTGGCCCACTCTCATGAGATGAATGTTGACACAATATGAGAGATGGATGCCATTTTGGATGTTATGCCGGTACTTGAGAACAAAAGATGGAAGGCACTATTTGAACCTTTACCCTTCAGCGAGAACAAGCCTCTTCCATCCAATATTAAGGCACCGAAGCTCGACCTAAAACCATTACCAAGTGATTTGAAATGTATACTTAGGTCGAGATGAGACATATCCGATGGTGATTTCTTCCCACTTGGATGAGGAACAAGAGAGTAGGCTAATAGCCACTCTAATAGAGCATAAGAGCGCCATTGGATGGTCGATTGCGGATCTCAAAGGCATAGACCCCCTGATTTGTACTTATCGCATACACCTTGAGGAGAATGTAAAAACATCTAGGCAACCACAAAGACGCCTCAATCCAAACATGAAGGAGGTGGTTAAGGCCGAGGTATTGAAACTATTAGATATAAGCATCATTAACCCAATATCCGACAGTCAATGGGTGAGTCCAACTCAAGTGGTGCCTAAGAAATCCGAAATAATCATTGTAGCCAATGTCATTAATGAACTCGTGCCAACCAGAGTCACTATCGGTTGGAGAATGTGCATTGACTACAGGAAGCTAAACACAGTCACGAGGAAAGACCACTTCCCCCTACCGTTTGTTGACCAAATTTTAGAAAGGTTGGCGGGTCATTCCTATTTTTGCTTCCTTGATAGATATTCAGGGTATAACCAAATAGAGATCGCCCTAGAGGACCAAGAGAAGACAACATTCACATGTCCATTCGGCACTTTCGCTTATCGAAGGATGCTGTTTGGGCTATGCAATGCCCCTGCCACTTTTTCAGCATTGTATGTTGAGTATTTTTTCTGATATGGTGGGAACGATTCTCGAAGTCTTCATGGACGATTTCTCTGTATTTGGTTGTAACTTTGATGAGTGCCTTATGCACTTAAAAACTGTGTTGAAAAGATGTGAAGAAAAGAACCTCGTGTTAAATTGGGAGAAATGTCACTTCATGGTTCAAAAGGGAATAGTACTTGGTCACATCATCTCATAAAATGGAATCGAGGTGGACAAAGCTAAAATTGATCTTATCTCTAACCTTCCACCACTCAAGAGTGTACGAGATGTGCGGTCCTTTTTAGGACATGCCGGATTTGATAGAAAGTTCATAAAAGACTTTAGTTCACTCTCTCGTCCTTTATGTAACCTACTTCAAAAGGAAAAATCATTCGAGTGGACTGAAGATTGTCAAATTGCCTTTAATAAACTAAAAGGTATGTTGACATGTGCTCCCATAATGCAACCACCTGATTGGAGCCTTCCTTTTGAAATTATGTGCGATGCGAGCGACTACGTATGCTATTAGGGTTGTGTTAGGCCAGAGAAAAGAGAAAAAGCCATGCGTCATCTACTATGCAAGTAGAACTTTAAACTCGGCTTAAGAAAACTACACGACTACAGTAAAAGAACTTTTAGACGTAGTTTTTGCTTTAAACAAGTTTAAGTCCTACGTGATTGGATCCAAGATTATCATATTCACTGACCATGCTATGCTTAAGTACCTTCTCTCTAAGAAGGATGCTAAGCCACGCTTGTTAAGATAGATCCTCCTACTCCAAGAATTTGACATAGAAATACGTGATAAGAAAGGAGTAGAAAACGCCGTGGCTGACCATCTCTCTAGACTTGTCCTCACCAATTCCCCTGAGACGACCGCGATCAATGACATGTTCCTGATGAACAACATTTTAAAGTCTCCCAATTGCCATGGTATGCGGACATTGCTAACTATCTTGCTACAGGTGTAATTCCGACATAGTGGAAAAAGGCAAGCTAAGGATAAGTTCTTCAACGAGGTGAGAAAATTCCTATGGGACGACCCATACTTATTCAAGTATTGTCCCGATCAAATCATAAGGAGATGTGTGCCGGATAATGAACAACACAGTATCATCTCCCTTTATCATTCTCAGGCATGTGGTGGCCACTTTTCGGTTAAGAAGACCACAGCCAAGATTATGCAATGTGGGTTTTATTGGCCCACCATGTTTAAAGATACCCATGAGTTTTGTAAAACGTGTGAGTCTTGTCAGAAATTGGGAGGAATATCCTGTAGAAAAATGATATCACTCAATCACATCTTACCAATCGAAATTTTTTATTGTTGGGGCATCGATTTCATGGGTCCATTCCCATCTTCTTTCAAAAAATTTTATATATTGCTAGTCATCGATTATGTTTCAAAATGCGTCGAGGCGATTCCATGCCGAAACAATGATCATAAAATAGTCATTCATTTCTTAAAAGAAAATATCATTTCCCGGTTTGGAACACCTCGAGTCATTATAAGTGATGGAGGATCTCATTTTTGTAACCGCCTGTTTGAAGGTTTAATGAAGAAATATGGTGTAAATCACAAAGTGAGTACTCCCTATCACCCACAAATAAGTGGACAAGCTGAGATATCCAACAGAGAGATTAAACATATTTTGGAAAAGACAGTGAACCCTGATCGCAAGGATTGGTCGCTTCGACTAACCGATGCACTTTGGGCTTACCATACTGCTTTCGAGACCCCCATTGGAATGTCTCCCTATAGACTTGTCTATGTGAAAGCTTGTCACTTGCCCGTGGAATTAGAACATAGGGCATATTAGGCAACAAAGAAGATGAATTTCGATTATGACAAAGCAAGCTCATTGCATAAACTTTAATTGAATGAACTTGCGAAACTCCGGAATGAGGCATATGAAAACGCGAGAATATACAAGGACAAGACGAAAGTGTTCCATGATAAGAACATTCTTCGTAAGACCTTCATGATTAATCAAAAGGTCCTTATGTATAATTCTCTATATTTATTTTTGGGAAAATTGAGATCTTGATGGACTGGTCCCTACATTGTAAAAACTGTTTATCCATATGGGACCGTCGAGTTGGTGAATCCAAGGAACAGTAATATCTTTAAAGCAAATGGTCAACGATTAAAACCAATCTTTGAGAATCTTCCTTCAGAAGGTATGTCCATACCTCTGACTGATCCTGTGTATCAGGATGATTGATCTCCTAGTCTGATGGAGGTATAGAGTAGTAAGGATTAGGATTTTGTTGCTTTTAGTTTGCTTTTCCATAAGTTTGCTAGAAGGATGTAGAATTCCAGTTTTTGTTCTCTCAGGTACTCTCAGCCCTCATCCCCTTTATTTTATATTTGCTCTCATGTTTTGCTCATTGTATATCTTTAACATTGAGGACAATGCAAGATTTGGTTGGGGGGTGTGGGATCATTAGGATGAATCTAGTGTTTTGTAACATCTCGAGCAATTATGTAGAATTTCTTTCAATTTTCTACAAATTCAAAACTCCATTGGAAAACTTTGTTTCTATGCATTTGGGATGGTGTGAGTATAAGAAAAAGGAGAGGCAAAGTGAGTGAAGTTGAATATCTTAAACAATCTCTAAGATACTAGTTTTATATGTGAATCCCCCTATTTTTATGATTGATAGAATTTCTAAACACTTTTATACCTAATTCACATTACATGATTCTCATGCTTTGAAAGGATTATGTAGAATTGTGAATTGGTTAAGTTTGGATTTGAGGTGTTGAGAAACTAAGCCAGGGTACTTTGTCCATCCTTGTCTATGGAAAAATAACGAAAGATATGGATTTATAAAAATCCTATCTAATGAAAAAGAAAACGGAAAGGAATGATGAAAATATGGGAATGATGAAGAATATGGTGGAAAATCCTGAAAAGGGCTACCTATTACCAACCAGGGGATGGGCTACCCATAACCAAAGTTGGAAATGAGACGTAGTGTGAAAGCCGTTGGAAGGACGGTAAGGCAAATTCCTGTCATAGGCTTGTTGTTGATCTATACACCATTGAATCCAGGCCTTAGTTAATTCATGAAGAAGGTAACCCTGAAAATCCATGAGATGAGCATTCACTGAGCATACTAGGTTAAATTGTTTGGATTCTTCTATTTACCAATCAATCAGCGGGAATTTCATATGAATATTTGGTATATTTTGAAAATTTTAAGGTTTCAACTTCTATCACTGGGCATTTCAGAATTCTTTACACTTGCATATCATTGAGTAAATAGAAACATGGTTTCTGAAGGAGAGTTGGGTTTTGAAGAATCAAAATTTGTTTCACGTATGTTTTGCTCGAGACTAGCAAAATATTGGTTGGGGGGTGTGTTGACCTCCTAAATGTGCATATTCTAACCCCATTTCATTACTACCTATGCTTGAAATAAGTGATTAAAGAACCAACTAATGCATGGTTTTATGGTTGTAGGAGTGAGAGAGAGAATTCATCAAATGAGGGCTACAAGATGCTATTTACACACCTTGAAGATCAAAGGAATGAAGGACCAAAGGTGGAGCAAAAGTGCATTGAAGATGAAGGAAGAGAAGCTGAGAAATTCAGCCAATTTCATGACCATCGGCCGGCCGGCCAAACCCTCCAGAAATAGCAAAAGCTCTGGACACATTTTATGAAGGCTAACCCCCTGACCGACCGGCCGGACAGACTGACCGACCGGTCGGCCGACCGGCCGGCTGAAGGGTCGGCCTATGCATTATAATGTCCAGAAACATTCAGCAGATTGAGGCATGTCCACCGGCCGGCCAGCTGACCGGTCGACTGGTAGGTCAGCCTGTGTAAGAAACACTTTAGTGAAAATTGCAATTGCAAGCACTTTGTTCGACCGGCTGGATAGGGGGTCCGACCGGCCGGACAACACTCAGAAACATCCGGAGCTCTGAAAATCTCTGCGCAAAATGCTAATCTTGCGGTATTTCTCGAAGCTTCTTCGCACCTAGGGCTTCAAAGCTATAAAAGGACTTCCCTAGCTCATTCCTAAGGCATCCTAGAAGAGATTTAGCACAGTGGGAGGCCGCGGAAGTCAGATCCGGGAGTTCTACAACTCTTCCTAGTTTGTTCTTCTAGTTTTATTTTTTTCTTAGTTGTTTTCATGTTTCCTTGGATCATGAATGGCTAAACCTCTTAGCTAGGGCTAAGAGGTGAAGCTTATAGTGAATCTAAGATGTTTTAATTCGTTTGATTTGGTTTCAAGTTGGATTATTAGTGAAGAACAATGGTTCAAGTTTGAATAAAGTTCTAAGTTGTTTTTCTTAATCTTATCATGGCTCATAGATATTTAGAAGAATTGCTTGAGTTCTTAATTGTTCTAAGTTATTCTAGACCTGTATGCTCCGAGGAATTAGATTCAATACACTCTAGATCCATGATCCTCATGTGGGAACTTCATACCAAAAGTTCTACTCTTTCTGGAATTTCTGCCTATGTGTGGTTGTTTATGTGATTTGAATTGAGTCCAAATCATGATCTAGTTATACTTTGTGACAGAACTTAATGATGATTATGATTGTGATCTTAACCTATTGGAAGTAGGATTGATCTATGCAATTGAGTGTGCTCAAGTCCTAACTTGAATTGAGAGAATCATGTATCACACATATGGCAGATTGTTTGTTTTAACTGCTCTATCATCCGGCAAGATAGAACTTAACTTCGATTCTAGTTGAGAAAGTGAGAAACCATAGCGAATTAAGCATCAAGGATGGCTACAAGTGGATCCTTGAACCCTTAGTGCTTTTTATTATTGATTACATTCAATTTAATTCAAAATATCTATCTACACCAATTTCCTAAAATCTTGTTTAGTTAACTCTTAAGTAGAAACCATTGGAAGTGTTTTGTGAATTCCTACACAAGTCCCTGTGGATCGACCTCGGTCTTACCGAGATTATTACTACATCGCAGGAAGCAAACGGTGCCCTGGCAAATGTATTTCGACAGAGCCATAATGTTGGGGTCCCAAAAGGTAGGGACTCTTAAAATAAGCAAAATAACCGTATACCTCTGAAGGAATCACGCAAAACGCCCCCCAGTGCGCGGAAAATGGAGAATTACAAAATTCCCTTAGCCAATTTTGGCTGAAATCTCCAGCAGGCCCCGCGAATTACCGTGATCAAAACCATCCGAAATCGGACCCATAACTTCTTTGTGATTTATGATGAACAGTGCATGTGATTTCACGATCAAACGGGCCCCACAAACCCTCCAAAATTCAAAACCCAAATAGTGGAGTTCCTATTTACGTGTCCACGCACCCATAAATTCAGGTATCCCACGCGCCCGAAAAATCACTAAAAACAGGAATTCATTTAAAGGGATTTTGGTGCCCCACACACCCCAAAATATGGGTCCATGCACCCTTAAATTCGACCCATTGGATATCCGTCATTATAAAGGCATTTCGGAGTCCCACGCACCCGAATAATTGCCCACGCATCCACAAATTCGACTAAAAAATCAGGGACTTAATTTTTAGGTGCGTTGAGGCCCACGCACCCGTTTATTAAGTCCCACGCACCCAAAAAATCAGATATTTTTAGAAATCATTTCCGAGTGCGTTGGACCTCCGTACGCCAATTTTAAGATACGTGGTGCGTATTTTAGAGGTGCGTGGCACGTGGCACCCTCCTATTGGCCAACTTCGCCTATAAATACCCCGTCCACCGATTCATTAAAGAAAGAGCTGCCGCCCTCTGGAAATCCGAAATCCCCGCCAGAAACCCTCGCCGGAATACTTTTCCGACCTCCAGAAACCCTTCCCGGTCGTCGGAATACCTTTCCGATCGCCGATATTCCACCGCAGGTCTGAATCCTAAAAAATCATAAGTGTGGCCACGCATCCTGAAAATGGTCCCACGCACCCAAATAATTGCCAACGCGTCTATTAATTCGACATAAATCAAACAAGTGCATCGGACTCTCACGCACCCAAAAAATGGCCCACGCGTCCATAAATTTGCCTCCCACGCGCCCATAAATTTAACGAACTTCACATTTGCAAATTCGGTCCCGCGCATCCTGAATATGAACCCACGCACCCCTAAATACATCAGAAATCCGGCACTTAATTTTTAGGTGCATTGAGGCCCACGCACCCGTTTATTAAGTCGCACGCACGCAAAAAATCAGTTAATTGCAGAACATGTTTGCAGATGCACCGGACTCAATTTTAAGTGTTTTCAAGGTCTGCTTGAGTCTATTTTGGGTATTTCGAGCGTTCCGAACGCAATGGAATGGTTGAATGGACATTCCGAGAACTCTAAATGAGTAAAATCATGCATCTTTGAGGTTCGACCTGATTCGACACGATGAACGAAGTAACTTCTCAGAAAGGAGCCGCCAGCATCCAGAACTATGCAAAGATGTGACCCGATTTGGGTAGAAAGCTAGACGAACAGGGCTATGGTTATCACAATAAACCATATCAAAGAGTTTCAATCCTCCACAAATCAATTGCTATGAACTGCCACAACACGACAGTCGATGCCCTACCCATTCAAACGGTATCCGTCGGCTGGGGCTACGCAGGTACACACAACTGTAGAATGGACTTTCCGAGGTCACCTGTCCCTACATTGACAGGCGCGGACCCAGAATCGTCCATCTCAGTCATAAACCCTGATAGTCTTAGCCCAGATCTCCGGCCAAAACATAGGATATAGACATCTAACTAATACAAAGATGGTTCAGTCCATAACAAAACAAATACAGGTCTCTACGACCACGAACTCTAAGACCATAATCCCCTCTGACTAGTCTTTTTACCTTTTAATCAAGGGTCATCGATCATTCGATGTAATTAAAGGCTCGTGCCAGTTCACGGCCTGGAATGTAAAAGATCTCGAGATCTCTGGAATAAATTTGCCTTGCGGTATCTCTTCTTGTGTACCTTTTGTGAATACTTATGATTGTCTATGAATGTGTTTCTATTACTTGGAACCCCAGAGCAACAATACCCCAAAAATGTCCTTGCCTTCCATTCCCTAGCTCCAACACGCAAGAACAACGGGGGCAGGCGCTAGAGTAATATTCATCAGCCCTGAAGGGGATCTGTTGCCATTTTCTTTCATAATCCCACCCTCGTGCACAAACAATGAGGCAAAATATCACACCCTTATCATCGGCCTCCAGTTGGCACAGGAAATGCACATTCAGGTATTACGAGTTTTTGGCGACTCGAAGCTAATGATCGGTCAACTGTCCACGAAATTCGAGGTACATAAGCCAGAATTATCTTCGTATTGTCGTCTGGCGCGGACCTTATTCGATGGCTTCAGGGACATCACAGTGTCGTATATCCCAAGAAAAGATAATACGCAGGCAAATGCGCTAGCAGGACTGGCTGCCGCCCTTGCCCATCCTGGGGGCAGTCCGTTGTACATTACTATTGAAGAAAGAAGAACCCTACGACAACTAGAAGCCACAGAACGGGTGTCAGTTTTGAGGCCAGTATGCTGCTACAAGACCACCGAGCAAGATTGGAAGCAACCCTTTACAGATTATATAAAGTATGGATTCTTGCCCGAAGATCCGAAGCTTCGTGTACAAGTCAAATGTCGGGTCGGCTAGTTCGTACTCCAAAATGGCGTATTGTACAAACGCTCATACGACGGTATTTTGTTACGATGCTTAGATAGAGAAGAAGCACGAAAGACATTAAAGGAGGCCCACGAGGGAAGGTGTGGTGCTCATCAAGCTGGACAGAACTTATACCACTCTATTCGTCACATGGGATACTATTGGCCCACATTGATGCAAGATGCGATTAATCACGCCAAGCATCATTATCAGTGTCAGATTCATGGCGATGTCATCCACATGCCACCCGAAGAATTACATCAGTCAAATATGTCATGGTCGTTCGCAACATGGGGATTGGATATCATCGGTCCCATCACGTCGTCATCCACTCAAGGTTATTAATACATACTCGTTGCTACGAATTACTTCTCTAAATGGGCAGAGGCTATGCCACTACGAAAAACAAAGGCAAAGCAAGTAGAGACATTTATCAAGTAGTTCATCATCTACCAACACGGGATTCCTGAGCGTATCGTCACCGACAACGGCACACCCTTTAAAAATGACATCATCATCAAATTGTGTCGTGGGTTCAAAATCAAGCATTTCTATTCCACACCGTATTATCCGCCAATGAATGGGCTCGCCGAAGCATTCAACAATACCATAATTAAGTTACTGAAGAAAACAGTATCTGACAACAAGAAGGATTGGGACAAACGTTTACTCGAGACACTATGGGTGTATCGAACAACACACCGCATGGCTACCAGAGCAACGCCATATTCACTGATATACGGGACGGAAGCAGTAGTACCAATGGAGATGCAAGTCAAGTCACTTCAGGTATCACTTTGAGTCACTCACAGATGAGCAGAATGTAAAAACACAGATGATAGAACTTGATGCACTTGATGAAAAACGGCTCGTCGCATAGCAACGCCTAAAAATTTACCCGAAGCAGATCGCTGCTTCGTATGACCAGAAAGTTCGACACAGATCCTTTCAGCGTGGCAACTTGGTATTAGTGATAAAATGCCTGGCGGCAGACGCACACAGTACAAAGAGCAAGTTTGATCCTAAGTGGAACCCCATTTGTGTAGTAAATTAGGTTTACTCCAATGGAGCATATTGCCTGGTCGATTATCAGGGGCAGGGCTACGGGTTTTCTGTCAACAGTCAATTCTTGAAACAATAATCCTTAATAAATCTATCATGCATCATAGAAACCCTTTTATAATTAGGAGAAAATTTTATGATAAAGAAATTGCGATTCTCAGATATAAATTATACAAATCTCCAAGTTACAAGTATAAACTGAACTATACAACTCCAAGTTACGAGTATAAACTGAACTACACAAAACTTTAAGTTACGAGTATAAACTGAACTATACAACTCCAAGTTATGAGTATAAACTGAACTATACAAAACTCCAAGTTACGAATATAAACTGAACTATACAACTCCAAGTTACGAGTATAAACTAAACTATACAAAACTCCAAGTTACGAGTATAAACTGAACTATACAAAACTCCAAGTTACGAGTATAAACTGAACTATACAACTCTGAGTTACGAGTATAAACTGAACTATACAAAATTTCAAGTTACGAGTATAAACTGAACTATACAATTCCAAGTTACGAGTATAAACTGAACTATACAAAACTCCGAGTTACGAGTATAAACTGAACTATACAAAATTTTGAACCGCAAGTTTAGCACATTAAAGTAGAAAACACAATAAGTTTAGAAAATAAGAACCAGACACATTTGTCATTACACTTGTCATTTTTTATTTATAGAATAAATTTTCATTAAATATGATGTTTCATTACGAGATGCACTTGATACATTAACAACATATCTATCAAGAAACACAGGGCATGTTACAAAACAAGAGAGAAGAAAAAGAAAAGACGGAGCATCACGTCTAGCCCCCAAACGCAGACAAGCATCTGGCCAAAAGTTGTGCCACGTCAGCCTATGTCGCCTCCCTAACTGCCTTAGCATCCACCAGTACTTGTACTAGATCAAGAGCGTTCCGCAAAGCCTCAGCCAACTTCTCAACCTTGTCCTTCACAGCAGCATGTGCGGCTTCCTTTTCATCCAACACGGCCTGTTGTTGAGACCTTTGAACCTTGAGCTGAGACAAGTCAAGGTTTATCACCGCTTATTCGAGTTGAAGCCGTGTAATTTCTTCAGCTATCTGGGCCAATCGATCTTCACGAGTTTGACATTAACTATCAATGGCAACCAAGCCTACTCGTTTGGTCATCGCCGCATGTTTGCAAGCGTTCAACTCTGGCAGTAAGGTTTTCAAGACATGCCGTTGCTCCTCCACGACGAGGTCCACTCTAACTCGCTCAGCCTCAGCAACGTACATAATGGAAGTACAGAAAGTGCAAATGTGACGACATATGATGGAAAGGTCGAGATCGACCAAAGCCGAACAGGTACTTAGCGTTTTTTCCTCATCTTCCAGCAATGGCCACTCCGCAGGATTCTTTAAAGATGCCTCGATACTAGACAGTATACTCTTAAGCATTCCTTATTTAAAACCAGGCAGATTACCAAAAGGAGGAATCGCAACTTCTGGCCTATCAGTGGGGGGCAAGTCAGCCATGGGCTCAACAATATCTACGAAACACGAATGAAACATGGTTAGAAAACACGAAGTATATAAATCCCGAACAACAAGAAAAACCACGAAACCAGCTATACCTGACACCTGGGGTTCATTCGAAGGAGCCACAAGGGGTAAATCAGAAGCAGAAACCATGGTTGCAAGGCCCACAGGCTAAAAAACCATAGACCCTAGTTCTACATGTGTCAACACAGGCAGCTCGAGAGCAACAGAAACTGCAGACAATGAAGGTCCGATTGCGGATGCCAGTTCAGAAGTAAGTTGTTGGGAAACGACAGAGGTGCCCAGGACCGATCTCACCGCAAGCTCTTGTGGCTCTGCAGGAAGTACGAGTATAGTAGGGACGTCCTGAATGGGCTCTAAGACTAGGCCCAGACCGCTATCACCATCAATATCTACAACACCAGAACTAGATGGTTGGGCCCCTTCCACTGGTTCACTTAGGCTTGGAATACATCCTGCCTGTGATGTAGCCTCAACCTCCAGACCAGCCCAGTCGAACGATGCCGCTCCCCTTATCTCTGCGATAAAGGATTCCGTTGACTATGGTGCATCAATCGCTCTGCCAGCACCGTCATCACCTACCTCCCCTCCATCACCTACTTTCGCATCATTTACGTCATCATCGTCATAGAGATCTATGACGTCATCACCTTCTACCCCATCAGCACCCGCTTCATTTTGTGGGCCTGCTTCGGTTGCGACGTCAACCTCACCCCTTGCCTGAGGGTGAATTTCTCCTTCTTCAGCAACATCCGGACCAGCCTCACCTGATCCTTCGCCCGACACCATCCTGATGGTCGCAGGGTCTACTCCTCGTTCAATGGCCAGGCCCCTCATTAATCGAATACGTTTGGCGAGCAAAGGTACTTGTCGATCGGGAGAAGTTCTCACACGTGGACCGCTAGGTTCTCGCCCCCGTGGAGAACACATCTCATCATTGCTACCATCCTAACCCGATAGCTGCGAAGGCCCAGCATTCTCACCTGATCCTCGTCTCACTCCAGCATCAGGGAGATTCTTTTTGGCACCGGCAGCTGTATCAGTCGTCATACCCGAGACCACTGCCTCGAGGCCGCCCACATGACCTACGAACACTTCATCATCCTCCCGGTCGAATCGTTGTTCGCCATACACCACCCAACCTTCCAGTGTAATATCGGGTTTCTCCCCCACGACAGTCTCAATAATGATTGAAGTCCGATAACACACAGTACTAACAGAAGTAGGCCGGTCACGATGCTCTACAAAATATAATAAGGTATCCGTAGGAACTGATGATAGGCACGGAGGATTGATGAAGATTGGATCGTCGACATGCTTGTCTTGACTAAATAACCCGTACTGGTGAACCCACCACCTCACCACCCGCATGTTGCTCCCACTTGTCTCTGTACCCCTGGGAGTACGAAGGCGGTGCCAGTTCGAGTCATCAACAGTTGCCTCCACATTCACTTCCAGTGCTTCGGTCCAGTCCCGAAGGCACGCATCGTCTGAGTCACCATTGGTAGAGTTTCAGGCACCCCTTGATCGTATCCATGCTGACTGGCGAATCGGCTCAGATAATACGGCTCCCGCCAAAATTCTAAGCCTTCTTTCAAACATACAGATCCAGACCACAGGGATACCATGAAGGACCATTGGTAAGAATTGATAGACGTCTCATCTTCGGCCACCACCGTATCACCATCCACCTCAGACGTCAGGAAGCGGTAAAACTTCACATCATCAAACTCACGGATCTGCCATAATGCCCCCTCCAGGGTATAATCTGGCATTTCTCTCTTCAGAAAATATTGCAAATGCAGATGTTCTTGACAATAAAAGGCATTTGAAGAAGTGTTATACACCCACAAAAAGTAAACTCCCATCCAACTGCACACATAATGCCAGGGGCATTAGGAAGAATCCATCCCATAAGAGGCGCGATTCAGGTGACTGACTACGTTCCCAAAAGCCTTGTAAATATTGCAGACGATCGTCGGCGCCATAGCACATCTCTTACTATCCACAATACTACCTGCAATGGAGAATGGGACACTCGAATGCCGTCGGCTTGCTTCGAGCTAGGCAACGCCACAAAACATAGCCAGTACACCAGGAATCCGGCTAACTCGTAGGAAGGCGACAATACATTAGCATTCGGAAACTTATTCCTGAGCTTCTCCCTCAGTATCGTCTTGTGTTTACCCAAGCGATCGTACTTGTCGAAATCCAAGCTGCAATCACAGGTAAAGTTGCAAAGTCAGACATTCACATATGCACGTGTAATTCACAAGAAACGAAGAGAGCCAAATATGAAGAGGCAGAAAGTTACTTCATCCCATGGCTAAAGTACACTAGCTAATCCTCTGGGGAAATCTTGTTAGTACGGGAAAATTGGTGGAGCTCCACGAATAATTCGAAATAGGCCTCACTATGCACATGTTCTCCCGATCGCCTCTTTAACCAAGACAATTCTTCGTCTATCGGGGCCATCTCATCGTAGAGATGGCCACGGATAGGGAGTCTAGCTATCTGGTTCAGGTCTCATAATGTGATACTCATTTCACCACATGAGAAATGGAAGGAATTGGTAATTGAGCTCTAGAAATGGAGGGCCCCTTTGATCAACATGGATCCCAATAGAAACAGCCTGTGGTAGCCTCGATGGCATGGTATAAACCTACTTTTTGCAACACTGCGCCATGTCTCTCCAATATACCATTCGCCCAAGCCTCATACCTAGGATGAGCGTTCAAGTGGCCCCGCATTCGAAAATTGTTTGTTGACCACAAATTTTTATTGTCTAGATGCTTGAACCACTGCCGCATAATCTCAAAATAATGTTTGGGATATGATTCATGGGGATTATAGGTGGGGAACAGGAAGACCATCTCTTTTGCCTCCGATTCCTCTTGCTCCCTGCAGTTTCGCAGTACACGACAGTTCAACAAGGGCTCTGGCTTCATCGTTAGGGAATCAATTATGTAAAAACTGTTCGACCACTGAACGTCATGCGGTTCGATGGCCGACAGTAAGCGGTGTCGTAAAAGATTCTTCTGAAAGGTGATTAAGTGCTTCTTATATGGATCCCTCGCTAGCATCCAAGCATTGATCAGTTTACAGATGTTCCAGTTATTCTTTATATTCTCTATCAGCTTCTTCAGACGAGCAGGGCGTGTGTCGCGCCCCTGATTTTGTACAGAACCTTGCACTTGAATGGTCACAAGTCGGGAAGATGAATCACCACCCCCGTCAGTACAGATGCCGGCGAAGAGGTTCAAATAAGTGATCCAATCAGCATCAGTCCCTTTCTCGGAAGGAGGGACTAGGTGATCCCTGCATACCATTAGCTGATAATCCACTGGAAGTTGCTTGAAGCATTCAGTGAAGTCATATACGAGAGATGGCGGAAAGAACTGTGGGTTCTTCCTCGCCCGATGATTCGAAGGACCAGCTACAACCCTCTTTCGTCCTTAAGCAGTAGGAGCAGTAGTAGCGGCGGCAGCAGCCCGCCCAATAGGTGAAACAGTCATAGGAGGAACTGTCTTAGGTGCCGAAGTGGGAAGAGATACATACGGACTCCCGAAAGCCTGATTACCAGCCATTATGATTGCAAAAGATTAGGAGAGGTATTACTTAACAACAAACACAAAGCACCAAATAATGAAAAAAATCCAGCGTATGGCCAAGTCCAGATCGAAAGTCCAACGCATGGCCAAGTGCAGACCAAAAGTCCAGCGCATACAAATGTGCTGAATCAATTTCATTTTTAATTAAGTCCAAGTTATGTACATGATTATGCGCTGAGAAAAAGCTATGCGCATATAAGTGCGCTGGCAAAAGCCTAGAAAGTCTAGCAAAATTATTCCCGCGGATAACCATGCGTAGGAATATATGTCATGCGCATCACGATGAACAGAGCCAAAGTCTAATGCATATCTGTGCGCTGACTTACTGTTATACGCTACGAGATGCACTAGAGGATGCGTTGAAGGTTATGAAGATGAGAGGATAATTGCTCTGGGGTAATGATTGCTCCAGAAATGATTACGTACCAAATGATTGCATTGTTCAGGTTTATATAGGGGACCGCTATCCGTCGCACCGCATGCGATTCTCGTACATCACACATAGCGCGACGGAGGGGGCATCTGTTAGGGCACAAAAAGTACGCGCATGTACATGCGCATGAGGGCTATTGAAGGCACAAAAACCGATATAAATGTGGGGTCCAGCACATGCACGTGTGTGGGACCCAGGCCCACCAACCCAGTACATTAAAAAATGGAATATCCCAAAAAAGGGAAGTAGGTGACATGTGGACATGCGCAGGGTCCCAAGAGTCCAGCGCATGTATCCACGCTAGCAAAGGACACCTACAAATGGTCCAAACAAGAAAGGGGCCCACCGAAAGGTATTGTGCATGACCATGTGCAGAACCCTGTAAATGGTCCAAAATCACATCTCGGACGACCCACGTTGTCCAGCGTCATGACATCTGCTGGACCCAAAAGTCCTGCGCACGACCGTGCATTGGGCCCGAGTGTGAACATCAGACAACTACTTAGAAAAGTCTTGTGCATGACCATGTTCAAGACCCTTTTTACTAAATTATCATGCGCTGGACCCGATTAATCATGCCCTAGACCCGATTGACCCAATTGGACATGCGCTGGACCCTTTGTCCTAAGATTTTGTCTATAAATAGCCCAACCCACTTCATTTGTAAGGATCAGACTTTCAGAAGAGAAACCAGAGAGATTTCTAGAAAACCCCGAAACATCGTCAGATCGTTCTCATATTCAAATGAGTGTCCGATCGAATTCCTATCTCAGACCAATACAGGTGCGGTCTACTCTGTCTTTTCAAAGTGCCTCAAACCCAGTTTCAGAGCCACGTCTTTAGACCTCATCCTTAAGGATAAGCCTGAGACTTGGTCTCTGAATATCATTCCACATCACAATGGTTGATCAAAGACCCTTTCAGGAAAGCATGTTAGGTGTCGATATAAATAATAAAAGGGAAGAAAACAATAGTCTCTGGACTATAAATTGAGGGGTGTTCCCCCTAAAATTTTTATCTGTCAAAGATCGATGTACTACTCATTATAATCGATCTTTGCTGACCAGACTACTTGAGTTCACAGTCATAGATTGGCTTTCCTGCGGTCCCCGTCTCTACGACAGAAGCAGGCCCAGTATTACCACTTGACTATCGCCTATTAGTCTCCCAGCTCAAACTCGATATTACATGAGACATAGACATGTTGTCCGCCTACAGTATAGTCTACTCACACAAACAGATAAACTCATCCTCCGCGATCCAAAACACACACACAACAAGTACATACGCCTACAAGATAGTCTTTGCTTTTCAATCAAGGGTCATTGACAATTCAATGTAATTTAGGCTTTGTGCCAGATCATGGCCTGGAATGTACAAGATCTCAGAATCACTAGAAGTAATAAAGATTCTCTTTGCACCTTGTCTCTCATGTACTTGTTCGTATTGTTTGTGAATGCCTATGAATCCCCGGTTCCCTCAAGAATAAGCAAACATGAAAGCGAATTTCGCACAATCGTCAAAATTCAGTTTTAACAATTAGCTAATTCTTTAGGTTTTGCAATGGCCAAAAGGAAAACACACTAGATCAAGGAAAGTGACTTGGCAAGATAAAGTAAGGAGGAAACAAATGAAAATAAAGAAAACAAATTACTCACACGCGAACAATGCACTAAGGGTAAGTAGTTGCAAACATGAATAGTAATATCCGAATGCATATCATGACTCATGCATTGATGAAAGTTCTTTTGTTTATAATATGATGTTGTGTTTTAAAAGTTTCATACATATCAATGCAACATTTGGAAAGTGTGTACATTTTGAGAAATGTGTGATTACACCATTGAATAAAAAGAACATTCATTATATGTGAACACCAGACAACTCGAGGAATGAGCGTCATTTAAATTAGATGCGATAGGAAAATGTACCAGGGTGTGAGTCTCCACCCCTAGAAAGTACCATTAGGGCCTCCATTTCTGGACTATAGGGTAGACGTGTTAGGAGTTTTACCAACTTAGATTGGGTCACCCATGAATCTAGGCCAGGCGATGACGCATAGTGTGTGTGTGTGTGTGTGTGTGTGTGTGTGTGTGTGTGTGTCTAAAATACATCATATGTTAGTGTGGACCCTCGCCGATTTTTCCGCGCTCCCACACGACGTTCTTCTCCCTTCCCCTTTCCTTTCGGAAAAGAAGGAGATGAGGATGCGTGAGTGCGAAATCGCCGTTTGTGCCACTGGCTTGCCTCGTTCTCGAGGGCTTCGTTTGGTTGGCGTGTTAAGCTGGATATGTTTAAATGAGTTTATATAAGACCAGAGTCGCCACTAGCCAGTTACTTCGAATCTACAGTCGGCTAGACCCTGTAGAAACGTTAGAGAAGGGAATCCGAAGATTCCTTCCTCTAAAATGACTCCTGTTGATCTGCGGCCAAAGATTCAAGGTAAGGGATCACGGTTACAGGGTGGGAAGAGGTTAAGCACCCCACACACTGCCCATACCAAAGTACGGTCTCTACTTCACAGAATCGATCGAATACTTGAAAGTCTAGTTTAATCCTCGTATATTCTCATGGATGACATGATGCATGAATGCGGGTCTGAACAGTAAGAGTTTCTGATGGGCAGGTTCCAACAACGGGCAAGCCCAGAGCGTACGCTCGAACTGACAGGTGCTTAATGTAAGACGTATGCAGTGTGCTTGAATGATCAAGGTGTTTTATGGTGAAGCATGAATGCAGGTCTGAACAGTAAGAGTTTCTGATGGGCAGGTTCCAACAACGGGCAAGCCCAGAGCATACGCTCGAACTGACAGGTGCTTAATCTAAAGACATATGCATGTGTGTTTGAGTAATCAAGGTGTTTGTAGTGAAGCAGGGGGGTTGGAAGAAAAGTAAATGTTGCACTTATGCTAGATGCAAATGAGATGATGCTGGAAAAGAGTAGCTGGATGGACGGAGGTGTCGCAAGGATTGGCTTCGAGTGGCTGGATCAAGACTTGGATGGCTTGGGAGGCTTGGACCAGTGGTCAGGCTGGGCTGGACCAGGGTTAGACTCTCCTCACTCGGGCTCTCCTTGGTGGAAAAATGGGCTAAGGGTGAAGAGATGGACTCAGAGCTCTCGGGCTGAAATGGACTCGAATGGCCTGTTGAAATGAGAAGGGGAGGGGGGTATTTATAGCAGCAGAGAGTGGCAGGAGTCGTAATTTTGTCCGGGCGGCCTGCCATGGGCCGCCCGTACGGCCGCTCCTCGGTTTCCAGCGAGTACGGCCGTTCCCTCGGGGCTGCTGTTGGACTCGCTGGTCGACTCAGTGAGTTGACTCAGTGGGTCGACTCGGTGGTTTGACTCGACGGGTTGACTCGACGGGTTGACTCGGTGTTTTGACTCGACGGGTTGACTCGACGGGTTGACTCAGCGGGTTAACTCAGCGAGTTGACTCAGTGAGTTTGGCTTTTTTTTGGGATTTTTTTACTGGCCTTTTTTATGGGGGGTTTTTCTGGGTGGTGTTTAGGACTGGGTTGACTGGGTTCAGGCTTGAACTGGGCTATGGAATGGGGCTTACAAGGGTGAGTTTGGCTGAGTTTGGACTTAGGATTTGGGGGTATGGTCCTCCGTTCAACCAGCTATCTCTACCAACAGTGTAGCCGAAGGTGGGGTGTCTACAGATGCCCCTCTTTGGCAGAGGTTGCGTGCAACCGAATGCCAAAGCGAGTGGACACCCCACTTCTGACCCGGTCATTCATAGATCATGGTCTGAAATCTTTGCTTGCTTTTGCATCTGTGCCAGTTGATCGTTTGGAGATCGCTCACTTGCACATACCGCGAGAGTTTGGAGAAAACGTTGCGATTGTCCCTGCAGTTTGCTGCAACCTGGGTACCCAATCGCAACCCTTCCATTCCCGACCGGTACTAACATCGGAAAGGTACAGCAGAGCCTCTGCGTCGACAGTCTTACGAGGTTACTGACCCTGTGATTGATTGTATG
Source organism: Liriodendron chinense (assembly GCA_003013855.2). Taxonomy (NCBI): domain Eukaryota; kingdom Viridiplantae; phylum Streptophyta; class Magnoliopsida; order Magnoliales; family Magnoliaceae; genus Liriodendron; species Liriodendron chinense. The sequence goes on from ML058552.1 coordinate 5,102,299, forward strand.
TTTGATGTTTTCCCAGATCACTCCAGGAGTACTTGTTTCGCTTGACTGTCAAAGTGGTTAGACGCCCTGCGTCCGATAGTCTTACGGGATTCTACTACGCCGACTTGGACTCAGTCAAGGTACTTCAGGCATCCACGCCTAGGTATGTGCAGGTGGGCTTTTCCACCCGATCTGCTGGTTTTGATGCTTGGTTTGCAATTCATTCTTTCCTTGATTGTGGTCTGGAATCTTTGTTGTCCTTTGTATCTGGGTCAGTTGATTGTCTGGAAATTGATAACTCGCACATACCGCGAGAGTTTGGAGAAAACGTTGCGATTGTCCCTGCAGTTTGCTGCAACCTGGGTACCCAATCGCAACCCTTCCATTCCTGATCGGTACTAACATCGGAAAGGTACAGCAGAGCCTCTGCGTCGACAGTCTTACGAGGATGCTGACCCTGAGACTGATTGTGTGATGTTTGATGTTTTCCCAGATCACTCCAGGAGTACTTGTTTCGCTTGACTGTCAAAGTGGTTAGACGCCCTGCGTCCGATAGTCTTACGGGATTCTACTACGCCGACTTGGACTCAGTCAAGGTACTTCAGGCATCCACGCCTAGGTATGTGCGGGTGAACTCTTTCCACCTAATCTGCTGATTTTGATACTTGGGTTACAATTCATCGTTTCCACCTGTTCAAGTGGTTTCTGTGACCGAACCTTTTGGCTTTTCATCTTTTTGTATCTTGGCATGTGGTACGACCGCACTGACACTGGAGTTCAGTTCGACCGTACTTTGAGTGCATTGGATCCGATGGTCTCCGGGGAAACCGCGAGACATTGGATCTTATTTGATGTTTGCGTTGGCTCCTACCCAGAGATATGGAAGATCTCCTGGTGTGTTGGAGGCAGAACGCTCTACTGGAAAACATTTTTGGATTTTTGAAAAGGCACCCACTCTGGGGAGTGATACTCCGTGGGGTTTTTATTTACAAATAGAAATATTTTTTGTCTTTTTGAAATGAAAATCTGGTTTGCATGTGCCTCCACTAGGGATGCCTGTGGGGTCTTTAGCTAACCGACTTTTATTTTGAAAGCAGGTAAACATGATGATTGATGCGATGGATGCTGATGCATGGAGATGCATGATGAATGCATGGCTTGGCTCATTCTCTTCTGGTCTGATGATTTTGCTTTTGCTGGAGATGCAGAGAATTTTGAGCTTATTGCTTACAGGGTTGTACTCCCTTGGGGATTTTTCTTTTTGATACGGAGGTTTGGACAGCGGATTGGTCAAGATCCTGACCCGTGGTCGATCAGGTCCATCGTCCCAAGATACTGTTTCTTTGCTAATGAGAATGTACGAGGATATCATTCGACTTCAAGATGTTCTTCTGGGCATACATGTGATTGAGATGGTGTTTGGTTGCCCGTTTTGGTCAAGATTCCAATTTGCGGGCGATTGGATCCGTCATCCCATACTGTGAAGTGAGCGGAGTTCAAGACTCCTGAATTGTAGTGGTGGGGATGCTAATTTTTGTGATTTTTTTTGTAAATATGTGGTCTGAATCTTTACCTGAGCGATCAGGATAGAGATTGGTTATTGAAAACACAGGAAATTTTTTTGTGATTTTTCGAAATATTTTTTATGAAAGCAAGAGAAGTATTTTTGTGATTTTTGCAGATATTTGATTTGAAAGCGATGGAAATATTTTTGTGATTTTTGACAATATTCTGATTGAAAGCAAGGGAAATATTTTTGTGATTTTTGAAGAGGTGATTTTGCAATGTTTTTGTATTTTGTGATTTTTCTGAAATGCAGGGAAAAGATATGGAATTTCCATCCACTTCCAGCTTCTACTGCTGGTAAGGCACCCGATCCATTTTACGTCAGCGAGCAAGACGAGTCTCACACAGTTAAGTGCCGTAGTTTTACATCTTCGGATGAGGGGATTTTGAGGGTTTTCAGTCAACACACCCACAAAGTTGCCTGTTCCTCATGTGCAATGCACATAGACCACGTATCGTCCGACGGACTCCTTCGGCCACAAGATGAGCCACATCCTCACATTTCCCTTAGTCAATCCAGTTTGGGGTCTTACGTTGCTCACAATTCCGTGAGGGTGAGCTCCACCTCCCGACAGCCTTAATCCCCTTCATGAGTTCTAGGAACAGGGAACATCCGTCAGCTTCAACAGCGACTTCCAACTCAAGGTTGTCTATCACGGTGCGTTCAACACGAACAGGATTGCGGAGTTCTGCCCGCCTCAGCCTTTACCTGTTTAAAAGATTCCAGACACCCGTACGATCAAGTGTCAGCCATGTCTGGGACAGGTTAGGAAAGAAAGCCCCCGAGAAGTTAATCCCAGTGTAGTTTTAGGTCTTCGGACCACTGGGGATAAATTGATGGATCAAAACTGGTGATGAAAACTTTTTTTTGTTTTATATTGTATATATTTTTTTGTTTTGAAAAAGTTCCAGACTTCAACTCGAGTAATCGAGATTGACACTGGTTTTTATGGAAAGCTTTAAAATATTTTTGGTATTTTTGAGATGGTCCGGGTTATCAAACCATGATCCCAACGGTCGAGGCCGATGCCGGTTTTTAGTTGAAAGCGAGAAAGGTCCCCTGAGAAATTAATCCCAGTGTAGTTTAAGGTCTTCGGACCATGAAACTGTACAAAAGAGGGGTAAACATATTTTTTTTTTTTTTGTTTTTGGAAAAATGTCCGCTGTCAGCGGATGGACAATCCAGACTGATGCTGGTTTTTATTGAAAATCTCTCGGGATGTCGATCCCGACGTAGTTTAAGGTCTTCGGACCAAAACTTTAAAAGCGGGGCTGGTAATATATTTTTATGATTTTTGAAAATGTCCGGAGTCATTGATCTTGAGCAAACAAGACCGACGCCGGCTTTTATTGAAAATCTCTCGGGATTGGCGATCCCGACGTAGTTTAAGGTCTTCGGACCAGACTTAGTAAAAGGGGGGGCAAACACATTTTTTGTTTTTTCGAAATGATCCAGATCATCAGATCTTGGCCTGAAAGGCTGGGATCGATGTTGGTTTTTATTAAAAATCTCTCGGGACGTTGATCCCGACGTAGTTTAAGGTCTTCGGACCCAAAACTTTAAAAGAGGAAAGACATTTTTTTGTTTTCTTTTTTTTTGGAAAAAATTCCGGGTCATCGATTCTGATTTTGATGGTCGAGATCGATACCCATTTTTATTAAAAATCCCTCGGGATCTTGATCCCGACGTAGTTTAAGGTCTTCGGACCAGAAACTGTACAAGTGATGTATATATTTTTTTGGTTTTCTGAAAATGTCCGGAGCCACTAGATCTTGAAGAAGACTGATGCCGGTTTTATTGAAAATCTCTCGGGATGTCGATCCCGACGTAGTTTAAGGTCTTCGGACCAGACTTAGTAAATGTGAACAGTAATCAAGGGCGGAGATTCTTGGGATTCTTCTTGGAATGGTTTGGATCATCTGGTCATGCCTTTGGATGGTTGAGATCATTGTTTGACCAAGTCAAATTCTTCTTTCTTTTTCTTGAAAATTCCATGGAACTTTTCCACATCATCCACCCAATTTCTCACCCATTTCTCATGAGATGAGATTTTGGTGAGATTTCCTCTTTTTCTCACCATTCTCTTCCATCATTTCATTCTTACATGAAGGTACAAGATTCACTTGCAACCACCCTTCCCAAGGAGGAGTTCTTCCCAAGGAGAGGGAGAGGGAGGTCGTTTCACCTAGGTGGAGGCTAGGACGGCCTCCCATGGGCCGCCCGACCGGTCTGTGCCTCTTGGTCTCTTCAGGGGGCTGGGTAAAAGGGTGCCCTCCCCTTTTCTATATAACATGGGGCACCCTCCCCCCTCAAACGTGCAATCTCTCTCTTCTCTCTCTCATACTCTTTCTTTCTTCAAGTTTCCTCTCTCTTCTTTGGTGGTCTTTTGCTCTTTTCAAGTGGTGGGCCTTAGAGAAATCTTGGGACAGCAAGGTGGTCCTTTGGTGAGTGGTAAAGGTATGGACCACTTCCTTTCTCTTTCTTGTCCTTTTCCATCTTCATTGTCTCTTCTCATGATCCTTTTTCTTTTTCATGTAGCTATTCAAAGGGGTGTGAAGGTGGGCCCAAGCATTCTTGATCTTTTCTTAGATCTCAAGTCTTTCAAAGGTGGTGCTTGGAGAAGGACATTGCAAGCTCTCCACTTCATCATTTTTTCCTTTTTCACACTCCCTCCATGTGCATGTAAGGAGTAATTTTGCCATGTCATCAAGTGTGCATGGCAAAATACTCTATCTTTTTCATGGGAGTTGGGCCTCTTTTCATGTGTATCAAATGGACTCAAAGTGAAGTCATGGCCCTTGGTGTATTTGATGGGCCCAATGCTTCATTTTGGGCTCCCTCATGCTTTCTTGCCTTTGTCATTTTTCCTTTGGAACTATCCTTTCTTTTCCCTCTTCTTTTCAAGATTTGGGCCCATGGGCATGGTAGGGCCCATCTTAAGTTTTGGGCTCATGGGGCTCACTTTGGGTGACCCCATCTTTCTTTACATGTGTATGGATCAAGGTGGCTAGCCCATTCTTCATTTTGGATCTCAAGTGGGCTAGTTTTCCTAGGTGGGCTTATATGGACAAGTAGCCCAACTCTTCCATATGATGTACCTCCTTGTACAAAGTGTAGTGGGCTCCTTGAAGTTTTTCATGTGGATGGGCTTTTGGGCCTTCATTGAAACTTGGGCACTTCTTTGAACCATGTGTGCCCCACTACACTTTGTCCATGTGGATTTTTTATTTTCATGCTCTTTTCTTTAATGGATGGAGGACTTGAGCTACTTGACCATCTACAAGTCCCATGAGTGAGTTGTTCCCACAATCTCACTAAGTTCAAATGGTTTTCTTTGTGGTAGGATTGTGGTTTTCAAGAGTTTCCCTTAGATGTTATCAACCTCAAATGGATGATTCTCAAGTGAGCTACCCATACAACCATGGGTCCTTGATCTTTTCTTTGGGGACTTGGTGGGTCATCCACTATCATTCTCAAGTATGAGTGGTTTTTCTTTCCATTTGTGGGAAAGAATGATACCCATAGGTTGCCCATTTTTGTCCCATGCCTTGGGACATTTTGGATTTTGATATTCAAGTGGGCTATGTGTAACATTCTTATCCATTTTCATGATGGTTGGGTGACTCATCAAGCCATGCTCTTTTGTGCTCAAATGGTCTCCCTTTTTGGTGAACAAGTTGGTGCACATAAGTGGCCCAAACTTGCCTTTTCATGGGCATTTTCAACCTTGATTCTTCATGTGGGCTATGTGCATCGACTTTCTACCCTTAGCTTCTTTGATTCATATGTTTGTGGGTAGACCTCCTTGTTGCATTTTCGTGGTCAAAATTTTCATCAAGATGAGGCACATAAGGTTGCCCATGGTTAACCCATGAATGGGTCCTCATGTTCTTCAAAGTGGGCTATGTGCTCTCTCCAATCCATTGAGATGAGGCATTTGGGTTGCTCTTGGGGACCCGTTTCCTTTCTATTCCCCACTTGTCCATGCATATGTGTAAAAAGATGGAGACATCCTAAGTGAGAATCATGACCTTGGCATAAAAGTGAGTCAATCCTTGGCCACATGTGGACTTTGAAGAGGAACTTCTCATGTGCAGTAGGACTCTCATCCTTAGTTGATTTCATGGCACTTGAGTGCATTTGTTGTCCAAAATGTGTCCTTGGATGATGGACTTTTCTTACCTGAGGCATGCCATGCCACCTTCTTTAAGGCAGGCCTTACTTTTTCCAATGGGTCCAACACATATCCTAAGTGACACATGGAGTTGGACTTTAGATTTTGCATTTGAATGTGAGTCCAATCCCATGGGTTTCTTGGATGAGAATTTGGATTTTAATGGGTAAAGGATAGGGACTTACCTTGCCAAGCTTGTAGGATTCCATGGCGGATGGTACCAGGGGCCACCAAGTGGTTGACGAGGATGATCCTGCTTTCATTGTCCGCCGGGGGGACCACATGTGTTCCCTAGCTATGGAGCATCAACCTCTTCCTGCCATCAAGGGTCGAGGTACCAGGGATCGCTGGGACAATTGGATGAAGGAGCCACAGCCCTTGCTTGAGCGAGTACTAGATGGTACTCCTTTTGCTGGCCTCCTCACCCTACGCTTCCATAATAACGACGCTAACCGCATGATGCTTGCGGCTCTTTGTGAGAGGTGGCGGGATGAGACCCACACCTTCCAGCTCCCTTGTGGAGAATGGGGGAATAACCCCTTTGGACATTTACATGCAGATAGGTTTCCCATTTCATGGGGCAATTGTCCCTCAAGTTAGCTCTTTAGCTCCCCTCTCTTCCACTGATTGGCTGCGGCTTGTCGGTGACGTCCCTCCTGAGGGTGAATTCCAAGGCCATCAAGTGAAGATGCGATGGTTTTACAACAATTTTGCTTCCGTCGTCCCTACCACCGAGCGAGAGGCCCTCCACAAGGCGCGGGCCATGATCACTTATGCTTTTGGATCCTTTCTTTTTTGCCATGCGAATGAGAGAGTTGATCCTAAATTTCTTCGTTTAGTCGAGGATCTTCATCACCCCTATAATTGGAATGGGGCCATCCTGACCCGTCTCTTTCAAGGTCTGGACAAGACCTGTCGGCATAGCCGGTCCTTCACAGGCTTCTGGCCTGTTGTTGAGGTACCTCTTCTTTCATCCTCTTTGGAGCCGTTTGCCTCCTTTCTCTCTCTGATCATTAAATGTACTTTCATCCAGACCTGCTTTTATGACCATTTTCCGCATCTTGCGCCGAGGATGCGAGATGACATTGAACCCGCTCAGTATCGCCACATGTACTGGCATCAGCAGAATCGTCAGCGGAACTCCCGAGTTCCCGGGGACAATTGGCGTGCTGATATAGACGGGCTGACCGTTGAGGACGTAAGTATCTTGCTTGTCTTTGTCCTTGTACTGTACTTGTAACTGATCGTGGTAACCTCTTCTGCTGCAGTTTGCCCGGATGCCGTACGCTAGTTTCCCTCTCTACTACACACCCCAGCGCGTGGAGGCATATGATGCTTCATGTCTCCGTATTATGCTTTCTGACGCTGAGTCCTTCCAATGGTACTTGGGAGAGAGATTGCTTCGGCAAGTCACTGGGGTAGCTTGAGTCCCCTGTTCTGCACTTCCTCCAGCTGCTCGGATGCCAGCTGATGAGAGAGTTGAGGCTCTGGTGGGCCAGCCTGGCTTCCGTTTCACGATCCCGGATCGTGATTATGACGAGTGGTATCTGCTATTTGGCCAGGGGCCTTTGCTTCCTTCGCTTTACGTTCCAGGTGGCCGTCGCAGGTATGCTGGAGGTTCAGTGACTGCTCCTTTGATGGATCTTTATCGTCGGGAGCGGGACGCGAGGAGGGGCGATGATGATTATGTTGGTGACTTGTAGCTGGCTCTGCTTTATATGGCCTTGTACTTTTGTTTTTGTCCCCTTTTGTATCAAGCCCTTTTGGATGAATATACAGGCTTTGATTTCTCCCAAATTCCTTGGTGATGTCTGGATGCTTTGACTCTTGACTCATTCCTTCATGATTTGAGACTGCTTAGTTGCATGGGTGATGACTTGAATGGTTCAGATTGCTTGATTAGGCCTTGTGGGCCCACTTGATGTTTAGATCTTGGATTTTGGCCCTTCTTTTGATGATCGAACCTTTGATCTTGCTGCTCCATGACTTGTGTAAGCTTTCCAATGGTTTGGATCTTGATGATTTGGCCCTTGAATGGTTCAGATTGATGGATTTGGCCCTGTGGGCCCACTTGAGACCTTAGCTTTACTTTGGGGCACTTCTTTTGATGATTTGTGAGGTTAGGAATGCTTCTCATGGTGTGGATGATGGCTTGAACGTCTCTGATCGCTTGATTTGGCTTTGTGGGCCCACTTGATGACTAGATCTTGGATTCTGGCCCTTCTTGTGATGATTAACCTTTGATCTTGTTGTTTCATGGCTCATGTAGGTTCTTCAATGGTTTGGATCATGATGATCTAGTCTTTGAATGGCTTGGATTGCTTGTGGCCCCCACTTGATCACCTTCCCCCTTCTTTGGCTTGATCAGCCCTATTCCGGTCACATTGCTTCATGATTGGACCAGTGGGGCACCTTTTGTATGATCTTGATCATCTTCAATCGAAATCTGGAGTGGACCGGAGCCTTGGGCGGCCCACGGAGCGCCATCTGCTGACGTGGACTGTCAGCCTCACCTACCAAAAGCCCTGGAGCCAATCCCGCGGAGAGAGGGGAACCGCGTCATTACGGGCGGCCCAGGGCAGGCCGCCCAAGGCTCACCTCTTGAGCGGCCTGGGCTGACTCTGGTTCGGACATCTTCTGCTGTCTGTTGCTGCTGTCCCCACATTCCCTGTACTGGACCGTTCGATTCCAGCCATGAATCTTCTTCTTGTCTCATCTTCCTTTCTCCTTTTGTCTCTTTCTTGGTTTGTCCTTTCTTGGGCAATGGATGGTGGAGATTTGGGGGCTGTGGGGGCTGTCCAAGGTGGGTCCCACACTTCAGATTTTCAATTGAGCTTTGATAATGGGGAGATGTCTTTAATGGATGGGGGAGATGGGGCATTGAATGGAAGCATTGATGAGGGGCTTGGGATGGTGGTTGATGGAGCTTTGAATAGCTCCATTAATGGTGGGATGGCTGGATTTTCTGATTTGAATGGGCCCCTCATCATGGGAAGAATGGATGGTATGGATGAGATGATGGGATGGGACATAGGTGAGGCTATGCATCCCTTGAGTGTGGGTCCCATGGATGATGTGATGGACGGTGATGATGGGACTATGAGGGACATAGATGGGCTGATCTCATGTCTGGATGGTATGGATGGCTCAGATGGTACCTTTGACGGTTTGGATGCTCTGGATGAGGGCCGAGATGTGCGGTATACTTGCTTGGGTGGACTTGATGTGATCATTGATGATGTCCCCCTGATGATGGACGGTGTGGATGCCTCGATGATCCCTTTGATCGGTCAGGATGATGATTGGATTCATGATCTCCTACTGGAGAGGGCCGCAGGTCCGGATCTGGCAGTTGATTCTTCGATCGGGGTAACCGAGACCCTTTTGATGGTTCAGATGTATTCTTTGACGGTCAGATTAGCCAGGATGTCACGATGTGCGGTGTGATCTTCACTGATAGTCCTTTTGATGGAGAGCATTGTCCTTCCTTTGGTCATCGGCCCTTTGCGCACTCTGTTCACGAGGTGGGCGAGTCTTCTCATGCGGCTGAGGTTGTGACAGTTTCCGACAGTGATGCGGCTATATCAAACATAGCCGTTACTGGGGACAGGTCAGGGGCTGTCGAGTCTGCAGTGGTTCCAGCTTTTCCTTCTCCTTCGCCTGTTGACCTTCCGATCTTCGATGAGTTGTCCTCGATTTCTGGGCCTTTTGTGCTGGAGGGGATACCGGTGAGGACTTGTCAGCTGCTTCCTTCCTCGTTCTTCCTGCTCGCCACGACTGCTTGCTTGGCTTGATAGCTTGTCAGCTTATGAGATTCGAGATTTGGAGTCTTATGGCTTTGGCAGTCTGATCATAGGGCTAGAGTTTGACATTGACTGGAGGATGCTCGGAGCTGCCTTGGATTGACTGGGTCCCTGCATTGAACTTTGTTTGCGTTCAACGATATGGAGATGGGGCCTTCTTGGGAGGAGCTTTGCACGCTTGGACAGGCTTGACCCTGGGATGATGCTCAGGTACTTCTCGCCGAAAGACAAATCGCCGAAGACTCTACACAACAACCGGCAGAACGGGTTGGAGCCCCTATCTTGTTCGGCCTGCAGCTAGTGGCCAGGATGCTTGATAGTGTTCTCTTTGGACCTGGACATACTAGAAA